>JBAIZL010000393.1:4762500-5330000 GCA_036971475.1 Prosapia bicincta
ATCTGTAGACTCGTATAGAGGCGTGGTCAGAAATATACCTTTATATCGTTTGATTGTAAAGAAAACTACACAGAAACCGTTCCGGAAATCTCTTTTATTTAATGTCGGTGCTTCAAAATGTATAAAAATATTTCTCAATTTAAATTCTGAGTTGTGTAGATTTTGTTATAACTACTGGTTGATTGTGAAGTGGAACACATTTCTTAAAATACTTTTGGTTTTATGACGTAAGCCTCTTTAAACCCTTTAGTTAAGACAATGTATTGTTACACAGCTCTAAAAATGCAAGTACCAGTTTTATATTAATTTAACAGGCACAGGTTATATGAAATGGATTTTTTTAGAAATAATAAAATCATTAATACACTTGAACATATATTAATATTTTACTCTTGCTTATAGTAGCATCCTTTACGACCTGAGTTGACAATGGAACACATTTCCCGAGACGGCAGTCCTCAATAATGAAAAACTCAGTGTATATATATATATATATATATATATATATATATATATATATATATATATATATATATATATTTGTAGATTATGCAACACTGTTTTCTTGTATACACTTATCACTTTCACTTATGTACTTAAACAAGAATCTTACTTGGTATTTATGCGAGTACTTTCAGAGACTGGTTATTGTCTCCATCTTCGGGCATACTGCTACCAGTATGCCCGAAGATGGAGACAATAACCAGTCTCTGAAAGTACTCGCATAAATACCAAGTAAGATTCTTGTTTAAGTACATAAGTGAAAGTGATATAAATAAATATATATAGTGTTTTTAGTGAAAACTAGTAGCTCAAGTGAAAATGGAATCATATAGCAATAATAACAATCTATAGTCACGAAAGATAATAAATGCGGTAAAGATTTTATTTGAAATACATTTGGATGGTAATATTCAAAAGCTAGAAAAAAATAAACAAGGCTTGTGTAAAGTTTGCAATACTGTTCCTAAATGTTAATTATAATATATTCTAATATGATTACTAATAATATAATTTTTACTTATTTAACATAATTTTTTATTATAAACTATTACAATTTTGGTTTAGCTGAGATTTATAATTTCTGTTTGAGTTTTTCTTAGCTTATCTTTATGTTACCTCATAATTTGAAATTGTGACTCTTTATAAATATAAATTAAAACAAGACTTATATATTTAAAACAATGTATATTTTAAAATTTTAAAGATGTTGTAAATGTGTTGCATTAAAAAATTCAACCAACTTTTTGAAGACATTTCTGGCTTTATTAAAATTATCAAATATGATTTTATTCAAAATAATGTTTTACAGTTTAGTAAGTAAGTCTTTCAAAAAACTGTACAGAGCACAGTAGTGTAAATGTAATATTTACAACAATAACCCTTGTTATAAATATTTCAACAACCTTAGTGTACATTTTCCTAATACCATTGGCATCATCAGAAGGTTACAAACATGCAGTATTTAATTAAATTTGTAATCAATTTATTTAAATAAAAACATTTTAATAAAAACCTAACTTTCAAATTCGCCCGTTAGTGCCTACCTTTAAATGAATGAAGTGATTGTGACCGTGAGCCTCAGCATGGTGTACGCTCTGAAGGGGTACCTGACACCAACTGAAGGAATATCGACTCCGGGTCCTGACAGATATAGGTCATGTTCGTACAAGGTCGAGACAACTCGTTCAGGACACGCCAAACAATTGCCAATTTAATGTTGTTTACAAATAGCAATTTTTACTCATGTGGGTAGAAGATTCGCGAAAACCCCCTTACTGTATCTACGAAACAAGAGGTACAAAAATATAATAATTTCTTTTCCTACTAACAGACTTGAAACTATAACTCCTGAAGATGACGGCTGGATTAGGTAATTATAGTGACATACATTATTACAAAGATTTCAAAAAATATATTTGTTCAACTAACGCTGCTCATTGATTGGTTTTCCCCAGCTTTCATAGTCACTATTATCAGTTAGTGTATGATTTAAGAGGTTAACTTGCGCCCGATAATGCTGACAATGGAAAAGCTATGACCAGACTTGTGTGTGTGTGTGTGTGTGTGTGTGTGTGTGTGTGTGTGTGTGTGTGTGTGTGTGTGTGTGTGTGTGTGTGTGTGTGTGTGTGTGTGTGTGTGTGTGTGTGTGTGTGTGTGTGTGTGTGTGTGGTGTGTGTGTGTGTGTGTGTGTGTTGCAACCAAGCCCCGCCGCCAGTCCTTCCTTCCGCTGCTAGGTAAAAATTTTGAAACGAGCCGGTCCGGCCCACGGCCAGAACTCTGAGCAATGCTCGCCAAAATCTACCAGAGAACCAGTCACTGAACTTTATTTAAAAACCTAATTCGCTAAGATCTAACCCTTTGGGTATCCTTTCCCGGGGAATGAGTTCATTTGAAGGCATATATGGCTATCTGACCGACTGGTTTATGATTGTGTAAGAAATTTGTTTAAATAAATATAATCACTGTTTTGTTTGCAAGTTAGTAAAAAAACCTTGGTTTTATTTTATTTCAATTTATTTTTTCTTAGAGCACAGATTGTAATTATTTTATATATTAAACTCTTCTTAAATTCTTGGCAAATCTTTAAACTTTCAATATAAAATTTCTAACCTCTTTTGTAAACACATAAATTTTTATAGTACCTTTTCTCCTCCTCTTTCTTTTACAAAAAATACTATACATTTCATTTTAATTTTAACATAAAATTATTCCTTTCTCTGTTAATATTTCAAACTCAAAATTTATTACTTAATTATTTCTTCAATTTAAAACTTCTAGTTTAATCGCAAAAATTTACTTAAGTTTTCTCTAAAAGATTTTAATTTACTTTCCAAAACTTCATTTCAATTTATTTATTTAATCAATCCTTTCATTTGACTTTGTTATCTTCAACCAAAAATGAAGAACAACAGATATTTATAAAGCAAAATTATTTTCTTTCATTATAAACTTTGTAACTGCTTTTGTAAACAAACCAGTTTTATATCACATTTTCGTACCTTCATTCTTTTATAAAAATTACTAAAATTTTAAATTTAATTTAAAATCAAAATTAATCCTTTCTTTGTTATCTTTTAAAAACTCAAAATATATTATTTAATAGTTTCTTCAATTTAATAACTTCTAATTTAATTTGCAAAAATTCTGCTTTACTTTTCTCTACAAGATTTTACTTTGTGTTCCAAGACTTCATTTTAATTTAAATTATTTACACAATCCTTTCATTGTACCATGAAATCTCTTAATATTTGACTTTGGTATCTTAAACCAAATAAAGAACAGACATTTAAAAACCTCAATTCTTTTTAATAAACATTTGAAATATTTTATAGTATTCTTAAAATTTTATAACCCCTAATTTTAAAACCACATGAGAACAACTAAAATTTCTCACAATTTTTATTTCTAACATAGCTTATCTCTATACACGAAATTTATTTAAATCTTTTTTATGACTTAAAATTACCTCATAGGATCCATCCACATATCCTTTTTCCAAAATTTTACTTTCTACTTTTAAATCGTTCGGTCAAAACTCAACATACTTTATTATGCAATCTTTTTAATGAAAAATTCAGTTTCATTTTTGTAACACTTTTTCTGTTTTAAAACGTTTATAAAATTCTCAAATAATTTTGGAAACTAATTATTTTCTTTCATATAACCGTTTTTCCGGGCCAACCTCTACTTTAAACAAGTTACGTTACAAAACAGACATGTTTCATAGATTCTGCAAAATGATAATCAAATCGAATTTATTTGATTAAAATTTTAAATTTTTATTCTACTAATTATTTATTTGAATTTTACTACCTTTAAATTTTAATTTTTTGAATATTTACTTTATGTTTAAAACTATCTTTTACTTTATTTTTAACGTTCAAAAATTTATCTCCAAACATTTTTATTTGTATCTTTTAAATCTACAAAGGGAGAGTCCGCCTTTTTAGTTTGAGATAGCTACCGCCAACTAATGCTATCCCCTCTACTTTCTTTCTGAAACAAAGCCACTATTCCAAAACGCATTATCATCTATTGCAAAAATTATTTAAATTTAACCTTTAAAATTTCGAACTCCCCCCAAAATTCAACCTAAAACTTTTAATTTATTTGGGAGAGAAAAAAACTAAAATCTGACCTTTCCGGAGTTAAATTCTTCCTGGTCCGCCGTTGGCGTTTTGTCATCTCTCCCCTCTTTGTGGCTGGCCATCTTGTATGTTGGACTCTTCCAAAGTGTGCGTCTTCTGACCGAAACAAAACGTTACGCGTTATCACTCGAAATTATACATCTTTATTTATGTTTGTAATTTAAACTCCTGCATCTAGTCTTTTAATACTCATTTAACACTGTCTTTAAATTTGCCAAATTAATTTTACTCTCGGTTTTGATCTACACTTTGTTTTACGTTACACTGTTCAAATTTAAATTTTTTACGTGAATTTGGTTACTTTTAACTATAAATTGTTTAACCACTTCAATTTTAGGCACTGTTCATTTTTTATGTTCGCACTGACTCAAACTTTTCTGAAACAAGTTTTCTCGAGGACGCTACGACATTACTGTTAAACGACGAAAACCACTTTTGGAGAGTTTCCTCCCCAAAAGGGTCTTAAAAGACACGACACTACATTACAGCAATTACAATCCCGCTCTTAGCCCTGCATTTTTATTGTGACTTTACGTTTTGAAACTGTCTTTAGGCGTTCTCATAACGGAGCACGTCTCCCACAACCTTACCGTTTGCTGTTTGAAACCATGCTAACCAAAATTTGTGCGTCTTCTACACATTGTTTACCCCACTGCTTCTTTCGTCCAATCGCCAGTCTCCAAACTGACTACTGCTGAATGCTGGGTATTTCGTCATTTCCTGTGTATTCTACACCCACACAAATATACTTTTGGTCGTTTTTTGCACAAATTATTTCATTCTCCTTTAACTATTTCTGTAGGCGTTTCTTCGTGTTTTTGCTCTCGGCACTTTCGTCTTCTCTTTCTGTTCTGCGTTCTCTTGAATGTCGATGATCTTACTTGGTGGATTTTAACCCTTTATCCCTCTTTCAAATATGTATCAAAACTCTTTCTCACGGCTAATGGTTTTGTTTCTACACCTTAAACTCGTTAAATTAAAATTACTTTATGCCTAAGGCATTTTTATTTTGTTTTAGCTTCGCTATTCTGACTATACAACTTATTAAAATTTATGAAATTTAAAATTTCACTTGCAACTAGTAAAATGTAACATTTTAGCCCGTTGCAGTGTGCGGGTAATCGAAAATTTGAATAAAACGGACTCTGTCAAAAATCGATGACAAAATTTATGGTTAACTGTTGAAATGAATGAAATCGTTGCCAAACATGTGAGAAAATACATCTACTATATTAGAAATATAAAATATGACGCAAAATGAAAAACAAGTAAATAAGTACAAATAACCATCGTTATTTATAACAAAACCAATGCGTTGACAGCTGTTCCACCACATAATCTATAACATAAAATCAGCTGTTTTATGAATTTATATTTTATCAATTATTTTAACCCAAATGGGACTAAAAAACTATTTGTATACCTTGCCTATTTTGTAAAAAGTTTTCCTCCCATATAAAATTAAAATTAATTCTTTAAATTTAAATCATGAATTATTATATGGAAAAAAACTGTATTACATTCAAGTGTCATCCACTACAAGCTTAAAAGAGTCAATTTGAACTTGAGTCTATGAATAAATTTTAAAATTAAAAATATATTTTCTACGCCGTTACTACGGTACAGAGGCAAATCATAAGTCTATATACGTACAGGTTTATTTTTTGTTACTACCACAACTAACTTGAGGACCGGATAATCTAGGCTCTACTGTGGGTTTGTTAACACACACACACACACACACACACACACACACACACACACACACACACACACACACACACACACACACACACACACACACACACACACACACACACACACACACACACACTGCGACGTAAATAAACAAACATACTTTATAACAACCGCCATTGTTGTTTGTCTGGTCATATTATCTCCTCAGGTATCTGCAGTGGCTTTTCCGTTCATTCCCGTTTGTTTTAGTTCTTCCCTCTTTCTTTTCCATAGCGTGACTATTTTGGAATTTTTATGTAATCTTCCTTCCCCCTTTCCACATGATCATACCAAAACAGTTTTTTTTCTAATTGCGAGCATTATATTGAGTTGTACAAAGATTAGTGTAGGTAGTACCACCGTAGTGCGGGTGACGTGATATGTTGCAAGAACAAAATTGTATGAAAAATACATTTCAATAAGTGTTCTGCTGGTTTTAACACATTCGTTACTTTTAACAGTTGGGTTAAACCTAACTGGGGAAAGTTAGAACAATATTCATGTTCTAAACCAGTACAAAAATGTACCCTTACAAATTTTGAGTTAAAAAAATAAGAAGTTAATATATACTTTAATTTTATGACGTAATTACACTTAGAAAAATATTTAAACTTCTTATAAAGAACGGTAAGGTTTTAATTTTACTTACGATCCTATTTCTCGGCTCGCCCTAAATTCTCCTTCTTCCCGGCTTGCCAAATTAAAGGAGTATTACTCCAAATACTTGAGTATTTGTACATTAGGCAGTATATTATGGAGAAAAAAGATGGTGACGAGGAGTACCTGTCTTTCGACTCCACCTGCTTGTGAAAGAACCAAAGCTAGATCCTTATGTGAGACATCTCTCATATACCATATGAAATTGTTAAACCCACGAATCCAATTTTAAACTCCTACCCAGGTGAATAGCGTGAACCCCGAGTGGAGCTTAATGTAAGGCTTGGATTAGTGACTCCTGGGACGAGACGAACTCCAACTAGACACTGCGTTCGATCGATTTTATACATTGATGTTGCGGGAAATAAGAAGGCAGAATGAGAAGGAAGTTTTACTATGACTTCAATCCTTAATATAACTAGAATAATTTTTCATCTTGATATGTCTTTCATGAAAAAAAAATAAAAAAATTGGATAGTTAAAATAGAAGTACACTATGATTATCAGACCATAGTTTGATAGTTATAGTCACGTCAGGCTAAAAAAAATTTACTATATCGATTGAAGTGTAAATTAATTTTAGTGGGAACATGCTAGAAGCTAGAATTTTGGCGGAATTATTTAATGAAACTTGGCCAACATTAAATATCTAGAGTTAAAAGATTATTCAGTGAGAAAAATAATCTTCCAGTTTATGCAAAAACGGGTTGAAACTTTTCCATTTGCTACAAATAGAATGCGATACTATTATAAAGTAATATTTAACAAACTAAAACTACATATGGCGGGCTTTTTTAGGAACAGCCAACGTTTTATTTATTAAGTACTCAAGTATCAAAAACCACTGGAATTAAGGTTTGAAAAATAAACCATAGGCAGGAAAAGAAACAATATAATATGTTTTGTACATTACAATATTATACATATTATCTTGATAAATTGCAGTGTCATTTATTTTCCTAATCAATACTACAATTACTGGCCTTAATTGGGTATTTGTATTATTTACAAGAAATTATAATTATGCTAAATATAAACATTTTTATTCACAATTATAAAATATATAAAATGTATTATATAATAAAATTAACGGTAAGGTATGAATATAGACAAGAATCTATGTCTTCGTCATTTTAATATACATACTCACCATAGATGAAATATTGTAGTTGAATCTAATCTATGAATTCCGTAATTCTGTAGTTAGTTCAGTTGTCTAGAAGAGCAAAAAGCGCAAAAAGAGTATTAACATGAAACTGAAGTAGTTTATTCTCTAACTTATTTTTATTGAATTTAAGTCATACAATACGCAAGGCGATTTCAGCATTATTCAAGATAAATAATAATTTGATGTAAAAAGATTGTTTAGTATGCGTCAGAAAAGTTTTATATAAATTAAGTGAAAAATATCAAACATAACCTGCTCATGGGTATGGGTTTTTTGTATTTTCTCAGTATTTCTAGAAGGTTCCAAGTTCAAATATTTTCAGCCGAATACATTTTAAGAAAATGGTTGTGTATTGCACTGACATATTGTGCTAATTTATAAACCTTATATTTTTATTATTTTAATTGATTGATAAAGTGCAGTTTTAAGCTGATAACTTAGTTTCTGTGAATTGTAATTATTTATTTATTTTTGAAACTTCTACTCTGATTTTAAAATTAAAATATCTTTAAATAAATTAACTATTCGGGTTTTTATAGAATATTTTCGTTTTTATAATATAGACATGCAATGACAAAAAATCTTTAGCTATCTACTTGCACATTTTGGTTATCTTTTCTCCATCATGGTATTGAAGAACATTGGATTGTATCAGTTCATGGAATTTCAAAAATTGCTATAGTTGTCATTTTTATAAATATATGGTGTTTATATAATCCTCAGAAGTAAATGACATTGCAACAAAAATTAATATTACCTGGTTGAAAGCCTAAGAAACGTAAAAATAATAAAACTTCCCAAAAATTAATTATTAAACAAAAGACAAAGTAATTATTTATATTCTAAATGCAAAGTAGGTTGCAATCATCTTGATTTCACTGATTAAATCATAAGTAATTATTTAAAGAACTAAGTGAAAATTATTATCTTACTTGCTAACATGTTTAGAAACCATGGTTTCATTGACGAAGGTAGCTGGTTAGGCTTTGTCATTGAAACAATGGTTTTGTTTCAAGAAAGAATTTAAAAATTTTTACTTAGTTCATTAAATAATTACTTATGATTCTACCTGTATATCTAAAAAAAAAATTAATTCTTTTAAACGAAGGAGTTTATCAGAAACATGGGAATAATAATGAAAATTGGTAGGGATGTTCTAAAAATTTTAAATTTAAAAAATGACAAATATAAAATTCAATTCAAAATATACACAAAGAACATTTTTAAGTCATGTTGTCTTTATAATCGAGCACTTATGGTAATAGTTTACTGTTAGTGTACCACTTTTGATTTTTTGCTTTTCACAGAAGTTGTGTAATACCTTCTTAACAGCAAAACATAAAAAACAGTAGAGAGGATAGCGTGTTTTATATACTATATTTAAATAATATATAGCCCAATTAGTATATTATAATATAGTTACAAATTATTTGGTTAGGTTACATTTGGTATGTAAAAAAAAATAAGTAATCAACTTGGGTAAGATTAAGACAAAATGATTTTTAGTATTCAGAGATCAATTTTACAGACACCCACAAATTGTACTTGCTTTTATAGAAATATTTTATAAACAAGAAAAAAACAATCAAACCTTGCGCTGATGTTTCAAAAATTAAAACTTTTGGAATGAGACATTTATCCTCACTCCCAACATAACCAAAGATTTTAAAAATATTTAACTAAGTGAATACGTAATTGCTTACTTGCTGACGCGTTTCCAAGTAAGCAATTAGGTATTCACTTAGTTAAGTATTTTTAAAATTAGTTTAATCAGTGAATTCAAGATGATTACATCAAGCAACTTCATAACCAAAGAGTTGAAAAAGTGTTTGTTTTTATAGAACAGATCTCTAAGTTATAATATAACCATATTAGATCATGAATAAAAAATATTTGGTTGGGGTAGATTTTATTTTTATAAGAAAACTACTAATACGCAACATAAATTCTTGCCTTGCTTGTAACTTTGCCTTCTTTTTCTTTTCATTAATGTAAAAACATACCAAAATTCATTTTCTTGTTAATAAGTAACCTCGTGTTTCTAAATAAATTGTATTGCCTTATTTTTGTATGGACAAATCTAGCTTACATTGGACAATAAGCTATATTTCATTACACATTTATAATTGTGATGCAGAGTTGCAATTTTTCAACATTTAATTCATTCAGAATTGTGTTTGTGAAGTTAGGTTACCAAAATTTTTCTTTTTGACTCATCAGTATCAAGTTTTATTATTATATTGTTTAAAATAGTGTTTTCTTTAGAAAAATTTCATATTTTACATAATTTCTCAGAGTTTAAATTTATCCAAAATTATAAGTTTTAATCAGTATATTAAATTTTTAACACTTGATATTTCTTTTTCATGTTTAGAATGTATATTTGAGTATCTAATATTTAAAAAAATAATCAAACATTGAATAGTATTTTGGTCATGGATAGACTGTGTTATAAAGTAGTATTCGTAGTGTTTTATTTAATCTAGAAACTCTGAAGGTTAAAGTTGTACTTCTTACAATTATTTTTATTTTGGATCTTCTCCAAAGCTATTTTTCCATGTTTCTTAGGACTTCTACATCACCAGGTTTATTTTTTTGCAATATAATTTACGTCTGAGACTGATATAAATGCCAAATATGTCTTTGACAACATAATAAGTTCTTTTTAAACTTTATTCTGCTTAATTTAAATACATAACTTTATTTTAAATAGTTTAATTATATATTTCTGCTAGGTTGTATACTAATACGTTAAGTATCATAGTTTTCTCCAATTCCTACCATTTTCACAATAAACTTTGTCGACTTGTTTTGGTGTAACTACATCAGTCAGAACTTTCTGTTATTATTAATCTATTACGTCTATTATAAATCTGGTGTAATTTATAAAATGTCTGAAACGTGATGACAAAATTAAACTTTATATGCTAGGAATGGCGGATGACTATAATACTCAACATTTCAAGCTCCAGTTAAAAAAAAAATGAGAACACTGAATATTTTTTGACATTTAAAAGGTTATTTTTTAAATCATTAAAAGTTTATAGAATTGTTTATAAATTTATCTAAGAAAAAGACTACTGATTTTGAAGAGACACTTCTCAACATAAAAAAATACATTTTTGAAATTCTAGTCAATATAAAAATATATCCTTACAAATTTCACTTTTGCTATTACTTGCGACCAGACATTTGTTAACTAAAAGTTGTTAATTATTAACAAATGTCTGGTCGCAAGTAATAGCAAAAGTGTAATTTGTAATTTACAACCAGCTCGTCATGAACAGCAACAAGATTTCGATATATCCTTATGTAAGGTATACCCTTATTATGTAAGGTTTTCATACAAGTTCAATTCTGTTTTAGCCATTTTCTTGCTATGAAGGGAGAGACATAATTGATAAACATTATTGCTAAAGAGGGATAATGTATAGTGAATTACAGTGGTAAAAATGGTACTACCCTCAGGTTTAGCATCAGATTCAAGTGCTCACATGAGTTATAGAGTTGATACATCGAAACTAGAATCTTCGTCAAACATGGTCATGCAGCTGATAAGAGACTTGAACCACACAAATGACATGAACAAGCTACAGGCTGCACAAGAACTCAGCGATAACCTTGAGGTAATAACTTAGTACTTGTTAACAATATAGAACCGAATTTAGAATTTATGGTATTAATCTTTACTGATGTAGGGTTTAAAAATTTACCAGTAACGTAAAAAGTCGTCAAGTACAAGAGAAAAATAACACTAAAAAACCTCATTTTTTAACTTGCAATTGTTGGGTTGTATATCTAAAGGTTTTTGAATAAACATTTATTTATCAAATTAATTAGTAAAAAACCCTCTACTTGCTGATATTTCTTGGCCAACACATTTTGCCCTGGGACAAGAGTCTTGTCTAATTCATTAATTGAACAATGCACTGATCTAGTGCAAAATAGGTCAGCTGAGAAATATAAGTAAGTAATGATTTTTCCAGGTAAATTGATAAGAAAGTGCTCATTTTATAAACTTACTATTTTACTAATTGATAAAGAATTCAAAACTCTTTCTTTTTTACATATGTAATAATACTAGGTGTTGCCCTGTGCTCTGCATTAAAGTAGTAAAATTTTATCCTGTCAAAGTTTTTTAGATCTCACCTATACATCTTAATCTCAAATAAATCTCTTACCACCTTAAACATTTAACCAATTTTGCCTAAAACTATTTTATATCATTATTTTGCAAGTTTTTTGGTACTTATGTATTTATTACACTTTCATATTACTTGCGACCAAAATTTTTGTTAACTAAAGCTTGTTAAATTGTTAACTTACACTTGGAGGAAACGTTTTCGTCTTACAACTTCTTCAGATTCATCTGACGAGGCTGAAGAAGTCATAAGACGAAAACGATTCCTCCAAGTGTAAGTTAACAATTTAACAACGTTTAGTTAACAAAAAGTCTGGTCGCAAGTAATATCAAAGTGTAATAAGTAATTAACAACCAGCTTGCCATGAACAGCAACAAGATTTCGGTACTTATGTATTATATGCAGGCCCCTATTATACAGCTCGCTGAGATGGTTAGGTTATTATAAATATGTTACTATTACTTTCCCTGTTACATTAAGAATCGGGCAATACTCGATGAGTCATACTTTTGGAAAAGTGATCCCAGGAGAATATTGCCTCAACGTAGGGTATTTGTCTGTTTGTGCCTTGAAACAGAGGCAGCTGTTTCTAGTTAAAGTTCCGAACTTTGATCGAGAAATATTGACCAGTGAAATTAAAAAATGTATTGAACCCGGAACAACAATTATAAATAGTAAAATATTTATGTTAACCTAACCTAACCTAACCACTGCAGCGCGCTGTATAATAGTGGCCTCCGTATATTACCGTTTTCTTCACTTTGTTGCCAATTTTTTTAGAATTTAATTTTCAAAATTTAAATTCTTCTGTTGATTTATAAAAGTTTAAGATTTCTACAAAGATTCATATTTTCAAGAATGTATACCATATTTTTGTATATGTATCTTTGAAAAATGTTTATACTTTAGCAAGGACATAATGCAGCATAGAAATTGTTGTAATTCATACAATTATTTTTTAATCATACGCTCCTAAATTTTTTTTGTTTATATTCTTTAGTAGTCGAATTTGTATTTTTAGTTTAAGTTGCATAACATTAACCAGCCGATCAGGCTAGCACATCAAATATACACATTTTTAATACTAAACAATTATTTCTTGACTAATCAGCCTGTAATTTATATAAATACAACAGTAGAGTAGCTGAAACAATATATTATAGTAAGATTTTTTTCATTTCTAATTTGACATTTAACTGAGGAACATGCTCTTTAAGTTTATGGCAGCTAATTTGTTAATTGTGTTTGTTTTGCATGGTACTTCTTGATATAGTTTTTTTAGGCAGCATATTCTACTCACCTTAATTTTAAAAGAATTAAAATATGAGTAGGCCTACATTAAACAATTTTGAAAACACAACTTGAACCATAGTTTTGTTTCAAAATAACTCAAATGATATTCGTAATATACTCATCTTTATTTCTGTTAAGATTATTTATATATATTTGAATACATTTTTCTGCCTTTCCTAACATTACAATAATTTTGTTGTTGTTGTGTATATGACTCCATTTTCAAAACTTAAATAGTACTCTCCAGTATTTTAACTATCACTGTTCAGTTAATTAAGATGAAATTCTTAATATATTTCTGTTAGGATTATTTTAAGAACTATTGACGTTTTGAAAATGGAGTCATTCCAAAATGTGGCAACAAAGGAAAATATTGTAGTGTTTGAAAAGGCAGAAATATGTATTCGAATATATAACTCAAATTATCATTTCAATTACTTGGTTATATTGTAAAAACATTAGTTTTTGAATTGTAAAGTTGGATAAAACTAACAGAATTATTATGTTGCTCTGATTCTTAATTTTATCTAAGACACTTTTGTTTGTTTTAAGGCTTTTAAAACTATTGTCACTTACTAGGCTTTTTAGTTTAAACAATAAAAACCAGATTAAAATTGTAACCTAAATTATTATGTTGTGTTTATTTGTGCAGGCTATTGTGACATCTCCTACGTATCCATCATTTCTTGAACATTCAATGAAGGCTTTTCTGGAAATTTTACAAAAAGGCGAACCCCACTTCATTGCAGAACAAACAGTTCATGTATGTATGATTCAATTGTGTTTTTTGCTTGTTTATACAGAGAGTAGCAAACAAACCTGATGGTTTTGTTTCGTGCGAAAGTGACAATTCGAGCGGTGAGGGGTAGGGGGGACTGTCGCGTTCTCTAGCCTACACA
This sequence comes from Prosapia bicincta, assembly GCA_036971475.1. NCBI lineage: Eukaryota > Metazoa > Arthropoda > Insecta > Hemiptera > Cercopidae > Prosapia > Prosapia bicincta. Next base: position 4,776,548 of record JBAIZL010000393.1, read on the forward strand.
TTGTCATTTCAGAAGCAATGGATCAGTGAACAGCGAGCTTTTGTCGTTGAGGCGTATTTCAAAAGTGGCAATTCTTGTGTTGTTACCCAATGTGAATTTTGAAAACATTGCAGTGTGGGTCGTAGGTAACAATTATTCTGTGGGTGAATAATTTCAGAACAACAGGTTCAACTTTAAAATGGAAGCCTACAGGTTGTCCTAGGTTAGTTTGAACACCATACAACATTCAGCTAGTGAGACAAGCTGTACTGAATAGTTTACATCAACCATCTCGAAAACAAACTGCCACTATCATCAAAATGGTTTCTTCATCCCTGAACTCAGAGGAAAACGTTTCGCTCTGAAAAAAATTTGGTTCCAACAACATGGAGCAACTGCTCATTCAGTTAATGTGGTAATGAACTTTTTGAGGAGAAAGTTTCATGGCCGTGTCATTTCTTGGAATGGCGACATTGCTTAGCCAGCTCATTCACCTGATCTCACAGCTTGTGACTTTTTTCTTTGGGGATACCTTAAATGAAAAGTGTATACTAGCAACCCCACACAATACAAGAACTGGAAGATGCCATAAGCCAAGTGATTGCCACCATAACACGTGAGACGTTAGAAAAAGTGTTTTGACAGTTTCAGTGCGAAACTAGGAGAATATATGGCATGGAACGGACACCTTTTAAATGATGTAATTTTTAAATCTTTATAGTTATGTTAGTTTTTATTCTTGATTTTCATTAATTGGCTTTCATTGTAGTTCTTAAAAAATAATAAATATATACAAAGGTTCATTAATACTGCAAATATTCTTATTTAAAACCCGTCAGGTTTTTTTTGCCGCACCCTGTATTAAATTATTTTTAATATAATGTTTATAAGGTCTTTGAAAGAATGAATTAACACCACCCAACTGCTGGATTTCAAACATGTAGTCATACAGTTGGAATCCAAACTAAAGACATCAACTTTTTTAAATTATAAATAATGAATTAATATTTGAAAAAACTTATTAACATAAAGTGCCATCATTATTATATATACATTTACTATAGTATACACTTATAGTAGAGGTTTAATTGTAATTATTTAATAATTAATTTTATAAATTGAATTTCCACTAATATATATTTTTTTAAATTACAGTCTATTCGCAAATTGTTGTTGGAAATGATATACAGACTTCCAACAAATGAACTTCTTAAGCCATATGTTGAAACGATTATTTCTTTGTGCATGAAACTACTTGAGACTGAAAATGAACAGAATGTTTTAGTATGTTTGCGAATAATTATTGAACTTCACAAGTACTACCGACCTGCCTATAGTACAGAAGTAAGTTTCTCAACTGAATATGCTTTCATATTGTTTCTTATAATTAATAAAAAAATATTAACATAAAAATGCTTTTTCAAATTAGATTCAGCATTTCCTCCATTTTGTACGATCTATCTATCAAGACTTACCTGATCATACGAACAAGATATTTGAACCAAAGCCACAGGTTAAAGTTAAAGATTTATCTGAAGTGAATATAGAAGCCATGCTTACTGAAACCTTCACTTGCACACAACTTCTAGTAGAAAAGAAGTTACTAGATGGCAGAGCCGCTACTGATACTGTGAGTAAATAATTTAAAAGTATTTAATATATTTGTCATAACTAGGGCTGGATTTATATGCAAAATGACCTGAAATATGTACATATAATATGCTTCTATTTTTCAGAAATATGCAGGCAAAATAAAATAAACAGAGTATTACATACCTTTCATTTTCAAATATTACATCTTTATGATATGAAAAATTGGTTACAAAATTTTTATTCCTGTTTAAAATTAACATTGGAAATTGTACGTGTAATTTATACGATATTGTATAGTGTACATCCTTATTGAAGTGCAGCTCTCAAGACCAGGTTACATTATTTTGTTTTACCTACTAAATGATCTTTTCTCATTAACTGATAACAGGAGCACTTCTAACAGGGCTTTCACTAGGTCTGCATGGCATATTTTTTTCTCCGAAGTGTCTCTCTAGAATGTCGCACATGGTTTATAACTGTTTTAGTCCAGAGTTGCTTTTGAAAATATGTTAATCTTTTTGTGATTTTTGTTTTAAATGTTCCATGGTTGCTTTTTAGTTTTTGTATGGAGTCATCTACAATATTCAGGCTTTCTGATACAAGCAAATTTTGATTTTCAAGTTTTTTTTATTTTTTCAACTAAAAAAACCAAATTTGTCAAAATATAACATACATTTTATTTTAAAGTTGTTTTTTTCCAATAGCTTGTTTGCTCTTGATATTGCCGATGCTGTATCATGTAATTTGAAAATAACGTCTTTGATCTTTGAAAATGGCAGTAATAAAATATTTTCAACAACTTTTCAGCCATAACCATATACAGAGCAGCATCAGTTGTAATAAAAATACTATTTCGTGTAGAGTTCCATTTGGTCAGAGAAAAGTCATGGAATCATTACAAAATCTAGCAATGGTTTAGTGGTTTCATTTGTCCAACAACTACTTGCTTAGAAAAAAAAGGTATTGGTAAGTCTTCTGACAACTTTCTGAAAATAATGTAGACCATGTACTTTATCAGAGAATTAGTCATCTTATCTATGGACACCCAAATTAGTGGTCTTTATTATCGTTGCGTATTTTATTAATGGTCTAGTAAATATCAGGGAGATAATTTTTTTGTAATAATGCTTTACTCAGCTACACTTTTTAAAGAACTCTTCTAATTCAGAATTATTGGTGTCATAAATTGTAATATCTGGGCTTATAAAAGCACAACTCAAATCAGTGAAAAATTGTGACTTACTGAAAGTCCAAGTAGATGTAGAAATAAATGTTTGAAAGAATTTTTGTTGTTGTAAGTTATCTTTTTGTTTTGTTGTTTCGATATGCAATGCTACTAATCATCTTCGGGATGTTGAAACCACTCTATCACAACTGTTAGATAATATAAAACACCCAAACCACTGTGAAAAATTTTGTCTGAGAATTCACTTAAATATTTGGATACAAGTTCAGTGCAATATTTTGACCCAAACTAAAACAATTTATGCTTATAGTGGTGGAGCAGAACTAAAGTCGGAATGAATTCTGAGAATTTTAACAAAAATAGGGTTAATCATTATGAAAAAATAAATCTTGTATGTGGAGGGTATGAATTAATAATTTTCTGTTGTTGGATTGAATCTTGTTAATGATAAACACTTCTGTCAACTCATAAAATCTAATATAGAAATTAGACTAAACTAGCATGATATAACTTACTTCTTGTTGCGGATATCCAACCTCAAGTGACGCCGATGATCCGATGTCCATGATAGATCGCTGCCACCAGTGCCCATGCGGACTTGTCCAGGAATATTCTTCTCCACTCATCCTTAATTAAAAACCTTAGCCTTTCTCTTCTACTATCTGATATTCGCGAGCATTTCAACAATATGTGCTGCAGGGTTTCTTCCACCTCGCTGCACGCTTTACAGATTGGGGAGTCCGACAGGTTGAATTTGTATAGGTAACTTTCCGTCACTATGTGACCTGTTCTGGCGCGGGTTGCAAATGTTGCCACCTGACGTGGTATGTTTATGTACCAGGATCGCGCATTTGGTTCAGTTTGTAAGTTGAAGAGATGTCTCCCAGTGGTCTCGTCTTGCCAACGCTTGATCCAGATGTCTCGAATGGTGATAGCTGCATCTTTCTTCAATTTCGATAGTGTGGTTTGAGGAAGCATGACGGGTCCCATTGTAGCTGATTCTTTGGAGATGTCTGCTTTTTCCAGGTAGGGCTGGAATCCACTGAATTGTAACTTTTTTCCCCAGCTGCTGCAATTTGAGAAACGTCACATGGATCGACTTTAGACGGAAAGCGAAGTCTGTGGGAAGTGGATTGTGGATTGCTTCCATTACCGATTTAGAATCTGTCAAAATAGAAAGTTCGTTGTCGTTGCTCTGCAGACAATTTGTTAGTGCTGCTTGTAGTGCTATTAGCTCTACATCCATAATGGAAGTGGAGTTGGATGGAATAAAGTACTCCTCCTTTGTTTTCTGATTGAAATATCCAGCACTGGATTTGCCCTCGATCAAGTTTACCGAGCCATCGGTGTATATTTTTGTAGCTTGACTGTAAGTTGTGTTGATCATGTCGAGTGCCTTAGCACGCAGCACTTCAGCGTGATATTAAAGTATGTTATTAAAGTATTTTAAAAATATCAAGCTACATGTTTTCTACCATAACTCTATTTAGAAAACTGATTATTTAATTCACTTCCGATTTTTGCCATATGGTCTCCAGCTGCTGATGGCTCTTGTTACGCATGTTAGATAATCTGAGTGAGCAACATTTAATTTGATTCATTAATGTGCTGTGTTTGGTGAATAAGTAATTCTCTTTGCCCTTGTTACAGTACACTTTAATTCCTAAAGGGATTCTCTCATTGAAAGTTCTCCAGGAACTACCCATTATAGTTGTTCTGATTTACCAGTTGTATAAACAGAATGTCCAGCAAGAAGTTACTGATTACATTCCAATCATCATATTGACGATTACTTTGCAGCCAGCTCAACATCACAGGTTAGTAAAAGTAATTACTGCGTTAATCATTTGTGAACTAAAAATCTTACAATTGTTGGGTTGTAGATCTTGAGACTTTTGAATAAATAATTATTCATCAATTTACTTTGCAAAAAAAACACTATCTTGTATGTGATTTACAACATTAGACAATTCACTGGTCGAGTGCATGTCTGATGAGAAATAGGAAAAGTAGGGTTTTTTCGCCCTAAAAAAATCAAAAAGTTAGTAGACGACCAAATTATCAAATGCGTTATTGTGTTACTTCAATAAGTACAAACTTCCTCTAAGTATGATTTGTATTAACACTTCACATATTTGAAAATAAGTATTTGTTAACAAATAAATATTCATAGTTTTGATTTTCCATGACATAATTTGTAGATAACTGTAAAAAATATTTTTTGATGTAAAATTCAAAATTGTACAAATTTATTAACTGATAAAAGATTAATGCATCACAAAAACAAATCATGTTACAGGCAGCTATAAATCTCAGGTTAATAAAACTAATTCCTAAAATAATCATGATCTGTGAATTATTTTTGTTGTTGTTGTAAATTCTTTGATTGTAAAAACAGAATGTACCCAAGTCATTTATTGTAAATTTGTGAGTTTTTCAATTCCTTTTATTAGTTCACACTCTTCCTAAGTATAGCTTGTTCATATTTTCAGTCTTGATAAAATTCTTTTTATTCATCCACTCAAGTTAAAGAACATTTTAAACTTGTAGTGGATGACAATAATTGTGGTATAATATAAGAATTCAATTATTGATGTTATTACAGTTTTTTTAAAATATTAATTAATTAGTTAAATTTAATGAAATAATTTTAGTTTTATATGACAGAAAAACTTTTTACAATATGGGGATGGTGTGCAATATATAGTTATTTCGACCCATTTGGTTTAAAATAAGTTATAACATATGATTTCATAAAACAGTTAATTTAATGTTATAGATTATGTGGAAGAACAGCTGGTTTAATGCATAGGTTTTGTTAGTTTATTTATATTAATTATAATTATTTAATAAGGGTTACTAAAATAAAATCTCTCTTTGTTAACAAAAGTAGAAATTGACTTTAAAATGTTTTAGTTTATATTACTTCTTTATTGATATGTCATTGGAAATTAATGTTAGAGTATATTATTTTGAACAGTGAGTCTATACAAATTGGCCTTACACATTTCACTGCTGATGTAAAAGCAATTACTCTACTGTGCTATTTTATTTAAATTGTGACCAATGTCTTAACCACAAATTTGCATTCTGTATTTCACTGCAAGATCCAGAGAGTATTTTAATAGAAGAAACTAAGTTACTGTGATGATTGATATTGATAGCTCATTGAGTTTGGCTATAGTGCACAAAATTGTGTACCAAAGAGAAGTTATTACTGTTTTTATAGAAGTTTTTAAATCTTTGAAAAACCCAAACATGGGTGAATAGGTAAAAGAGTCAGAGGGTGGACTTTTGACTAATTTCTAAGGTCAAATGTTGTTCAATGGATCTGTTTAAAATATTGATGAGGTGTAACAATATGATGTATGCTGACAATATCACCAGTTAGTTAATAACTTCCTATCCATTGGAGACATGGTACCATCCAGAAGGCATTGGATAATCTTGAACACAGGTTCGAAAAATGGAGTTAACGTCAGATTTCTACTTTTAAAACCTAGGGTCCATTGTTCAAGCCTTAAGGTCACATATGTCAATAGATACCAGTTCACTTCAATATATTTGACAATATTGGGAATAAAATATGACTTGAAATTATTGTACAAACCTCACATTGAATTTGTATAGGAACATTATAATATAAAATGGAGGTTATCAAGAACTAGTAAGTGGATACTTTAACATTAAAGCTGTTTTAAATATCATATACTTAAGCTGATATACTAATGTGAGTTTTAGGGTTAAGTAGGTTTAAATATGTATACTCTAGGTTCTTTAAAATTTGGCTTTATTAATTAGCCTTGGATGTCTCAAGTCAACAATCGTTAAAACTGTATAAATTGAATTGGCAGTGAGACCTTTAACATTAACATTATTTATTAATAAAAGAGTACTTATAAAGATTCTAAGCATTTAAACTTTGGTTGAGCCATTCACTGAAGGTTATAATGTTGTTTACTTATATCTAAAAGAATTATCAGTTGTATCTAGAACTTGCCCGTAACGGGTTGTATTCAGAGAACCTGCCATTGAAATGCCCAAATTTGTACTCTTGTCATTTATCAAAGGTAATGGCTATACCCAAATGTAGTTTTGAGATTTCTTGAGTATGTCGATAAAAATGCTGCTTCAAGTATAGACTAGAATGATGCATGGACAATGATTTGTACCAGATGTAAGGATTATACTAACTTCTACACTTGACAGCTCTTTGGATCTAATTATCCAAAGATCTTACTCTTTGGATCAAAGCATGCATTTTATACAACGAAAGAACAGGAGACCAATAATCTATGTCTTATAATACCCACTTTGACTCTGGATGCATAACTGTTTCCAATCAACATTGCTCTATCCTTTTGTATAATGCTTGCCAACAAATATTTGTGTTTAGATAAATTAGAAAAATACTACAAAATGTATATTGGCATTCTCAAATGAGGTAAGTTTTGCTGCAAGAGTAAGAGAGGATCAAATAGTAACACTAGTAACATAAGGAACATAGTAATGTATGAATTTCACAGGCACTGTTCCTTTATTCTTGCCTATGGAATGATACCTTTATTCTTTGCCTATGATAAGAAGAATATAGTTTTGTTGAAATATAGCCATGGATATTTTGAAATGGAGGCTTGAATTTACCTATGACACTTTTGGAGACATTTTGTCAAACAGTGGAGACAGATATTGGACACTGATATTTGCTCTGATTTGTAGATATCAAATGGCCGGCATTGTGTGATACTGGAGAGTTGTTTAAAAAAGTTACATCTTTCAGAAGTGGCATAGTCGACAATTTGCATGACACATTTTATCATAGAAAGTTATAAAAATAATAATTTACTTTTCCTTGTATAATGTATTGCCTATTAAAGACTATTATAAAGGATGTGGAAAAGATTCTGAATAATATACAGGTTTAAACAAACTCATAGTAGAGATTGTGTTTCGATAGGTTGTGATAGAGGTGTCTTAAGCACACTAACTTAACTGATAATATATTTAAATGTTAACAGCACTTCACTATGAACAAATAATGTTTTAAATAAAAAAATCTAAATAACAGTTTTAAATTATGATTTTTTTATATAAGTCTAAAACAAATTATTACAAGCTGTTCCGTTTGTATATTAAAAAGTGTCTTTGTTATTTTATGACAAATAATTACCAATCAATAAATTTTTTATACCTTGGCAGTTTAGAGACTATACCAAAAACATTTTGTCCTGAAGTCAATCCAGTTTGTAATTTATGTGTTTACAAATGTATTCTGGTGGAGTTTTAATTGACAATTTACATTTATGATTTGTATCTCTTAATGCTTAAATTGTGAAAAATAAAGAATGAAATAATATTGGTTTTGATGATGCAGTTATTTTTATAAGATGCGTTGTGAGTAATCAGAGTCAAATAAATTCACTGGTGGTAACAAATTACAGATTAAGGTGAATTATGGAGTGAAGAAGTAGCGAGTTTTAACTGTGCACTCAATTGCTATTTAAAATATATTTTATCAAAATATCTTACTACCCATACTTTAACGTGTTTCAGATTAAACCCAAACTTCAACAAAGAAGTTTTTGTAGACTTCATGGGAGCTCAGATTAAAACCTTGTCATTTTTAGCATACATAATTCGCATTTATCAGCAAGTTATGAGTGAACATTCTGCTTTAATGGTGGAGGGAATTATAGGAATGTTAACGCTGTGTCCACCTGAAGTTACACATCTTAGAAGAGAGTTGCTTATCGCTGCAAGACATATTTTGGCAACTGATTTTAGAATTAGTAAGTATTATTTTTAGGAATAATTAACTGAAATAGTAGGGATGGACTAATCTTGATTATTAATTCTAATTGTATAGAGCAATTGCCGATACTTAATTCCCCATTGATTAAAGGTAGATTATGGTTCATGATTTTTTAACAGTTAAAATATGTAAATGGTGGTATTAATTGGAAAATAATTAATTATCAACTATGTGTTATTTATGTATTAGTTACTTTGAATGAATTAAACGATTAAAGCAAATGCCGATTTGAGATAAGATTATGACGCAATAACCAAGATTTCCCGAAGCATGCCTGGTCCGTTTGTTTGTCACCTTCATCTTGGTTGTCTGTAATGCTTTCAGAAATTCCGTTTTGTGTAACCTAATACTATAAAATGGAACTTTCAAAAAGCTTCACCATATAACTGAGATACTAACTATATTCATTATTAGATAATATCATGTAGGCCTATATAACTGAAAACAATTAAGAATCGAGAATTGAAAGAAAAATTATTAGAATCGGAATCGAAAATTTTAGGATCCCTAGTTTCAAATAAATTTTGTTTCTCTATTTTACAGAGCTATAGATTTATTACTTTTTAATATGTTGTTGTTAGTGTTTTACTAAAAATTATGAACAAGAAATAAAGAAATGTAAAATAGGCAGTTTGATTTTAGTGTTTCAAAATCTGTAAGATTGAATTGTAAAAGAAACATACTCATTGGGTTTATATTAGTGTTAAATTTACAAAACCATATTATAAAGGGAAATGTGTGTTAATAATTGTAAAGGAGATCATACTGTAATGGCCGACTATTTCATCAGTCCTAAAATAGTTAAATGTAAACATTTTATAAAGCTAACTTCAATCATTTGGTAGGAAATTTATTATTTTGAAGTTTCAGCCCGCACATGTAATTTTTTCATTGATATGTTTATTTGTTAAATTTTTCTAGTTTTAGTAAGCACTAAAGTTGTATCATTTATATAGTATATTCAGAAGTTTAAATCTACACAATGAACATATTAATTTGTTAAAACATTTGAAGAGCCATTGTCACCTATCTAAGTTGACAATGCTAAGGATAACAATTTTAGAAAAAATATGGCAAACTGTGGATTTTATGTAATGAAATTCTGACTAATAACTTATAAATATCTAAATTTAGGTAATAAAACCTCTATTTTCACTACTTTTTTATTACAAGACCTATTTTTAATTTGTCAGTAATAAGTCCAAGCTGACAGTTTTTTAAACATTTTTAGAATACATTCTGTCTCATTCTAATACCTTAGCCAATTTTTATTTAAACAAATTGATGTGAAATTCAAAATCTTGGTGATTGCTACTGACTAATAAAAGCTTTTTTCTGTGATTGGAAGAAGAGAATCCCTCTATAACATGTGTTTTTTATTTGCAGAGTTTGTGCCTTACATGGATCGTCTGTTTGATGAGAATGTACTTCTTGGGAAAGGTTGGACAACACATGAATCCTTGCGTCCTCTTGCATATAGTACATTAGGTGATCTTGTCCACCATGTTCGTCAACACTTACCAATGTCTGATCTTGCCAAAGCCGTACATCTATTTTCAAATAATGTACACGATGAAACTCTTCCTACCAGGTACGTTGATAGAATGTGATAGTATAAAATGAAATGTAGAATTTTTAACTTAGAAATCAACCTTTATTTTCATTTACTTGTATTAATAGTGGATCGGACCTTTGCATCTTAACCAAATAGAAAATTTTATTTTACTTTTAAGGCAACTGATAGAAAATTTATCACATTTCGAAATGAAAGAATTTTTTAGCCATGGTGTTTTCAGTTTGAGGACTTTGTAATATTATATATCATTATGTTTTTGTCTTAATTTTAATTCTCATATTCTAAGATCAAGGACAGCTTCATGTCCATTCTTCAACCTAACCTTTCTAGGTTAGGTATATTCTACCTAACCTTTCCAAATATGGGAGTTACTGGAAGACATCCTTTTGGAATCTTTAAATCTTACAATTTATGTTATATAATCACAAAGCTCCCAATTAAGTGTAAGAGTCTATCATTGCTCTATCCTGAGTATTATAAGTTAAGCTACGTTTTTACTATGTTTACAATAATCATTTATTTATAGCATTCAGATAATATCGTGTAAGCTGTTGCTGAACCTTGTTGACTGCATTCGTAACCGTAGCGAATCCGAATCCGTGCAAGGGAAGGACTCTGTTCGTACAGGTCAAGAGCTTCTTATGAGGATGTTGGAAGTCTTTGTAATCAAGTTTAAAACTATTGCCAAACTTCAGTTACCAGTGTTAATTCAAAAAATGTAAGTAATATCATAATATAATGAGTAATGTTCAACCTCAGATTAGAGTTTTAAAGGGAATATGTCAGTTTATATAATTTAGTTGGAAGCGGATGGTTTTAAAAGTATTTAAAATCCTTATTTATACTGATATTTTCAATGTTTGAACTAAAAAACCTATTTTTTACTTGTAGAAAATTAATTGAAAGACCAAATTGTATCAGTATTCTGTTTTTGCCAGTTTTTAGTGCCACTAAGTGAAAAAGGGGTTAGTATAATTTTTTTTTGTTATTTTTTAAATTTTGAATCATTTTGTGTCAAATTTCTATGATCATTTAATTTGATTGTTTCAGTAAAACTCAGCAACAACAAGCTTCCACTAACGCAACAGCTGCAACACCTACAACAAATTTACCACCTCTAGACATCATCAAGACAGAAGATGTTAAACCTGTTACTAACCCTGTAACAAATCTTATTGAACCATTAGGTACAGTATAAGGTGGTTTAAAATGTAAATATTGTACAGCGGTCATCTCAAAAGTAGGTTACACTATTATTTTTTTTAATCCAAGCAGTAGAGGGGAAAAGTCTGAGAGTTGCAGTAAGTTTTGTCTATGTTCAATAGCAGCACTAAAATTTCTGTACATGTGCTTCGATCAATTTGCCAGGCCCCTCCCACTGTGACTTCACTTACTATTATTATCAATTGGTATTATTAATTTTTTAACATCAGAGAATAAAAGTGATTCTAAATGTTATAACCAGTTAGGTAGTGTTTATACAAATAATTTATAATGAGTAATGCTTATAATGAAAACATTATGTGAAGGTTTTTTGACATTATTTCAATCATCTATTGAAAGAAGAACAGTATCACATGATGAACAAAGAACACAAGCTGCTCATCAGACACCAAATGCTAATTTACGTGAATTGTTAGAAAAATTATTTTTTTCTATTTAAATGGTTAAAAAGATACTAAACTGTACAAAATATCTATAGTGTTTTACACAGGATATCTAAAAAAAGGACTTCGTCCAAATATTCAGGATTAATAATATTCAAAATATTTTTCCAGAGAACAATTCATTACAAGCAGGGATTATAGCTCTCTGGTTAATAGTCTATTGGTATTTCTTCTACAGTTAAAATGTAGCTTATTATTTTTTTAAATACAAGATATCTAAAGAATAAGGATAGACTCATGCTGCTTTTGGCCAAGAATTTCTTCATTTTTAAATTCAGTTAATGAGTAAAATTTAGTGAAATTCGCCTCATGCTTAGGTTATACTGTTTTATTTTGATTGATATTTCTTTTACTTTACACTTCTATTTAATCCCACTTTGCCTCTGGAAGGTGTGGCAGGAGCCAGAGAGCCTAATGCTATCAGTTGCCAACCAGTAAATTATTTGTTGCCACGGTAATATACTATTACTACATTGGTAGTAATAGAGGTAGTAGGGACAAGTATCACAGTCACTTGGTGGCTAGTAATACTACCGCGTTTTTGTCTCTTATTATTCATTAATTTACCAGCAATAATTTTCAAAGCGTTATATAAGATTAGTCTTCTAAATTGAATTGTCACTATTTTCTATGTTTGTTAAAAGTAACATTTGGCTCTCATTCTCATTGTCGAAGAAATATGCAATGAGTACAATGGTACAATGTACTGTTTGAAAGTTTTTTATTTGACTATGACAAAGTCACCAAAGACTTGATGTTTAATAAGTTTCATCTCAGTTCTGCTCAATTTGAAACAAAAATTTTTTTGTTTTTTAGTGAAAAAACACCTTTTGTATTTTTATGTTTCTTTTTCTATATTTGCACTGCTTTTAATACTTATTATTATTTCTAATACTGAGAAATATGAATTTTTAGTTGAATAATGCGTTTTATTCTTAATTTTTTCTTACTTTTGAATTTGTAAAGATTACTGTAAATATTAAAGCAGAAAAGATTAGACTTTGACATATCTAATTGAATATATTGCCAACTTTATTTTAGTTGCTAATTTGAACAATCTATAATTTACAAATATCGCATTTAAAACATATATTTTTGGATTTTTCAGCAACACAAAAGAGAGATGAAGAAAGAGACAATAAATCTAAGTTTGGCTTCCCTGCCTCTCAAGCTACAAGCTATACAGTTACTGATTGTAGAAGTCTTGTTAAGACTTTGGTGTGTGGTGTTAAAACTATAACTTGGAGGTGCGCTTCATTCAAGGTAGAATATTTCTTATATTTATCAAACATATCTAAATATAGAAAAAATATATTTTAGTTACAGTTAGAGTGTCAGTCTTGTAATAATTTCCTCAAAAAATTATTGCTTTGCAATCGAAATGTACCAAGGACATAAATAAGAAGGTTTTGTGTTTTAAGAGGTTTTATTTATTTATAATTCAAAACTTCAGAGATTGTCTACACAACAGTCTAAAAATGATTTTTATTATTTATTTTGAAAATTACAAATATATGTATATATATATATATATATATATATATATATATATATATATATATATATATATATATATATATATGAAGTTAATATATTGGATAAAATTACTTACAATAGTAATATATTAACTTCATAAAGTCAGTGCAACGGAAAAACAATGGATAACGTTAAATATCAAGAATATCAATATATCATCAATATCATTGTTTAAGTGCTTTTATGTGTTTCTATTTCAAGACTACAGTGTAGACTCTTACCAAGGTAAGTCTGTCAGTCTCCTAGTCCAAAAAATCTAAATAATCTTTACCAACCAAAACTAACCTATATATATATATCAGAAATATATCATAGTTTAAGTGCTTTTATGTGTTTCTATTTCAAGACTACAGTGTGGACTCTTACCAAGGTAAGTCTGTCAGTCTCCTAGTCCAAAAAATCTATATATATATAGATTTTTTAGATTTTTTGAACTAGGAGACTGACAGACTTACCTTGGTAAGAGTCCACTCTGTAGTCTTGAAATAGAAACACATAAAAGCACTTAAAAAATTATCTTATTTGATAATTATTTTATTTCATTCTCTCATATTTCTTTTTGTGTTTTCTCTTCGATTGACAAAGACCACTGTGTGGTTGAAATCATCATTGTTTAAGTGCTTTTATGTGTTTCTATTTCAAGACTACAGAGTGGACTCTTACCAAGGTAAGTCTGTCAGTCTCCTAGTCCAAAAAATCTAAATAATCTTTACCAACCAAAACTAACCTAAATATATATATATATATATATATATATATATATATATATATATATATATATATATATATATATATATATATATATATATATATATATATATATATACAGTAAACTCCCGATTATCGGTTGGCGGATTAACCGGTTTGCGGATTATCCGGGGTCTGCCATTGTTTTACAAATATCCAATTTTTATTCCAATCAGATTCATTAATGCTTTTTTTTAACCACTCTACGCGGCACAATATCCGGTAAAAACAACGATCATAAAAATAAACTAAGCTATCTCAAATAACGCAAGGATAAACAATAACTGTCCTGTTAGACTGAATGATCCAACTCGTGTTGGGAACAGACTACTTTATATAAGAGACAATGACTAAATGCTTGGACGCCCGAAAACCTAATGTGTATCATAAGATTGTAAACAAATATCAGCTAATCTAGGCTATAAATAGTCTAGGACGTGACCTATGCATTATCCATGTCTGACATATACATTATCGATCTTTATGGCTTTGTGACACAAGTAGAAACAAACATTCCAAGTTGAACGTTGAGTGGTTATTATACTAAAATAAGTAGTAGGTAGTTTAGAGTTTTTATGAGTTATTTTTATTTCTCTGTATTTCTTATTGAATTTTATTTTTTGTCATGCAGTATTTTATTATTTGTATTTGTTGATATATTATGTAAATTTCCTTTTTTTTGTTCTAAACCAATAAATAAAACAACATTTTAATGTCTAATATACTGTTTTAATGTCCCAAATAAAACTGTATATGGTAGAAATAAAATTTTTGAGATGAAAACAATGGACACAATAATTAGAGCAAGACGACTCTTCACTGTGCGACAAAATGGTTCTTAAGGAACTTAGATCGCAGATTAAAGCTAAATCAATGCTCACAAAAAAAGAGACGAAAGTGACAGATTTTTTTGTTAAAAAGTGAAAGTATTATGTGTAAAGGAAATTACATATGTACATACATACTTACTTTTGACATATACTTATATATGTATTGTAAATAGTTAGACATATAAATGTACATGGTATAATCCGTCAAATACATCGACATTATAAATTATTTTCTGTATTTATTTTGTCCTCTGAAGATTATTTGTTAATTGCATTAACCGGGGTCATTATTGTGTAACTTATGGTATAATAATCGATTATCGATTGTTTTGCGTATTCATTGTTCATAGCGGATTATCCGGGGAATTCGTTATCCAACGTTGCCGGGCCACCCTATTCCACGGATAATCGGGAGTTTACTGTATATGTGTGTGTGTGTGTTGTGCGCAATTTATCTTGTGAGGACTTGTTTACCCATCGTGCGGCGAAATATCCGTTGCCGCCCTAACATAATGTCATGATTACACATTGGCGACTAAATACCCATCACCGCTCTAAGATGTCACTTTTACACATTGGGCGGTAAAATTTCTGTTCCCGCTCTGAGATAATGTGATGTTTATATAGTGATGTAAAATTCGGGAATTCATACTTGGAGGAAAATTCCCAGTTAATATTGCAGAGAATATTCCCAAAATTTATAAATTCCCGAGAATTTATGAGAACTTATGGTTTTCTCTTCGCATAGGTCAGTGGACAATATATATTTTTTTAAACCCCTTAAAACTAACCTAATAATATGAGCATATCAATTTATAAAGAGTTATATTCAAAAATAAAAATTATTCAAGTCTTAAGTCCTTCAGATATATTGATACAAAATGTTGATACTTCTTGTTTGTTTTAACAGTAAACTGGTTGTGTTCATCTTTAAGTGGTATTGATTACCACAAGATTGCTTGGTGGATCACTATCATGTTTTCTAGTATCAAAGAAAATTATCAAATTTTTAAACCTATTACAAATTCTAGTATATTTGTTATAAAATAGTACAAAATACTCCTAAATTACTAATAGGTCATTTTAACTTATTAAAACTTTAAATCCGAAATATTTACATTTTTAATAATTTTGATTATTTATAATAGATTTGAAATCTAGATTTTGAAACATGTCGCGTTTATACAGTCGCGGTTAAATACCAGTCGTTGCTCTAATATAATGTCATGTTTACACATCGGGTGGTAAAATATCCGTCTCTGCGCTAAGATAATATTGTGTTTATACATTGGCAATTAAATACCCATCGCCACTTTAAGATGTCACGTTTACACATTGGGCGGTAAAATTTCTGTTGCCGCTCTAAGATAATGTTGTGTTTACACATTGACGTTTAACTACCCGTCGCTGCCCTAAGATAATTTTATGTTTACACATCGGGCAATAAAATTATCCATCGCCTATCTAACAAGATGTCACGTTAACACATTGGTGGTTATATAATGTGTTATATATATAACACGTCACCGCTCAAACATAATGTTGTGTTAGTGTGTAATCGCGATTGTAACGCCGCCATTATAACAACTTTTTGTAAACGTTATCTCTTTTAAAATATCACACAAAAATAACATTTCCCCATTTCTATTGGTCCCCAGTAATTGTGGTATTTGGAATCAAGATTCGGGAATTGATTTCTTGGTATAGTATCAGTATCGGAATCGGTAAAATTTTAGAATCGACCCATCACTGATATATACTGTTTTGCTTGTATAAATTCTCTACACTGCGTACACAGTTCTGTATCACCTTCTATTACCAATTATAACTGGTAAAAAATTTAAACTGTCTAACCAATATTTATTTATGTTTCCAGAGCAGTACCAATTTGGAAACTGGGAGTGGTGGAAAGCTCTTTACTCCAAAAGAGACAGAAGTATTTATACGTCTTGTGAAATGGGCAATGCAAGCATTGGACATATACACGCTGAATGTTACACCTGTTGGAGGGGTATTGCAGCCTCCAGGCCAGAGATTGCAGCCACAACAAAATGTCCGCACTAAAGAGGAGAAAGAAGTTCTAGAACATTTTTCTGGTCTTGTAAGTTTTAACGTAAAAATATGATAATTAATTTCAAAGTTTTGGAAATATTTAGTTACTTTGTGATAATTTGCTAGTATTGCAACTATGTTTTTCTTCTTGAGCAATAATATATTTTAAATACATTATATCAAGCTTCCATACCTTATTATGATGACATGATTGGTTTTGATCTCTGAGTAGCTCCACAAGTCAAACAAACAAGTATTTTGCCAGTCTGTCACTTTAAATACTAATATACTAATGTAAGTAGGCCTTGACTGATAACGTGTCTCAGTTTGAAAGAGTTGTAATTTTTACGGTATTTAGATCTCTATTTAATTCCTTTCACAGTGTCATAATAACATGTTGAACCAATATTTCATTTCTAGACAAAAAAATTACATATAAGTTGCTGGGATTAACCGTTATTTTGTTTTTGTTTTATGTTTCTGTTAGCATTTATGTAAAGTGAGCAAAATTCACTTTTTTAATAAGTCAAGTCTTTATTTTGGATGTATCATGTGCATTGTACTTTCTCTTTACCACATTTTTTTCTGGCAATCTTAACGTCATTCAAAATGACTAATCATTTTCAAAAGTTTTTCAGTGTGTAAATCACACTAACCATTCAAAGCTTCTTAATCGGGTTAAAGCTTGGACAAAGTTCTTTTTAAAATCTTATCAGATTTAGCCATACTTCTGGGTAATTTGAAATATAACTTTATACAGACAATTTGCTCAAATGCTGAAGCAGCACTACAATTACTAACATGGCATCTATGACATAGGCGCAAACAAATCTCCAGAAGTATCTTCTATCAGCAAATGTTATCTTTCTGTTTGAATAACTCATTACATTATTCATTGTAAAAGGTACTTACTTACTTTACTTTATCCAACGCCTGCCCTTGGTAACTCGACCATTTGGCATCGTGCAGACCAGTAAAGCTTAGAGAGTATGGTTTTTGGGTCGCTATTGTATGCTTCGAGCTGTGGGCAGGCAGGAAGGTGGTCTCCATCCATCCTTCCTGTTTGGCACAAGGGGCACATTATAAAAGGTAATATTCTGCTACATTCCTGACTGATAATTCCTACAATCCTTTGGATCGAAATCAGACATATGATACCACCAGTTACTAAGTTCGTTATTTCCTAATATTGGAAACACTATCGTTCACTGGTAAATTAACTTCACACCTAAGACTCTCGCTTTATACCGGGATACATTAGCACCAACAGTTCAAACCTCACTAAAGAAATTTCTGGTAAACCCAAGGAACAAATGTTTCCTCCCACTATTGAGCGCTTGGTAACATCTTTTGTTTTCGTCACATCCCTAACCCTTTCTTTAACATACCTGCCAAAATCTAAATCTCTGTTTACATTTATGCCTTTCTAATTTTGGTATGGTTACTACACTATCAATGACAACATCTTTAGACATCCAAAACTCAGTTTGTACTTAAATTTCTTGTGTATAGCATTTTACACATTACATAAATATTGCCCTTGCCCAATTTACAGTTAAATTCAGTTTTATTCTTAACTAGGCATTTGCATGCTATTGAACATATTTAATATATTTTTATTGAAAAATAACACTCTTGTAGTTAATGAAAATGGTTGTAATGAACTATAAAATCTGAAAACCATGAAACTGTTGAAGATGTGATTTGTGATCATGAAATACTGTAGTTACTGTAGACATGAAAAAACTAGAATATAATTTTATTGCAAAACAGGTAATGAGTTCATCAGTTTAGTGAGTTTGAAGGTTTATCTAAGAGTACATTTTAATAAATAATATTTATTCACAAATAGGTGTTTTCTTAAAGTGAAGAGCAAAACAAACATAACAATGCAGTTGTAATCATTTGAGCTTATTTTTACATAAAAACAATTGATAAGGTAATACAAAGTGAACACATAGGTAACAAATTGATACTTTTAGAAGTTCCATACAGTAGAGCAATTTAATCATTTAACTGATTTTGTTTTTACTTGCTGAATAAATTATATGTAAAGCAGTCGTAGAAATAATTATAAATAAAAGGTTATACAAGAATTAATGTTCTAAATGTGTGTAGTTAATTGTAACGAATTCTGTTGTTTTAGTTTTCTGTTATGGATCAACATACATTCAGAGAAATATTTTCTACAACTATTGAGTATATGGTTGAGCGTATAGCCCATAATTTTGCACTTCAAATTGTTGGAAATTCATTTTTGTCAAATTGTGGTTTGTCACCAATTTTCGCAACCGTGCTTGTTGAGTATTTACTAGGAAGGATGGAAGAAATGGGCAACGGGAATGCTGAGAGGAGTAATCTGTACTTGAAACTGTTTAAACTTGTATTTGGAAGCGTGTCTTTATTTGCTGCGGAGAATGAGCACATGTTGCGTCCACATTTACATCAAATTGTCAATAGGTGAGTCTATTTTAATTCTTTCTCTTTCCATTATCCCCTAACCTTGAGCTATTTTGAAAAAGCAAATGAAGAAGGTATCCTCATGCTAAGAGGATTAAAGGCCTCTTTTTATCATAATTAGAATTGTTTGAAAGATTAAAGATAAGTTGACAGATTTTCTTTACCAACAAATATAGTGCGTACTGATAATCCTTTATTCAGGAATTAAAAAAACATAAAAGAAATCAAAAAGTTATTTGAAAACAAAACAGTGGTCTTGAAAAAGCAAAAGAATAAATTTAACACTTATTTTAACAGTTATTTAACAGAATAAAACAAAATATTAGTATTTTACCAGAAAATAAGATGGAAATAATATATGACATAACTTTATGCTGAATTCAGTATAATTTTTAAAATTCAATTTCAAGGTGTTTAACATAATAGTAAATTATAAAATAATAATTGGATTGGGTATATTTTACCCTGGAAAATGTTTTATTCATCTTGAAAGTTTGGAATTTATGAAGTTAGTTGCAATCCCCGTAAAAAAATTGTAAAAGAAGAAAATCTATAAAAAAATTGTGTATAACAAAGAGAGGAAATTTAGTAATTGCCTATAAGAACATGAAGTATAGACCTAGAAAAATCGTGTCTCTAAACATTGTGAAGAAACAAAACATATTTAGGATGTTAATAGAAAAGGCTTTGGTAAAAATAATAAAAACCTCAGATAGTAATGAAATTATTTTGATTCATAAATTTAAAGTGAAAATCTTATGAACAGTGTTGAAGTTGACAAAATATTAAGTATTATCTGTATATGAAGTTGGCTTCACAGTTATAACACATTATACTCTGTCCTTTGCTGTGACATCAGATTATTGTGAAGACACCATCATGGTGACTAAGAGATTAAACATGGGAAAGAAAATTATGATAATTGTCTTATATAGTATTTATTTACAAATTAGTATTAAGGTAAAAACAATCAGAAACTTTTATAATCTAAATGTTTGTAAGATTTTATTTAATAAAATTAACTAACAATATTGTGGTGATATAAATTATATTTGTCAATACGTGACCATATTTTAAAATTTTATTTACAGGTTGATTCAATTATAGTGGGTAGATTATGAAATTAACAGCAAAAAGTACATTACATTTTATTAAGACATTTTACAATACTACGCTAATTCCAAATAATCTGATTAATTGAACAAGATCTTTGATTGTTTGATAACGTCCAAACATATGAAGCATTTTATGAATAAAATTTATTATTTTAGATAGGCAATAGCCAAGGATATAAATTTTATAATCTGTTTTCTTTCTCTTGCTCCGTAGTGCCTATAACTTTTTTAACTTTTATAATCCAAAGCTTTCAGAATCTCCTTGATTTATAAAAACATTGATAAAACAACAGGATCTAATATTGACCATCTTGCCACAGAATAATAACCAGCAAAAGCTCAGTTGTACATTCCCTTATAGTGTTTAAAAGAAAATGATAAGGGCAATATAATATAAAGGCAAAAGATCATGAAAAATATTTCTTAAAAGACTTTTTAAGAATTTACTTGAAAGGTTGGGAAATATAAATAAGAAATAGCATGTCCGCTAGAAACTCATTACAAAGAATTTTTCTTCCATATTACTATCCAAAAGAGTGTATAATTGTACAAAACTGATCACTACTTCATTTAAATTTAAATTAATACACTTTTTGTGAGTCAATAATATAATTATTAAAATTTATCACAGGGATTTGATTTTGCATATTTGATTTAATCAGTATTATTGGTAATGTAATTCACAGATCAATGGAACTGGCAATGACTGCTAAGGAACCTTATAACTACTTTTTACTTTTGAGAGCTCTGTTCCGTTCCATAGGAGGAGGAAATCATGATTTACTTTATCAAGAGTTTCTGCCTTTATTAGCAAATTTATTACAAGGTATTTACTTTTCAGTTAGTACAAATCAACAGAAATAAAGAACATCATATTGATGTATTTAAAATTATATATAAAGCTCACTATGAGAATAACTTTTAAATATGTTAGAGGTCAAAACCTTTTAGTGAAGAAATTAAACTTCTTCAGAATGAAGAACTGATAAATTGGAAGAAATTGTTGTGTGTGTGTGTGTGTGTTATTGCGCGTGCGCAATATATTATTGCATGTTGTAAGTTATTGTATAAATTATAGACAGATTTTACTACCATCTTTCCTAATATATCATTATTTACATTAGTTGGAACTGATGGAAGTGCAGCAGAACCTCTCTAATTCATCACCATATTCGTAACAGTAATAACAAACACTGTCTGCACTGTTATGTAGTATAATTGCCATCAGAGAAGAATTCTTTAGTAAAAAAAATGACAGACTTTTTAAATGCTAAAACGTAAATAGATTTAATATATCGTATGTTTTCTTGCTAGTGTTATTGTTTTTACAAGGTACTGTTATATGTTTTTTTGTCTTTTGAAAATAAAGTTGTGTACTGTATTTGTAATTACAAACTATACTGTAGGCTAATAGTGTTGTTGAGTTTTTCGGACAAGTTAAATCATGTAAGTACAACATTAATTACATTAAATACCTATTTATGTGCTATATTTACCCACAGTTACTTGTTAATTTTAAGACTTCTGTAATTCATCTTTTTTTTTTAATTCTTCACCCCTTTGGTTCTAAACATGACGAATTAGAGAGGTTTTACAGTAAAATAGTTGGTAAAACACAAAAATAAAAACTATATTTACAATAACTTTCTTTATTATTAATAAAACCTATAAAAAATATGCATACGTTGTAATATAAAAAACACATGTTTGTTATATATAATGTTTACTTCTTGAGAAAAATATGTGATGTTCTGTTACACCAGGTTCAAGTGCTGTTTAAATGCTACTGTGTACTCAGTTTTAGATTTATTTGGTTTGTATTGATCATCCAAATTATCTTTTAAAAATATTTTTTGAAGCAAAAATCTTCAATATTTTTTCTGCTTTTTTTCTAGTCTGACGTGTTAGACAACAGCAGTATATTTTAATTAATTAACTCCGCCCGATCAATTAAGGTATAACTTATTTTCATTTTTATTCTAATGCAATACCTATAGAAACTCAAGTAAAAAAAGAACTCACCGAAAAAATAATTTTTAGTCAGACTAAAAGAACTCACCTAACTAATAGACAAGCACAGCTGTATGACAGTTGCATGACGTATGAATGCTAGGCTACTCTCAGAACCACTAACTAATCGAGTTTCTATGAAACTCATGGCAAACATATTTAGATAAAGGTACAGCAGACAGTGCCTTTAGATTACCATCCGCTACACTGCAATTAGGCACTTGAATTAGCAAGGGTTCTAATAATTTGCTTTTAAATTTCCTAAACTGGTCTGGATTACCTGGATATGATCTAGTGAAAAACAGCCAACAATAAAGTTTTATTCTTAATATACTCGTCTTCACTTCTGTTACTAATATTTGTATTTATTAGAGTACATTTTTCTGCCTCGCCTAACATTAAGGTTTAAACTTAAAAGTACTATTTAAATTTGTAAATGGAGTCATCCCGAAACGTTTCAACAAAGGCAAATATTGTAATGTTAGGAAAGGCAGAAAAATGTACTCTAATATAAACAAGGTTTTATTCTAATTAAATTACATGAATAAAGTTTAAGTATATTTTGTTTTTATTTTCTGCATATTTTCTTATTTTCACATTTTTATTAACTTTTTTTTCTATTATAGGTCTCAACAGCTTACAATCTGGCCTTCACAAGCAACACATGAAAGATCTGTTTGTAGAACTCTGCCTTACAGTACCTGTACGTTTGAGCTCTTTGTTACCTTACCTGCCAATGCTTATGGATCCTTTAGTATCAGCACTCAATGGTTCACATACGCTAATTAGTCAGGTATGCTTCAAGTATATATTAACCCCTAAACATTTTTGTACAAGCTATTACAAGTACCTTATATTTAATAAATCTGGTAACCCGAATTACTAAACACTTAAATAAAAAACCGTTTTGAATTGTGGTGTTGAATTTAAACATTGTGTCAAAAAGCTTTGTTAAATAACAATTAGAATCAACAATGAGCCAGGTGATGGTGTATAGTTAGTTTCTGTCTGTAGTATTTGCCATTGAAGACATTGAAAATGTTATATTGGATCCTGGACATAAACTTCTGGCATTTAGCTGCCAATATATTGTTTATCGCAACTGAAACAATACTACATTGAGAAAGTTGGTTTACAGTAATATTCTTATCTATTGACACTATAAATATTTTTCTATCAGAGCTATATACAATATATTTACAGACCTGCCATTAACTCACTTTAACTCTGATTTTCAAAAGCTGATATGATTGCTAGAACACTGATGCATTGGATCCAATCAGAAATTTGAGTCTGTTGTATGTATTTATCATATTAATAGAAATCTGAAATGTTGCTTTAAAGTTAATTTATTATAAATTTTATGAACAATTAAAGTAAATTATTAATTTTATTTATAAAGTACTAAATATCACCAAAGGAATCATTGGTGTTTGGAGTCCGATGATTAACACATCGATATTCTTGTTCAATGTTAATATCGATGTTTTCTTTACAAACGTTCATCTCTACATCTTCATTTTTTCCTGTGCATTTTATCTTTACATTTACTATTTTGTTGTGAATTTTACTAGTTTGATTATTTTTTTGTAGCCATATTTGTTGTACAGTTTATCATATTCAAACAAAAATTTGAAAGAAAATTTATTGAACTTTTGAAATAAAACTTTTTTTTAGATATTGTAATTATTTAATGTTCTTTGCTTGTTAGGGTCTAAGGACATTAGAGTTGTGTGTGGATAATCTACAACCAGATTTTTTATATGAACACATCCAGCCAGTTCGAGCAGATCTTATGCAGGCTCTCTGGCGGTCTTTGAGAAATCCTACTGATCAAGTTGCTCATGTTGCTTTTAGGTATTGTTTTATGTATAAAAAGAACATAATATTATATATTTTTCAATTCTTTGCATTAGTTCACACCTTCCTTAAATATATCTTGTTCAAATTTTCAATCGTTAATAAAATACTTTTATCCATCCACTCAAGTTCTAATATATTTTTTTAACTTAGAGTAGATGACAATTAATATTAATACAGTTTTTAAAAATATTAATTAAATTAAGGAAATTAATTTTCGTTTTATATGGGAGTAAAACTTTTCATGAAAGGGCAGGTATGCAGTATAGTCATTTTGCCCCCTATGACTTAAAATAAGTGAAGTTGCTTGATGTAATCATCTTGGTTCACTGATTAAACTAATTTTAAAAATACTTAACTAAATGAATACGTAGTTGCTTACTTGCTGACGCGTTTCAAAACATTCATTCCTTTTACGAAGCTAACCCTCTCATCTCTTAAAATAAGTGATAACATATGATTTCATAAAACAGCTGATTTTATGTTCATGTGGTAGAACAGCTGTTTTAACACATAGGTTATGTTACTTTATTTATATTAATTGTAATTATTTAATAAAAGGTAGCTAAAATAAAATTTTTATTTGTTGGCCTAAGTGGAAATTTACTTTAAAACATTTTTGTTTATATTATTTGTTCATCTCAAAATATATATAGTCCTCATTATTAAAGTTTACTTAGGTTACCTTGTGAAATATATTGTATAGACTTGGAATATTGACGTATCAAGCTGTAATTAATTACATATAGTCCAAGCTAAAAAGAAGAACCTAAATCATACATTAAACCAAGCATATATATATATTTATATATGAAGTTAATAAATTACTAATTTTGAGTAATTTTATCCACCATTAAGTGCAATATTTTTACCTTGAGTGATGAGGCACCTTTCGGTCTTTGACCATTGTCGAATCACTGATTGTTCTCTGCTGTGGATGCTATGTGCGTGAAGCCGGTGTTTGTAGAAGTTACGCGCACTATTTCTTGATCTGTGTGTATGAGGTTTCTGTATAGTATGTCTTCTGTATATGTTGTTTGTAAATTCATTAAGTTGTTGTGTATGTTTTTATAAATGTGGTATTTTTCTAGTGAGTTTAGTTCTATTGGGTTGTTATTTATTTCCAGTATGGTTAGGTTATTTTCGTAATTTGTAATTTCGTGTTTATGGGAAATTAGGTGTGCTGCAACATTTGATACTTTAGAATTTTTATTTTTGAATGCTCTATAATGTTCTTCAAATCTTATTTTAAACGTTCTGGATGTTTTTCCTATGTAAAAGGCGTTACAGTTGTTGCAAGTGATTTTGTAGATTCCTGATAGGTTATGATTTTCTGAATTTGTTATGTGGTTTTTGTTACTAAGATATTTTATTATTTTGTTGTTTGGTTTGTAAGTTGGAGTGTAGTATTCTTTGTTGTATATATTCGTTATTTTTTCTATTTTGTTATTGGTATATTTATATTTTAGGTAGATTTTTTTATTTTTATTGTTTTCGTGTTCCGGTTGTAGTGTTGTGTTGAGGTTAGGTTTTTTTGTGAATTTATTGTATATATTTTTTATAATGTGTTTGTTGTATCCATTTTCTGTTGCTATTTTTGTAATGTTATCTAATTCTTCATTTAATTTTTGTTTGTTATCCTGTGTGTATTTTATTGCTTTATTTATCATGTTACTGTAAGTGTTAATTTTGTGTGTCCAGGGGTGGTTAGATTTGTAGTGTATTGTGGTGTTGTTGGAAGTAGGTTTCCTGTATACTGTAGTTTCTATTTTATTATCATTTATATTTAAAGTAATGTCGAGGAAGTTGATTGTTCTATTTATTTCTGTTTCAACGGTGAATTGTATGTTTTCGTTGTATGTATTTAGTTTGTTTAATATTATGAGGTGTTCGTTGTGAATGGTAGGTTGGTATATTACAAGTATATCGTCTACCAACCTACCATTCACAACGAACACCTCATAATATTAAACAAACTAAATACATACAACGAAAACATACAATTCACCGTTGAAACAGAAATAAATAGAACAATCAACTTCCTCGACATTACTTTAAATATAAATGATAATAAAATAGAAACTACAGTATACAGGAAACCTACTTCCAACAACACCACAATACACTACAAATCTAACCACCCCTGGACACACAAAATTAACACTTACAGTAACATGATAAATAAAGCAATAAAATACACACAGGATAACAAACAAAAATTAAATGAAGAATTAGATAACATTACAAAAATAGCAACAGAAAATGGATACAACAAACACATTATAAAAAATATATACAATAAATTCACAAAAAAACCTAACCTCAACACAACACTACAACCGGAACACGAAAACAATAAAAATAAAAAAATCTACCTAAAATATAAATATACCAATAACAAAATAGAAAAAATAACGAATATATACAACAAAGAATACTACACTCCAACTTACAAACCAAACAACAAAATAATAAAATATCTTAGTAACAAAAACCACATAACAAATTCAGAAAATCATAACCTATCAGGAATCTACAAAATCACTTGCAACAACTGTAACGCCTTTTACATAGGAAAAACATCCAGAACGTTTAAAATAAGATTTGAAGAACATTATAGAGCATTCAAAAATAAAAATTCTAAAGTATCAAATGTTGCAGCACACCTAATTTCCCATAAACACGAAATTACAAATTACGAAAATAACCTAACCATACTGGAAATAAATAACAACCCAATAGAACTAAACTCACTAGAAAAATACCACATTTATAAAAACATACACAACAACTTAATGAATTTACAAACAACATATACAGAAGACATACTATACAGAAACCTCATACACACAGATCAAGAAATAGTGCGCGTAACTTCTACAAACACCGGCTTCACGCACATAGCATCCACAGCAGAGAACAATCAGTGATTCGACAATGGTCAAAGACCGAAAGGTGCCTCATCACTCAAGGTAAAAATATTGCACTTAATGGTGGATAAAATTACTCAAAATTAGTAATTTATTAACTTCATAAAGTCAGTGCAACGGAAAAACAATGGACAATATTAAATATCAGATATTTATATATATATATATATATATATATATATATATATATATATATTTCAAACTTTGTTGAGCATACCTTTGAGAAGTATTCACACATTTCCACATCATATATTTACAACTAATACAATAGGTATGAATCAGCCTAAAAGAGTCAATCTGGAAATATAAACAAATAAACATTTAAAAAATAATAAAAAAAACCAAACATGATAGATTATTTAATTTAGTAGTTAAACATCACATAAGTGGAATGAATTGAAGATTAGAACATTTATGATTCTCTTCATTTTGTAACCTGTAAAAGTGAAGGTTGTCCATTTTGGTTGAATATATAAAATGTATTTGTATAATAATAAAAAGAGATAAAACAAAACCAACAAACAGACCGTATTAGTATTTTTAAGGTAATGTAACTCATTAAAGTTATCAGTTGTAACTTGAGTGCATGTGCGTGCATACACGTGCGTATGTGTGTGTTTATATTTTTAAGTTAGTCTGGTAAATACCAAAGTTTATTTGAGAGTATTTGGCTTGGATAAGGAACCGTTACATTTTCCTAAAAAAATCTCTCTCTCTCTCTCTCTCTCTCTCTCTCTCTCTCTCATACAGATACACATATACAAAATGTATCCGCAATACCTCCTGGATTATTAAAAAAATATATGATATTTTTTTACTATTTAAAAGAGTTTCTATACAATGAAGATAGATCATTTATATATTCTTGATTTGAGCAAACAATTTATGATGAGTAACAAAGTGTTTTATTCCTGTCTATCAAATGCTTTAAAAACTGGGGATCAGATCTGCCAGTTATTGGTTCAACCAATCTCAAAAGAAGTGGAACAAACTCCTTGTGGGCAATTCCTTTACTGTCAAAGTCTGTTATGAGCATTGACTTGATTTTTTTTCGTTTCCTTTTTTGACATTTGTTTTTTTTTACTTTCATTTTACACTTTGACTCTTGGTTCAGTATCATATTAAAACCACAATAATTTTCATACTTTTGTTAATTTTTTACAGTACCATTTATTTATCTTGAATAATTGATCATCAGAATACTTGGAACCAATTTAGCACAGGCCTTCATTTTGCCCAAATCCTCTTGAAGAAAGTTTAGTTACTTTGTATATAAGGGTTGTCTTATTGTTCTTAGTGAATCATTGCGGCATTTTTCAACAAAACTATACATTATGTTTTTCTTTATGGTAAACTTGATCCTGTATTTTCTTGATGATATTAGATATAAAACTTAAAATTGGGCGTCATTGACGTTTATTGCCTCTATTATCTATCTTCCAAAAAATACTTGGATACAAATTCTATTGCTGAACAATCATTGCGTCAACTCTAATGTTTCTGATGCAGTAGTTTTGTAAAGTGTGTTAAATTTATAACTGTCCAATGTTCTTTATAAAAACTTCAACATCAAATAGAATATTGTTTAATAAAAACTCTCATAATACAGTAGAGCGTCAGTAATCCGGATGTAAAAAATCCGGAGCGTTGCAAATTCGGATCGTGGTTTCAGCTTGCTCGTTACTCGGTGTGAAAAGCACAGCGCTACATAACATACTAAACCGTGTTATCTTTAATTATAAATGCAAAATAGATAAATCAATTCTGAAAACAATGGAACATACGGTATAATTATTCATAACTAAATTTTGTTGATTTGTATATATTTTGCACACTAACCAATAAGACATATTCTAAACAATCAGCAAAATAATAAAATTTATTATTAAACTTAATCTTTAGCTAATTTGTCATATAATATGCTTTTGTTCAAAAAACAAAAAACTTTTTTACTCAATAGGGCTGTAACAGCAAGTTTTTTGGCTTTCTGTGCTATGTATTAGTATGTACATTATATGTTCTTTCACTAAATTCTTTTGTATTTTTTAAGCCCTCTGCTTTCTCTTTTGTAATAATTCCTGCTTTAATTCAAACCTACACGATACTCTAAGCATTAAAATAGATTATAGTTTATGAAATATCAATTATATACAGTACAGTAGAGTCTCGATAATTCGAGTTAGATGGGACCGGAAGCTCGAATTACACAGAAAGACGTTCCTTTGCATTAGAAAAAATAGGAGTTTTAATGAACCATAATACTTATAACAATTAAAAATGAAGTAAATAAGTTTATAGAACTTAATATGAATATTTCTTTGAAGCCCGACTCACTTGGGAAGGAATCATTTCCTTTCCATACCGTACGGCTATAAACATTTTTTGGAAGCCCGACTTATTTTATTTCAAAATCATAAAATAGGCTCAAATTTAATGAAAGCTGGAAATGTTGAGAAAGCTCGGAATTTCGAGACTCTAATGTAATTTAGAGATCGTTTGAAAATCCGGATAAATCAGTAGTCCGGATTGGTCCAAACCCGGAAATTTTAACTTACGGTAAAAGAGTTCTAAGCCTCAGTAATAAACATCTTAACACTGGTTACTGAGGATGTTTGAGTAGTGGAATAACATTGAAACCCAGATACTTTATTATTATAATTTGTTCTAATTCTGTTATTTATCATTGTTTTTCTGTTCCAGGGTTTTAGGAAAGTTTGGTGGAGGTAATCGTAAAATGATGATTGAGCCCCAAAAGTTAGAGTACAGCATTCGAGATGGTCCTGGACCTGCTGTTGTTACACATTTTCCTGAACACACTAAACCGATAGATCTTCCAGTTGAGAAAGTGAGTATATTAGTTCCAAGTCAACAGAGTATAAAAAGAGGAACTCAACATTTGGCTGAACAGTACTATTTAAGTTTTGAAAATGGAGTTTTTCCAAAACGTTTTAATAAAGGAAAATATTGTAGTGTTGAGAAAAGTAAAAAAATATACTTTAATATATGTTTTTGTACATAAGTACAAAAAAAAATATATTTCATTAATTATATTCTACCTGTAAAAAAATTTTATCCTTTACCCGTATAATTTGCCCACTTGAGTTTTGACTCTCCTTTTCAACACCAGGTAAAAATCATGCCTCTCCTAAGTCAACGTTCTAAATTCATACTATCGATACTAGAAAATGTAGAGGTCCTCTCAATCACTTACGAGGTCTGTTCAAAAAATACGCTGACTGTTTGAATTTCGCGGCTCTAGTTAGTTACAGGAGAATCCGCTTGGTGTTGCTAGGTTCGTATAAATCAGCTGATTAAAACGCGGTACTTCAGTGGCAGATATCTTCATTTGTTGAGGAGTTACATGCAGTTTAGTAAAGAGTGTTTTTTCGTTTGTCAGATTGTAAAATGGACCGCCTGAAGGAGCAACGAATTGGTTTTTTGAGTTTTGGGAATAAGAAAATGTCATAAGGAGCAAGGTCAGGTGAGTAGGGGGAGGGGTGGAAAAGAACAGTGATCGAGTGTTTGGCCAAATACTCACGAGTTCTGAGTGCTGAGTGAGCTGGAGCGTTGCCGTGATGAAAAAACCAGTTATTACTGGTCTTTTGCGTCGGACGGAATCCCTCAGACGTTTCAGTACTTCAATGTAGGTAATCTGGTTGACTGTAGAGCCTTCAGGAAGGTACTCGTAGTAAACAACACCCTTAGCATCACCTTCACATTCGATCGAACTTGGCAAGCTTTTTTGGGTCTTGGGGACGTTTGACTCACCCATTGGGATAATTGGACCTTCGTTTCAATGGATTGGACCCATGATTCATCACCGGTTATAATTCTTGACAAAAAGTTCTCATCTTCATTTGAACAAACAGTTCCCAACAAACCCGGACGCGATTGGCTTTTATGTCGTCGGTCATCAGGCGTGGCACAAATTTTCGGTCATGCCTTCAGCGACGCGGTGCATTTTCAATTTTTCGCTCAAAATCTCGTAACAAGATCCAACTGATATCCCACACTCTTCGGAAAGCTTCCTAACGGTCAGACATCGATTTTCGCGCACCAGGGTGTTGATTTTGTCAATGTGTGGGTCGTCAGTTGACGTTGAAGGACATCCAGGACGCTCGTCGTCATCAACCGACTGTCGGCCACCCTTGAAACGTTCATGCCACTTGAAACATGCAGTACGCTTCATGGCAACATCGCCGTAGGCCGTGTTAAGCATGACAAAGGTTTCTGTTGCAGATTTCTCTAGTGTTACACAATATTTCATAGCAATTCGTTGGTCCTTCAGGCTGTCCATTTTACAATCCGACAAACGAAAAAAACACTTTACTAAACTGTGTGTAACTCATCAACAAATGAAGATATCTGCGACTGAAATACCGTGTTTTAATCAGCTGATTTATACGAACCTAGCAACACCAAGCGGATTCTCCTGAAACTAACTAGAGCAGCGAAATTCAAACAGTCTGCATATTTTTTGAACAGACCTTGTATAACTGTGAGTATGTTTTCCTCAATGGAATTGTTCATGTTTTATCCACTATATATTATCCTCTTTATTTGGTTTCATGAAAGTACTGCATAACAGTTTGAAAGAATATAACTCCATTGACAGTTGAGGGTTGCATAGTGCATCATAAAGTTTAAAAACTATAAGAAACTTGTATTAGTACTTAATTAACTAGTATATTTGGTTAAAAATTATCTTATACTGAAATTATTTCTGTTTTTTATATTTATTAATTTATTTTTGTTAGGTAATTGAAATAGCTGTATCAGCATTAAAACTAAGCACTACGGATCCATTCTACCGGCGCCAGTGCTGGGAAGTTATTCGCAGTTTCTTAGTAGCGTCTATAAAGTTGGATGATGATAGGTTCACCATTCAGAAACTTTTCTCTCATCCTAGGTAAATATAATAAAAATATTATTATAAAGTATTTGTGTTTGTATATATGTTGGATTCAAGTGACATGAACATTTTGATAAACTTTTTAAATACCTAAATTGTCTAGAATTTCAAACATGTTCTATTAACTTAAGTTATATTTAAAACAAAGAATAGCAAATATTTTTAAATATATGTAAATTAATTTTTATAATTCAGTTTCTTAGAGGGCAAAATAAATCATATCCAAGGAGCTGTGTTCAAATCATCTGACAAGATTTCAAGACAAACTCATCTTAATGCTCTTACAGGTAATGATTTCATTGTTATAGAATCTCTTCTTTGTTCATAAACAACAATAGTTTAAAAAGTGAACGGGAATTGTGCTAACAGAAATTTTAATATTGTTTAAATCTAGTGGTGTAGATACTCATGGCTGAACATGACTGAAAGTAGTTTTAAAAATTGAGTCCAGTTTTAACAACACCAAACATATAATTCTTCACTCAACTGCTGAAATCTTTCAACATATTTGTATGCTTATTAAAGACCAACTATTTAACATGGTTCAAGAATGATTGGTGAAAATAAGTCATGAAACTGTAACAGACTTATTTTATGCAACTTCTAGACTTAAGTATGTCAGACTTAATTGGTTTCAATTTTTTATAATGTTCATTAATCGAAACAACACTACTTAGATATATTGAAGTAAAGTATGAATATATCAAGGCGTCATATAACCATTATAGTATTTATTTCTATCCACAAAAGTCCAGATAACTAGAGTAGGAAAATTTCGAAGTTTTTTTTTTACTTCAAATCCTACTTCAATATTAAAATTTCATAAATTAGAACTTTATTTTATATAACAACAAATACAACATATTTTGTATAAATAATATCAGAAAATCTGACTAAACCTACTTTAAATTCTGTTTCCACGAGTGTTTCTAGATGTGTAAAAAAAGACTATTGCTGGTAATGCTATTGATGTTTTTCTTAAGGCTTTAGGCTTTGGAAAGAGTGTTTTTTTAAAATTTCTTCTATTAGCTCACACTCTCCTGATATATATCTTGTACAGATTTTCAATCGTTAATTAAATATGTTTTTATTCATCCAATCAAGTTCAAATCCATTTTTTTGACCTATAGTGGATGATAATTGATGTTAATACAATTTTCTATACTGATTCGAACTGTGAATATTCATGTTCAAAGTCTAGCGCGCTTTGGTACTGCGCCAACTTTCCAATACCAAGATATGTGTTTCTCAAAGAACGTATATGAATTTTTTCTCCCTATCTGGTTGTCCTCGAAACCTCCATTATACAACCTTAAAACTTTTGCCATGGTTACCACAAAATATCATAGATAGTGGTGTAGGGTTAAAAATAAATGAAACGAATAAAATTAACAAACAAACTGGAAATAAGCAAGCAATGATTAAATTAGTTTTTCTTGACCTCAGTAGGAATTTACTTTTAAAAAAAATTTTTATATTTATACATTATTCATAATTATAATTTATTTTTAAAAGCATTGACTGAACTGATCAGGCCTGGATATGTTAAGATCTGTTGGCTTGTAACTCTAAATTTAACATGCTTAATTTCGGGGTAATATCTCCTAATTTAAAATTCAAGTTAAAACTTACCGTATGTCTTAAAGTGTATCATAATATTTTCCAGGACACTATTTAAGAAATCTCTTGATCTCATCTTCAAGATTACTAAATCATTTCAGCACTATCCCCTCCCTAACTTAACTTACTTCATCATAAAGAACACCACCATACTTTGATATCCAAACAATTAACGAGTCATAAACGAGTTAAAAAATGTGGCAAAAAAACAAACACAAACATTTGTTAGGAGGTACAAGTCATTGATTTATAATGTGATATTGTAAATTAAAATTTAAAATATTCCATCTACATAATTAAATTAATATAGTACATGGTCAGTAAGGAAATGCCTTGGTAAGTCGACATTGCTTTTAAAAATTAAACAAGTAGAACGAAGCCTGCATCAGTCCAGGGATTGACAATCCAGTACATATTTTAATTTAACTGGGAAATATGAATAGCATACAGGGAGATTTTACTAAGTTCCATGCTGAAAAAAGAGTGTACAGATTCCTGAGATTGATTTTAGTTACTGGGACTCATCTTTGCCCTAGAGCTTATTTGTAGGTGTTTCAAATACCTAGAGTTGTTTCAGTGTTTATTTGAATTGGAGATAATCAATAGTTTTTTAAAAAAATTTCTTATAGTTTTTTAACCATCTACTTTTAAATTTTAAATTTAAAGTTTTCCTTTAAATTCAATCTTAAAATGCTAGTTTACACTTAAATTTTAAACTTCAGACATTTTAAAAAGTGTTATTTTTATGCAGGAATGTTTGTGGGAGCTGCAATCAAGGATTTAAGAGCCTCAGTCCAACCTACTATGGTGTCTTTAGTGCGCCATTACACAATGGTGGCTATTGCACAACAAAGTGGTAAGTGTTAAAACATGTGAAAATAAATACAGCGGGCATAATTTCTATAACCTTGATATCTAAGATAATATTTTAATTTTTTGAATAAGTTATCTTGTCAAAAATGTATGTTTTATCTTGAGTTCTTTTAGACCAATACTTTCAGTATAATGAATGTGTATATTTACACCATAAGTCACGAAATTTGACCTATATATACCTGGGCTAATTTTGTTGTTTGTTCTAATTAGTCTCCTTTGATTAGGTCTTAATTTTATTTAAAATCCAATGTTATTGGTTGTAGTTTTATCTTATAAAACTCTTTTGAGGCTAAGAGAGAAACTTATTTTCTTAGGATTATAAAAAATAAATTAAGAAAGCTTATTAATGTCAAAACTGTAGCTTACTAATTTTAAACACTTGCTAATACAGTAATAGTTTTAGATTGCAATTTTCACTTTTCTTGTAAAATTATTTTTAAATACAAAAGTTCAATATATAAACTCATGGTTCATATAAAACTCGTGGTTTTCATTAGTCTATTATTTGAATAGTAATACCCTGAAAGGTTTTATTTGCCTATCAAATGACGCAAGAGGCCTTGGAGCTTAGATTGCATGTTGCAGATTCGTCCACAGATTGTGCTGCATATCATACCGAAGCTGTAGGCATTTGTCAACAGATAGCCCAGTTGGATTTGCTACTTTCAGTTGTTCATTGCCGTGCGTTCGAGTCAGTTTATTGCTTTTACATTCATGTTTTGTGTGTTCAAATCAATTTATTGATTTGTTATTCACATTCGTTTGTTTAAGTCAGTTTATTGCTTTGTTGTTCTCGATCCTATACACGTTACAGCAACGTCTATTTCTTGTTAAAAACTATTGGATAAAGCAATCTGTCATAGGCACACAAAGAGCATACCAGAGGGAATTTGGTGTTCCCAATTGTCCAAATGGGTACACAATACTGCAAATGGTACACAAGTTGGAAACAACAGGACATCTTGTAAGTGAAACTGGCAAGAATCTAGCTGATCCAAAGTTACTTTGAAGACCGCATAACTTCCAGGAATTTGTGGCCGCCAAGCTCACCAGACTTCTGCCTGTCCGGTTATCTAAAGAGAAGAGTCTACACTACACGACCTTGAACTTTGGATGATCTGATAGACAAAATTACTCACAAAATCAACAGTATTGACAGCGCAATGCTCCAGTGAACTGCCAAAAATCTGGAACGACATGTTCCACTATGTCTAGAGGCGGATGGAGGACATTTACAACACTTTAACAACCAATTAATCTCCCAAATATTCTGTACATGTAGAGCACAATAACACGTTATTTGTATTTTTCTTCTTAAAATAAACATAAAATGAAAATTATGAGATTTACATGAATCACCCTATATTTTTATCTATTCAAATAATTAATATTTCTGTATGTGGCTTTTTGCCTTGTGATGATGAATAAATAAAATTAAACTGAGCTTTTCATTTAGGAACTATTGGTGTGATTTAAGAATTTCTTGTTACTGATTTAGTACATAAAACAATATGCTCCATTATCTCCTTCTTCTTAACATATCTGTAACTTTAATCTCATTACTTAGTTATTTATTTTAATGTTTCCTGTTTTAGCTCTCTATTTAATTGTGTTTTGTGAAGCAATTTTCAATACTTTTCTGGGTCTGTTGATCCATAAAAATGACAACTTATTCTTTTATTGTTCTATAGAAAAAAAATAATTCTAACCTGAATTTATCATCTTCATTAATAGTTTTGGGATCTTATCAAAGATCTCTGTGTTAAATTGTAACTGAAAATAATTTAATGTGTAATTCAGGAACCTTACCAACTGACTTTCTTAGATTACTAAAATTGCCAATATTTTGTGATAAATGGAGGTGAACTTTAAATTTGTGCAGGTCCCTTTTCCTTGAGCAGCAAACAATCTAGTCTTGAAGGAGGAATGGATGCTCTAGTATTAATAGATGCTCTTGCTGTAATCATGGGACATGAAGAGAAAGAGTTGTGTAAACCAGGACGAGTTGCTCTTGCGCTTATTCTGCAAACTGCAACCAACATTCTTGGCTCTAAAGACAGGGTAAGTAGGTAACTTTATCAATTAATTGATATGTACAAAGAGTATTAACATTTTAAAGTATAGTCCCGTAATAGGTGCCCTTTTATATCTGCCTGGAGGATTTTAGGTAAAATATAAAAAATTCCTAACTTATAATAAATTATTATATTTGCTGCATATTATACATGGTTTTAAAAGAATGAAACACGGTTTTAAGAAATATATACATATAATATACTTATGAGTTGTATATAATATACATATGATTACTTACATATAGATCAAATTATAGTCTTTTAAAAAGTGTATAAAAAAGTGAAATATATAAAATAGCAACACTGTACATCACTGCACTGCACTTCATTACACATATTATAGATTGGAATGAAAATAAATGTTACAATATATATATATATATATATATATATATATATATATATATATATATATATATATATATATATATATATATAAAACACAGACTCATAAAGTCAGTGCAACGGAAAAACAATGGATAACGTTAAATATCAAGAATATATATATATATATATATATATTCCTGATATTTTATATTATCCATTGTTTTTCCGTTGCACTGACTTTATGAAGTTCATATATATATATATATATATATATATATATATATATATATATATATATAGGAATTTTTGGACTAGATAGGAGACTGACAGACTCACCTAATGGCAATAGTCCAAAACTGCAATCACTTGGAAATAAATAAATAGTGGTTGAAAGGGAGTCCGATATCCAAGAGGAAAGACCCATCTCTCTGGTGTTGTGCGTGTCATGTCCCATTATGCAAAGAACCATGTTTCAAGGTTTATCACACACTAAAAAATTTCAATGTAACTTTTGACTATCTATTTAAACAATTGTTTTGTGTAAATAAAAACAGTGTAATGTATTTGATATATTTAGTTTTGTAAAAAACTGTTTGGTGCACTTTTCTTCTTTTTTTTTCAAAAGTGACAGTTATAAAACGTATTTTCTGCTTTCTAGTTCTTTTTAGCACACTTCAGCAACCATAATTTTTTTTTAATGAACAAGGGAGGTGATCTTGCTACTTAGACATAGCGAATTATTTTTACAATACAGATACTTTAAAACATGGCAACTCTGCCAAATCATAAAAAATAATTATATCAAAATTTCAGCTTATTTTCAGAGAAAGTTAGAAATTATGTATTAAATGATTGGTCATGATGTTTACACATTCATTTGCAGGCCTGTCGTCTTCCACTGTTTGAGTATATGGCAGAGCGTATGTGTTCGCTCTGTTATGATCGTGCATGGTATGCTAAGTTAGGAGGTTGTATTGCCATCAGTTTCTTGTTTGAACGCATGTCGAAACGCTGGATTTATCAACATCTATTTGCTTTTGTCAAAGCACAACTCTTTGTCATGATGGATCTCACTGGAGAGGTATGATAATTAAATCTTACTTATTTTTAATCCTTATCTAGTTAAAACTTGATTTCACTTACATCTGCTGTTTGATGGATCATAATATAACTTTAAATAAACTTAATAAAACTTATAAACAGGTTATTTGTATCTTAAACATTTTCAATACAAGTAGTTCATGAGTCAAAATGAGTTACATTTATGTATAGCTCTGTATAGGTTTCTGTTAAATTTTAATTCAACTTACTTTCTTTTGCAGGTTTCTAGTGGAGCCATTGATAAGGCCAAAAGTAATTTAGAAAGCATGATAACAATGTGCGGTTCACCAGTAGATACCAGAGACAGTGAACTTGCTAGCATACAGAAGAAGGCTCTTACTGAAGTGACGTATGAGTTGATAAGGCAAGTTACCAGTCCGACTGATTTATTAAGGCAACAGGTATGTATATGTTTAATATATTTGATACTTATTCAATTCCTTCCAATAATTCACGCTCCTTATATATATATCTTGCTCAAATTTTTAATCGTTCATAAAACACGTTTTATTCATCCACTCAAGTTCAAATTAATTTTCTAAAACTTATAGTGCATGACACTTGCAATTCATTCATTAAATTGAAATAATTAAATTTAGTTTTGTATTGGAAAAAGGTTTTGACAAAAGGGGTAAGGTATGCAACATAGTTATTTCGACCCTTGGCTTAAAATAAGTGATAAAATATGATTTCATAAAACAGCTGATTTTAAGTTATAGGTTATATGCTGTTTTAACTCATGGGTTATACTACTTATTTACATTAATTATTGTTATTTAATAAAATGTAACTAAAAAGTTTTTTCTTTGTTGACCTCAGTAGGAATTGACTTAAAAATTCTATGTTCTAAGGATGTCCCTAATAGTTATAAGAAATTCCAAGATAGGTTAAACTTCTTTAAGGCGCTTAGAAATAAGGTTAGAGAATAATCAACACTAGGTAGCTACTTTTGGAGCTGTGTAGGTTAACACTTTCATAGAATAATGACAAGTGTTAAATACTTCTGACTTATTTGGAAGGAAATCAGTCATTCTCTACCCTTGTAGAAATGTTTAAGAAATACTACAGAAAAATCAAGGTCTTTCATGGCTTTCGTAGCATAAAAGTTGTTGCAAGAAAAGATGAAAGCTTTAAGTTATAGAACTATTTTTATTATGGATTTATGGTCTATTTATAAACTTATTTATACTTTAATAAATACTTGACATGGATATCTGGAAGGTCACAAGGATGGCCTATTAAGGAATTTCTGTGGAGATAACATCACAATCAGTCATAAACTGGTGGATTGTGGGGGTTTGAAAGATACTCTTAATTTACTCGGGAGTTTGAACCATGTTCGAGATATTTTGAATTTACACGGTAGTTTAAAGGTGGTGCTGAGGGGCGATGCTGCGGCCATTCACCGAGTCATCATTTTCTTGCGCCACTTAAATATGTTTTTATATTATAAACTCTTATATTATTATTTTTCATACTTCTTAATTATAATTAGTGATGGGTCGATTCTCGACCGCAAAAGTCGATTCCAGTAAAATATCCGCCGCCACTCAAACATAATGTCGGGTTTATACATCGGTCGCTGCTATAGTATCCATCCAGCGCTGCTCTAACATTATGTTGCATTTTGTAGCTGCCGAACCCATTACTATCCTCATCAGGGGGTTGTACCCTAACACGTGTTCCACCTCCCTACGATACGGCACCACATTAATGCATTTAACATGTTAGATGTACATGCTGATGATGGCTACTGTGAGGCTGAGACGCGCCAATTCAACCACTGTCAAAATATAATCCCACCCGACCTACCAGATCCTGGTACTTGTAGTGTGTCAAGCATAATATGCCAGTGGATAAATCTCTGGACTTTATTTAAAAACCAACCAAATGTAATCATATATATGTGATTATATATTTAGTAATTTTTGTTTACTTGTAAAATTAATTAATTACTAATTTGCTATTGCAGGAATACTACTTTAAAAAAAATCTTTATTCTAGCTTGATTTGAACTATCGATTTCTGCTCTTGTTGATGGTTCGTAAAATTTCAGAAATTTTATTTAGTCGATTATCACAGGATAATTATAATAACTTTAAGCTTTGATTTTTCTATCTTGATTTAATTAAATTGAAATTAAATATAAAACTAAAATTTTCTCTTCAAAATATGTGTATAAAAATTAACTTAATTTCACTAAACATTTGCTATGTTTCATAATTTTAACGAGTTATTTAATTTAAAATAAACTTAATTCTCTTAGAATGCTGGCATAAAGTTCACCAATTATATTGTTGACACTATTATTTCAGATTCTTTAACATTTGTAGTTATTTGACATTTTGGTTTTTATACTTAAAATTACACACATAAAATGACATACATATTTAAATACAACTTGATAATTTTTACAAATTTATTTTCTGTCCATAAATTTATTTCCAGTGGTAGTAGGCGACATTACTTCCTAATGAATTGATTGTAATTCATGTTTGTGGGCCCAAACATAATATATATATATATATATATATATATATATATATATATATATATATTCTTGATATTGAACGTTATCCATTGTTTTTCCGTTGCACTGACTTTATGAAGTTAATATATTACTATTGTAAGTAATTTTATCCACCATTAAGTGCAATAATTTTACCTTGAGTGATGAGGCACCTTTCGGTCAATTGACCATTGTCGAATCACTGATGTTTTTTTGTTGTTTTTTTGTTTTTTTGTTGTTCAACTTCACAGACCGAACATCTACAACAAAAAAACATCAGTGATTCGACAATGGTCAATTGACCGAAAGGTGCCTCATCACTCAAGGTAAAATTATTGCACTTAATGGTGGATAAAATTACTTACAATAGTAATATATTAACTTCATATATATATATATATATATATATATATATATATATATATATATATATATAGGTTTTTTGCCTGGGAAAAAACCAAACATAAATCTAAAGGATTACCCTTTTGCAATCTTATTTTTACAAAAACCAAATTTATATTAATTTTTATTCTTTTACAGTAATTTAATCCTTGTTGTTACTATATTTGACATGGGCATAAAATAAGTTATATGAACTTAAGTAATTGCTTAGTAATTCTTGATTTTATTTATGAATTTCTCATTCTATTACTTTGGCTGAATTTAATTAGGTTATGTTACAAATTACTTTAAACATTTCCTGTCTTAACTGGCTTGTAGTAACTTTGATATTAATCTTGAAATTAAAACTAGCATTCTATTTATGAATAATTTTAATTTGATTACCACCATTTATATATCTGTTTAAAAAGAAAGTCATGTGCTTATATATTTCTTAAATTATTAATAATCAATTAGATATCAAAATTTTACGTAGAGAAATCTGAATTTAATAATTTGGCAAAATTTAATAATCGGTTAGTATAGTTATTAAAATTCTGACTTGCCCCAAAAAGTATAACTATAGTTCTACTCTTCTCCCATGGTCTTGAAACGAAAACTCCTCCGGTGTCCTTTGTTGCACTTGTTAGAGGCGCCTTTAAAACGGTTTTTAATTTAATATATTATAAAATTTTAAGTTGGAATCGCGGACATTTAAAGACAGACCTTCTCCACTTCCATCTTTGGCTAGATTTTGGTTTTAAGTGTGGACCAGCATCTTGGAGTTTCCCGTTCTGGATCTCCGTAAAAAGCCATCTGCTACCCTGAGAATTACTTTTCGTTTGAAAAAACTTTCAAATTCCATTTTGTAACTCATTTATTCCTTTCGAAAATTTGTCTTGCGTACAATTGTATATAGACAATGTTGTCTTGTACTTTTTGACATTACTTACTTTTTGTATTGTTACACTTATCAGTTGCATTTTAAGAAATTTATTTTAAAAAAGAAGTTCTCTTGCTCTAATAATGCATTACTGGTTAAAGAAATTGTAATGTTTTTACATAACCCTAGTAGATAACCCCCACCCATCTGATGTTAACATCATAATCAAGATGTTGTATGTCAACATCTCTTCTACAAATTTACTTCTTATACAGATTAAACTTTTAAAAATATTTGCTTGTTGTCTTTTAATTTCTTAGCTTTTGTAATAGAATTCATAACAAAAATGTTTCTTTGCTAGGCTATGTACCTGTTGAGAGTGTTTGCTGATGTCCAAAAGAAAACAGTGGTTGAAGTGATGGAGCCCCACAAAGCAGTTCTAGCAGACATGATCCCACCAAAGAAACACTTACTTAGACATCAAGCTGCTAATGCCCAAATTGGCTTGATGGAAGGAAATACTTTTTGTACTACACTGACACCACGTCTCTTCACTTTAGGTAAGATTTAGTTGAAGTGATGGTGCCCCACAAAGCAGTTCTAGCAGACATGATCCCACCAAAGAAACACTTACTTAGACATCAAGCTGCTAATGCCCAAATTGGCTTGATGGAAGGAAATACTTTTTGTACTACACTGACACCACGTCTCTTCACTTTAGGTAAGTTTTAGTTGAAATGATGGAGCCCCATAAAGCAGTTCTAGCAGACATGATCCCACCAAGGAACACTTACTTAGACATCAAGCTGCTAATGCCCAAATTGGCTTGATGGAAGGAAATACTTTTTGTACTACACTGACACCACGTCTCTTCACTTTAGGTAAGTTTTAGTTGAAGTGATGGAGCCTCACAAAGCAGTTCTAGCAGACATGATCCCACCAAAGAAACACTTACTTTGACATCAAGCTGCTAATGCCCAAATTGGCTTGATGGAAGGAAATACTTTTTGTACTACACTGACACCACGTCTCTTCACTTTAGGTAAGTTTTAGTTGAAGTGATGGTGCCCCACAAAGCAGTTCTAGCAGACATGATCCCACCAAAGAAACACTTACTTAGACATCAAGCTGCTAATGCCCAAATTGGCTTGATGGAAGGAAATACTTTTTGTACTACACTGACACCACGTCTCTTCACTTTAGGTAAGTTTTAGTTGAATCATAGTATGTTATACATTTAATGATTAATTTGAGCTGCTTTCATTAGCCATTATTTTTTCTTACACAATTACAAGGTACCAGATACATACCCCACAATGAGTATGTATAGAGAAATTTACTACAGGAAAACAACGTTGTTTATTCAAGATATGAATTTACATTACTACTATCTTTCCTTTTACATTATTTCTTTTCCTTAATAAAGCTGAAATAGGAATACAGCTCCCTACTATGATCCTGATAATGAGAATACCTCAAGAATATGATCCTATAGATAATTGATCCCCAGGTTGTACCAAAGAATTTCAAAGTGCTTGTTTTTTAGACCTCTTGTGAACTAAGCCTGTAAAAACACTGAAGTTACCAAATAAAGTATAGTGGTCAGTTGATGTGTTGAGCTGGTCTTTTCTTTCCTTGAATAACTCACACAGTCATCTCTAATGTGTCTGCTAAACCATAAGGACAATAAGTCATGATTTGTCCTCACTTTTCAGACCAAAGGACTACCTTGACCCTGAATTCATCATTTTAACAGACCTTGGTATTGCCTATGGTAATGGTTTGGTATATTCTTTTCCTTAAACACATAAATAAAAAAACCTCCTTTCCTTCTATTTGTCGGAGATCCATGAGTACCTTTAATTACTTTAATTTCTGCCACTTTCTTACTCATTAAGCAATGTTAGCCAATGTAGAAAGACTATAAGAATATACTAGTTACTCATGTTTTATTAATTACAGAAGAACTCCAATTATCAGAATCAATGGGGGCCGACCCCATTTTGATAAAGTAAAATTTGGATAGTTGGATTTTTTTAAAAAAGGCCAATTTTAATTAATTACTATGTATATTTTGCAAATGGGAGAAAAAATTTATATTTTTTATAAGCTTCTGAACTAAGGTCTTAGGTTATTCATCAAGAATCGAACTCTCTTTTAATGTCCGAAAACATTGATTGTTAAATACCGTTTATCTCAGTCAACTGTTTACCAGGTGATTTATAATGATTTTATCCGCTATCGATAAGATAACTCATTTATCAAAACTAAACAACAGACCGATTGCAAGCAAATGCATACTGACATATTAAACAAAACAATAAGTGACAGTCAGGCCCGGTTATTGCCCTGGAAACGGACGACAGCCAACTGAGATAGTGACTCATCATCCAAATAATGTTTTCGCAGCACCTACATTAGCTTTCCAGAGAAAAGGTCAATAGCACATGTAGAAAGAATCATTATTCTGGAAATTGCAGTACATTTCTGAGATTAATTTTTTTTCTGAAAATCTGAAAGCAATTTGGATAATCAGCGATTTGGATGATTAAAGTTCTACTGCACTTTTTTCCATATGTAAATCACTT
This sequence comes from Prosapia bicincta, assembly GCA_036971475.1. Lineage (NCBI taxonomy): Eukaryota > Metazoa > Arthropoda > Insecta > Hemiptera > Cercopidae > Prosapia > Prosapia bicincta. The sequence continues at coordinate 4,821,173 of JBAIZL010000393.1, forward strand.
TAGAGATATTTTGTTTTATTGGTTTTTTGTGTTAAGGCCAGTTGTAAAGATGATTATAATCAGTGGAAAACAAAAAGTAAAATTTTAATTTTTTAATTACAGATCTGAGCATTTGCGAGCACCAACTGTTTTTTCAAGAAGTAACATCTCTTTGCGAAGCACCTGACAATGCTTTACTCAAATTACCCTGCTATAAGAACATTGGTTCTCTCATACCTCTGCGAAAAGCAGCAATGAGAGCACTTGCTGCATGCCACTATGTACCTGATTGTTCAGACAAGATATTTAACACACTATATCAAGCTCTTGAGAGGCCTGCTCCAGAATTGCAAGAAGCTGCTTTTGAGTGCATGAAAACGTTTGTTTCTGGATCTCAGATTGATATGCCAATGGTAATGTGAAACTGAAGTATTTTAAAATTTCTTCTTGTGTTTCCGTTTAAAATGTTTTTTTTTTCTTATAAGGGGAAATATAACTTTTTCTTTGGTGTTCTACATTATAATAACATTGCATTGTATAACAGAGTTTCTGGATTCAGTTGAAGTATTTTAGAGTTTTTATTGTTAATAATTTTGTACTAATTTTTATGACTACATTAGTGGGAAAATGAGGGAACACCACATTATTACCATTTGTGTATAAATTAAATTCAATACTTATTACATAACTAGTAGCAAGATGTTTGTGATCACTCAGTACTATCACACACTCTTACAACTTAATTGTCCGAGTGTTAGTTTGTGTATGAATACATGCGTAAGAGAGAAATTCATTTTTCAAGTTTTTCAAATTCATTTTTTTATGTGTAGTAAAATAAAATGGAGAATTATCGAATGTTTTTACACAACTGATGTTTATTTGAAAACAAAAAGAAATTTTACAGACTAAATGCAAATGCACTTACATTGCCATACATTTTACATCACCACATTCATAATGTGTCTCATGTTTCATTATAACTATTTTCATTTCCTTAGATATACTTTTCAAGTATTTTGCCTAAGAAATAAAGTGTTTTTAACCCTTATCACTTTTTTTTACCATTCTATAACTTTTTTATACCACAATACTTATTTTTGTGATCATTATAGAGTAACATTTAGTAATTGATTCATCATCCTGCAATCTTTGTCCCCCTATTTTGTTGACTTCTTACTTTTTAAACACTTTCTTTGAATACATTATTAAATCTGTTCTATTTACTATTAACACCCTCTTTTAGAACAGTTATTAAAATTTCATCTTCTATATGTAGCTCTTGATAACATATGCTTTAACAAAACTCCTCCAATTGCAGTTCTTCACATTTCTACATGTTAGTTGTTCTAAAAATGTTAATTTTTAATAATAAATTGTTGATATACGAGGGCTATTCAGAAAGTAAGGAACGTTTTTGAATAAAAAAAATAATAAACACAATAAAAATTTTTTATTATATACATCTGAAAGAGCAACTAAAATACTACTTTTCTATGTAGTCGCCAAACAAATTGAGACATTTATCGTAGCGGTAGACAAGCTTTGAAATTCCTTCATCATAGAAATCTGCCGCCTACGATGTCAGCCACTCATTGACGCGCGCCTTGAGCTCCGCGTCGTCACCAAAGCGCTGTGTTGCTAGCCAGGTCTTCATTCTTGGAAAGAAGTGAAAATCGCTTAGTGCAAGGTCAGGACTATAGGCTGGATGAGGAAAAACCTCCCATTTCAATGACTCAAGGAGTTCTTTGGTGCGGTTTTCTGTGTGAGGTCGGGCATTGTCATGCACAACAAAATTTTTGTCGGCAATTTCCCTCGGCTCTTGTTTTGAACTGCTCTCCTAAGGTTGCGCTAAGTTTCGCAGTACCGCTCAGAGTTTATTGTTGCACCACGTTCAAGAAAGTCGATAAGATGCACACCTTGCCTGTCCCAAAAAAACCGTCACCATAACCTTCCTTGCTGAAAATGTTTGCAAACATTTTCTTTGTATTTTGGAGGAGCTTGTGTGCCCCCACTCCATGGACTGTAATTTCGTTTCACAAATAACGTCTTTTACCCATGTCTCATCACCAGTTACGATGCGATCCAGTAGTGAATCACCATGTCTGTCGTAAGCATCCAGAAATGTCAAACTTGCTTCCATTCGCTGACTTTTATGGCGGTCAGTGAGCATTTTCGGCACCCATGTCACACAAAATTTGTGGTAGCCTAACCTTTGTGTGACAATTTCAAACAACAAAGTCCGTGAAACTTGTGGGAAACAAAGCAAAAGCTCCGTTATCGTGAATCGGCGGTTTTCGCGAACCTTTTCATCAACTTTAGTGACCGGTTCATCAGTCACAATGCTTGGGCGTCCGCTCTTCGCTTCGTCATGAACGTCAGTTCGGCCATTTTAAAATTGAATTAACCATTTTCTCACAGAACTTTCTTTCATTATGTTATTTCCGTAAACTTCACACACTTGGCGATAAATGTCTATCAGTTTTAAGTTTTTTGCCAACAAAAACCGTATCACTGACCGCACTTCACAACTGGCGGGATTTTCAATCGCAGCACACATCTTCAGTTGAAATTGCGAAAAAATGGGCAATGCGGAAACGTTTCCATTATCACTGCTGGGCGACGACTGAGTTGCCGAGTCGCCACCAAAATGGCATCTAGCGGCGTCAGACAGAAACGTTCCTTACTTTCTTAATAACCCTCGTACAATATCAAGAGCACAGTGGTACAATATGAAAATATTGGAAACAACCCTAATACCCCAAAAGTATAATACAAGTTATTTATGATTAAACCCTTATGTACATTTCAATGACTATGTCATTATCATCAGAGGGTCTTATTACAAACTAGCAAACAAGAAGTTCAAACTAAAGTGAGGTAAGCTCCACCCTAGACCAACAAACAACGATCAGCCACCTTGAACCATATAGGCTATTTAGAAAAGACTAAAATAAAGATTTATAATAATAAATATGTATTATGAACTATAGCTAAGAGCAATAAATAAAATAAAAACCAATTAAAATAATGCATAATATTTGAAAAAAAATTAATAATAATAATAACTAATAAAGTAAAAGAAAATTAAATCACTAATAAAGTAAAGAATAAAGAGGTGATTTAGGGATAGGACCTTTTATTTGCATTCATTAATTTATCATTTTCCTGACTATAAAAATACTTTCATAACCATTGATTAATTATCTGGAGTTGATACTTTTAGATACTGTGATCAAATACATGCTGATTATGAAGGATATGTTCTGCTTCACTTGATTTTTCAGGTCTATCTTATTTAATATATGCAAGATGTTCTTTATATACATCTTGCATATATATTTATTATATAAATTGGAATTTTATCTTTAGGGTTACATAATAAATGTTTTAAGTTTATTTTGGCTCTTGCACATCTTAACATTTATTTTTTTAAACTTAATTAACTTGTATTATCTGTTATTTTTTATTATTTTTGTGGTATTAGGACGGTTTCCAATATTTTCATTAAATTGTTGAATTTAGTTCTTTGGCAGACTATAGATCGATAATTGGTTACACATGTTATATTTCACTACAAAATATTTGGTTAACTATATTGTTTATTGTTTTCTCTGGTTAAAGTTTTATATTCTTCTACTGCAAAAAGTACTCTATGTTATCAAATCAAAGCAAGAGATTTATTCATATAAAATCTAAAAGATCTGTTTTTTTACAGGTACATGACGTAATGCGACCTCTTTTGGCTACGCTTGGTGATTATAGAAATTTAAATTTAAGTGGAGCAAGACGCCTGTCTTATTTAGTTCAATTATTTCCTTCCAGTTTCAACGAGAAATTGTGTGAACAACTTCTACAACATTTGCGAAAGCTTTTGGACAACTTAGTTCAAGCCCAAAAAGGTATTTTTACACATTTTTGTATCACATTGATAAAGTGCTACTGTTCCTAAATTGAAAATGAAACAAATTTATGCATAAAATAATTATTTGTTCTATTACTGCAAAAGAGCACTATTCTTAAATTTATGAATATAAAAGCGACCTAGGTTAAACTTAAATCTCTTCAAAATAATATTTTTTTTCTCTTAAAATAATAACAGCTATTTAGATTAAAATTTTCTAAATTTATAAAATTTTTCTGTAATTGTACGAGGTCTGTTCAAAAAATACGTGGACTGAGGTCATAAAAAAAATGTACTTCATTTGGAAGTTACACGTCTGGGTCTCCTTCAAAGTACTGTCCCTCCCAACGCACACACTTATCCCGACGCTGTTTCCACTTGTTAAAACATTCCTGGTACGTTTCTTTTGTGATGGCGTTCAGCTCCTTCGTCGCATTTGCCTTAATCTTCGAAATCGTTTCAAATCTTCTTCCTTTGAGGAGTTTTTTGAGTTTTTAGAATAAAAAAAAGTCATAAGGAGCAAGGTCAGGTGAGTAGGGGGTGGGGTGGTAAAGAACAGTGATCGAATGTTTGGCCAAAAACTCACGAGTTCTGAGTGCTGAGTGAACTGAAGCGTTGTCGTGATGGAAAAACCAGTTATCACTTCTCCACAGTTCTGGCCTTTTGCGTCGGACCTCAGAAACGTCCCTTAGATGTTTCAGTACTTCAATGTAGGTAATCTGGTTGACTGTAGAGCCTTCAGGGAAGTACTTGTAGTGAACAACACCCTTAGCATAAAAAAAAAACTGTCAGCATCACCTTCACATTCGACTGAACTTGGTGAGCTTTTTTGGGTCTTGGGGACATTTGACTCGCCCATTGGGATGATTGGACCTTCGTTTCAATGTCGTAACACCCATGATTCATCACCGGTTATAATTCTTGACAAAAAGTTCTCATCTTCATTTGAACGATCAGGTCGTCGGTCATCAGGCGTGGCACAAAATGGCGGTGCATCTTCAATTTTTCGGTCAAAATCTCGTAACAAGATCTAACTGATATCCCACACTCTTTGGATAGCTCCCTAATGGTCAGACGTTGATTTTGTCAACATGTGGGTCGTCAGTTGACGTTGAAGTACGTCCAGGACGCTCATTGTCATCAATCGACTGTCGGCCACCCTTGAGATGTTCATGCCACTTGAAACATGCAGTACACTTCATGGCAACAACGCCATAGACCGTGTTAAGCATGGCAAATGTTTCTGTTGCAGATTTCCCTAGTTTTACACAAAATTTCACTGCAATTCGTTGCTCCTTCAGGCTGTCCATTTTACAATCCGACAAACGAAAAAAAACACTCTTTACTAAACTCCATGTATGGGGACTGAAGCCATCAATGATGCACTGGATGTATCTGAGGGTGATAAGACCTATGATTACCTATGGAGCTCTGGTGTGGTGGACAAAGGCCAACCAGGCACAGACAAGAGCTAAACTGAGCTCTATCAAGAGATTGGCCTGTCTGTGCACACTGGGAGCGATGTCAACTACACCAGGTGCAGCAATGGAAGTAATGCTTAACCTCCCTCCCCTTGAGCTTGTCCTTAGGGGAGAGGCGAGGCTAGCGGCATGGAGATTGCGCAACTCGAGCAACTGGGCTAACCTCCCAGATGTCTCGAGACATATGAGTATCGAGTGCGTGGTCAAAGAACCCGTCTTGGAAATGGGCAGCGACCACATTACTCGAATGTTTGCACCTGACCAGGTCCACCAAACTGTGATGGAATGGTCAGGGACATTAACATCGGGAGCTCAGATCTGGTACACAGATGGCTCCAAGATGGACTTCGGCACTGGAGCGGGGGTGTATTGTAAAAACCCAAGGGTAGAACTAGTTTTTTCCTTGGGGAGGCATACCTCTGTCTTTCAGGCCGAAGTATATGCTATAAATGCCTGTCTGGGAGAGATAGCGAGAAGGGAAACACATGGGGCCCGGATTGCTATTTTCTCCGACAGTCAGGCAGCAATTAAGGCACTAAACGGACACGTGGTCACCTCGGCCATAGTCAGGAAGTGCCTAATTATCCTACAAGCTCTGGCAAGGCACAATCAAGTCAAGATTGGTTGGGTGCCAGGGCATAGGGGAATACTTGGAAATGAAGCCGCAGATGCGCTGGCCAGGGAGGGGTCCTCGACTCCCCTGATTGGACCGGAACCTGCGGTGGGTATTTCCAAATCCATGGTCAGGATGACAGTGCGAAGGTGGATGGCTGAAAGACACTGTGAGCACTGGATCAGGGCCGAAGGGATGAGACACAGTAAGCTAACCCTTAGGAGACCTTCCTTGGGGCTGCAGAAGAGTCTCATCTATCTGTCTAGGCAGGAATTAAGGATAGCCACAGGACTACTCACGGGACACTGTGGACTAAGGAAACATTTGCATAAAATGGGTATCTACAAGGATGAACCAGTGTGCAGATTGTGCGGGCAGGAACAGGAGACTGCCACACACATTATTTACAGATGTGGAGTACTTGCTGAGAGGCGCTTCAACCTCTTTGGTGATGGAACGGCTTTGGTGGATGCTGAAGGTAAAACTCTAGTCAGGAAACTCCTAAACCTGGTAAGAGGGAAGGGGTTATTTGACTAGATCAGGGAGGTAAGTACAATATACCTTAAGGTAGCAGTGCTTCGGGCAATTCAAACCCGCTCCCAAGTTATAAAAAAAAAAACTCCATGTAACTCATCAAAAAATGAAGATATCTGCGACTAAAATACCGCGTTTTAATCAGCTGATTTATACGAACTTAGCGACACCAAGCGGATTCTCCTGAAACTAACTTGACCCGCAAAATTCTAACAGACCAAGTATTTTTTGAACAGACCTCGTACACTTATAATTTTATATAATGCATGCTTGAAGCTACTGTAAATGTTTTGTATTTTGTCACAATACTACCAAAATGAAGATTTTCAGCATTAATGAGTTACATTTTAACGTTTCAAGGAATTTCAAAGAATGGTGAGACAGAACGCATAATAGCTACAATCATCGACATTTTCCATCAGATCCCAGCAGCAGGGCCTAGATTTATTGATGCTTTGTGCCAGCTTTTACTGCAAACTGAAAGGGCTATGATGGTAGGACCATCTTCACCATTTAGAGAGCCGTTAATGAGGTTCCTGCTGCGATATCCAGAAGAGACAATGGAGCTTATACTACAGGACAACAATATTAAAGTGAGCTAATATTTGAAATTTATATTACGACGTTTTTGTTATTACTGTTCATAATTTTGTATTCATGTAAATCAGCCACTCACAACTTCTATGATAATAAAGTTAATAAAGTCGAGGCTTAATATATGATATGAGGATTTGATATGTTATAACCAAATTTCTTAAAAATTTTAATATTTTAAAAAAATTGTAAATAATAATAATAATATGTAATTAGGGATGGGCTGATTCCGATTCTAGGTTCCAGGAATCGTCAATTCTAATGGTATCGAGCAATTGACTAATGGTATTCAATTCTCCATTGACTTGATTGCCGATTCTGATTCTTGTTAAAATACGTGTGATGTATAATATATTATAAAAATAATTAATTATCAATTATATCTTATTTATATTTTAGTTGTTTTAAATGTTTTTAAACGATTAAAAGTAAATGAGGATTCGAGATAACAAAAATAATATTATTTATGATGCGAGATCAAAGATGATTGAAAGCATTTCTGTTCAGTTTGTCACTTTTACCCGATATATTTGTCATGCTTTCAGAAAACTCTATTCATAAATCAGGGTCAAACTGTTCGTGTAGCCTATTACAATAAAACGGACTTTCCAAAAGACTTCATCATATGACCAAGATGTTAAATAAATTCATTAATAGAGAATATCATAAAGGCCTATATAACTTGAAAGTATCGAGAATTGGAAAACAAAATATTTAGAATCGGAATCGAAAGTTTTAGGAATTGGCCCATCCATAGATGTAACTCACAACACTTTAAACTAACTAGAATGCAAAATGGTAACATAGTTTGCCTGTAGATTGTTCATCTCCAATGAATACATCTGCCAGGTTTGAATATAATTGGCTTATTAGTAGCAGTTTTATATTGTTTACATACAATTTTGTTTTAAAATTGTACATGAAGCCCTAAGACGTTTATAATTATTGAAAATTTATCTTATCAGTTTAAATATACAGATAGGGATTTAAATGAGTTTCTTTTTTATACAAAATCACTGTTTTAAATGATTTTTCAATATTTCTAGAACAAGTAATTTTTTTTTAAAGTCAGTTCCTACTTAAATCAACAAAGAAAATTTTATATTAGTTTCTTTTTATTTTATAATTACAATTAATATAAATATGTATATACATATCTCAGAATCACAATATTAAGCAGCATAATAGAAAATGAATTTCCTTGCAATTTTCATTTTCCGGGCTATGTAATATGTCAGACCATGTTTTTTGTTTGTTACTATTTATACGCTTTCTTTTTTCCGTCTTTTGCATTGTGTTGTATTTTTTTCCTTTCATTCGCATTGTCTGTTTGTGAAACAAGGATCGATACTGTTAATCCAATTTGTTTGTTTATTTTATTCTTTTCATTCATTTTTAATCCTAAAGCATTATTTATGATATTGTGTGATAACCATGGCAACAAATTAAGGTTGTGCAATTGAGGTTTCCAATTGAGGACAACCAGATGGAGCAAACGAATAATCTGCAAGTCATATTCTTGAGAATAGTATTTACTTATTTTGGTAATGACATTGTTAAGTTCATCGATAGTTCTGCAACAAAATGTGTAGACCTTTTCTTTGAAGTAACCCCAGAGAAAAAAATAACTAACATTTGTTTTAATAAGATGATTAGGAGAGGGACACTTAATGTTATATCGCGAGAAAATAAAACTATGACTAGAAAACATTTGTCTTTTATTTTCCATTGAACGATGAGATTTATAGGGGGCTGTAGCACTATCTTGCTGCAACCTTGTTTTCTTTGTCATTGTAGTGGAACAATTAGGCCAATTTCAGTTGCAGAAAACTTTCAATCAAGTAAAAATACTGAGCAGAATTTATTGTTATAACTTTATCTCTTTTGAAGAAGTTGAGATTTCAGATGCCAAACTGCAACAGAGCACTACAATGTTACTCAAAAGCTATGAAGTGGTTCATGAAGAGGTCTGAACTACTCTTGTGAGAATGGGTATCATGTGTATAAATGAAAACAGCAGTACAAGAGATATGTCACATCACAAATCGTTCTTATTTCTAGGTCATATTTTACTTAACTCTTTCACTATGTGCAACTTAAGGTCTCCCAGGATGATTCTTCCAATATTATTAGCAGATTATTCAAATGGAGTGGCATGCTTACAAGCATAACTCTGAAGAGATTATTCAGTTGAGCTTGCATTTTATCCACACTTCACAGTGACATTTTCCAGTAATTTTCGGTCTAATGGTTTTCTTTCCAATGCAGTAGTTATTATTAAAATTAGATACCCACTTCCTAATTGTTATTCTAGTGGGAATGGAATCACGATAACCATGAGCAAAATATATCCAAAACACGTGCTGTGTTTCAGTCACAAATCCATTTTTTTTTTTATGAATAAACTCTTCCACAACAAACGCACTGTGTTGTCCTGACGAAGCCATGTGTATTGAAAAGTTCATGTCATAGCACTTCTAATGACACCATACCTATCTAAGCAACTATAAACCTTATGAAATAAGAATATTTAATGCAACTCAATCTGGAAGAAAGTTTTATATTTTAATTTTATTATTATAAGTAAAATTTAATTAATTGGTATTGCTTAGGTGTTTGTTTTTTCTTCTTAATACCAGATGTATAGTAAAGTATCACTGCTTATATATTTTTCTTCATGCAGTCTTTAGTTAAATCTTTTCCTTTTTTCCTGTCCTAATTGTTAATAAACATTTTTATACTTAATTAACTTGTTTTAAACTTTCTACTTTTATAGTACTTTTGGGATAAACCTTGTAACTTGTCTTCCAGACTATGATAATTGAATGTTATATTGATCTAAAACTATTGCACGTAAAATTAGAACAGTATTTGTGATTATATTTTATGAAAGTTATAAATATTAAATTGGTATTTAAAAAAAAACATTATAAAATGTTATAGGATGAACAATGGAGCCGATACCTGGAATTCCTTATCAGACATGCTGAAGGAAAGTCTTTCAGAGACGTCCTACAGAACAACAATAATGTTGAACGTTTAATTACTATGGTGCTAGCATGTTCAAATAATCAGCTAGCTCTTTCTTTAGGTAAGACTTTATCCAATAATAAATTTGATGTAATATTATATCTAAAGAAAATAACTCCATTTTCCCTAAAATCATTCTAAACAACTGGGTGTGTTCCATGTCTTCATTGCAGTGGAATTCTTCTGCGATTTTGATGAGGGTATCATCAATGTCTTCAAAATAGCTTCTTTTAATTGATAATTTCAATAAAATATATTTTATTTATATTAGGGATGGGCTAATACCTAAAATTCTTGATTACGATTCTCAATTTTTTTTTTTTTATTCTCGATTCTCAAGTTAATTCTTGATTCTTAACGATAAAAGTCATGATTAACTTGAAATATAAAATTTGGACTTCAGTTCACAATTACAGTATAACTTCAGTAATAGCCATTTCAGTGTGTATAACTGGAGAAATTGGAATTACCTTTTCTTTGTAATTAGTTTTGACATGTGGTGGGGGCCAGAGACTGGTAGAGAAAGAGTCGAGCCCTCCCGAGTGAGAGTGAGAAAGCAGAGTGAGAAGAGCTGTGACAAACAGACTGGGAATGATTCTGATCATCTTTGATGTTTGGTCATAAATAATAATAATATTTTTGTGATCTCAAATAGATATTTGTTTTAATTGCTTAATTCATTCAAAGTAACTAATATTTAAATAAGACTTAGTTGATAATTAATTACATTTTTTTATAAATTACGCCAAATACCTATTTTAACAGTAATCAAAAATCAGAATCGGCCTATCCCTAATTTATATTTATAAACAAGAAAAAATGACAAATGTAAAGAAAAATCAGTTATTTATAACTATAATGAAAATAGTTACAAAAATAAATATAACATGAAATTGTAACTCCTTCTTTATGACAAAAAAGAATTATGTGTAAAGGCTATGCTGCTAAAATATATTTATATCTTGCAGAAACTAAACTCAAACTTAGCAGGTAACATTTTGTGAATCAATATGGCTGAATCACCAGCCAGGTTGAGAGACGACTATGAATGACTTATTAGGGATATACTATGGTTCATAGTTGAAATATTAAAACTGCTGCAGATTGATACTTCAAGTATACTAAGGTTTTTCTTTTAATATTTTTTTTTCTAATTATTCATTTGTTTCAGCAGAAGATAAAACTGAGCTGCAATACCAAAGTATTAGGATAGTTTCTTTATTGGTAAAGTATGATGATCAATGGCTCTCCTCCCAACATAGGCTTGTAACTACCTATAGATCTCTTTGGTGCAACAGTGCATACCAGGTACAAAATAGAACACTAATATCCTTTGCAATAGTTAAGGAATTTAACTTGGATTTATTTCATAATCAATCCACCATGGTTAGAAGATTTAAGAGAACTAGACTATTTGAGTTATTTTACTCCACTCAACCGCTAGGTAATCAACTTGGTAGGTAATTGTGCTAGGTAATCAAATACAGTATAAGTAAAATACAAAGTGCAGACAAGAACTAAAAAGTTAAAAGGCACTTTAGTTATTCGAGTATTTTGGGTAAGATAATTCAAGAAAAGTCAGTGGTTGGTCTAACAAGACCAGTTTTAATTAAAATAATAGTAACTTTAATAAATAAATAACCTAAATAGAAAAATATGTAAGTTTTTAAATCCTAGTGCGTTTGTAACTTTCTGATTATGCTAACTGTGTTAACGATTACATACCCTATGTTTAAAGTAAATGACGTTTACTTAGCAAGTAGTTTTTTCTACATAGTTTACGTATCTCCTGCAGAAAAATTGTAATAAATAGAAAAAACCAATGTTATTTTATATATTAGAATGATGTAGTAATTTTAAAACTATTGTTTCTTATGTTTTTTAGGAAAGACACAAGAATATAGAAAATGTTGAATATCCACATTGGAAAGAGCCCAAATTGTTGGTCAAAGTGTTGTTGCATTTCTTTAGCCACCACCCTACAAATATTGATTTATTGTTTCAACTTTTGAGAGCATTCTGTGATCGCTTTCTTCCTGATTTCCAGGTATGATTGAAAATTATTCTATAGTAATGTTTGTTAACTCATTTAATTTATATGTTTGTAAAATATAAACTTTACATATTTTCTCTTAGAACTTTTGTAATAATTTGATATTTTAATAATTTTTATGTATATTTGACAATTTTAGGTACAAGTATTACATTATATAAAATCTATGAAGTGTTCTTTTCAAATTTATGTATTTTAATTTTCAGTTTTTACGAGATTTTCTAGAAAACACAGTGGCAGGTGGATACACCGTTGAATGGAAGAGATCCGCATTTTTTCGTTTTGTAGAGTTGTTTCATTCTACAGAAATGTCACAAGAACTAACAGCTAAAATATTGCAGCTTATAATCATTCCGTGTTTCGCCATATGCTTTGAACGAGGTGAAGGAGAGAAACTTGTTGGAGGTGTTTCTACAACACATCATGATTCACCAGATAATGTCATTTCAGTTTTTATGACTAAGGTATTAATTATTTACTACTTTTGGCATTAGAAAATTAGCAAAGGAATTTTTAGTTATAATATATTAATTTAAAAGTATAAAAGAAAACTTAGTGACATCCTGCTACAGTAAAACCTCTAACATCCAGATCAATGTGGCAACAGCACAATCCGGGTAATGGAAAATCTGGATATGCGACGGTTTGTGTAATGATGTACGTTTGTACTTGAAATCACAACCATTTCAGTTGAAAGTAGATGTATGATTGTTTTAAATAAATAAGTTACACTTATGGAAAATTGTAATTATATTTTAATATAGCATTTATAGTACAATTTAATTAGATGCCTTTTTGTACAGTTCTTTAACCCACTGCAGTTTACATGCTAAGTCAGCTAGTCATAACAATTTATTAGTAGCAGGTATAAAGACCAGCCCAGCTAATAATCATGAATGTCGTCATTGTTTGATTGATTTTTTCCTTCAAGAGAGTTTATTTTCTGATATGTCATATATAAGACTAGACATTTATGCTTTTTAAGGGATATTTATCAACTCTCAAAACTTACAGCATAAATAAAGGTATTTATGACCCAATTACCTTCTGTCAGACATTTAAACATAACTGATTTAAACACTCAAACACAAGTATTAAAGTTAGGTAATACACCAATTTGTAGGACACTAGTAAACTGGACGATACAGAGACTCAAAAACAACTGGCTGAGTTGAGAAAGAACAAACAAAGAGCAGATTGCTGGAGTCAGAGACTGGGCCGACAACTAGGTAAATTGCGGAATAAAAACACTTACTTTATTTTCATATTACATCCAGATGTTGGAGGTTCCGGCTATGAGAGGTCTTACTGTAAAATATATGTTTACATATAATATATGTGTATACTGTAAATATTATATGTTTTACTGTATATTATTTGTTTAAACTTCCTCAACAAAAACCATATGTTGAGAGGTTGTTATAATATATTACAATATGATAGATATAAAAATTATGAAATAAATTACGCAAGTGTAAATAATGATCATAAGACATGTAGTAAAACCTTTATTACATAAAGGATTTACTGATCTTGTAGGAATACTTTTCATAATTACTAATACACACTCTCACATACATATGCACATACTTGTTTATGTATACATCAACTTTCTATTAATGGAAACGCGTTAGGAAGTATAATTATAGTACAAAGATGCTAGGAATGATATGCAGCCTCCTCTGAAAAACACACATTTCAACAGTTTCTATCTAAGATAAATCTAGGCAAAACCTTTATCAAATTCATTTCAGTCAAATTGTGGGGAGTTGACAACCATTGTTGAGCCTTAGCAGTATATTAGACTATATATTGCTTATGAATGTGAATGTCGGTCATAGTACACAGTATCCATATACCAGGGGTTCGCAAAGTCAATATTTAGTATTTACTTGAGTTGTTCCTGAACTATATCAAAATAGTTATAGTTCAGAATTAGTCCTAACGCGATTGATACTCATTTGAAATTCGTTTTAAGAAGAATTAACCTTAAATTAGACTTGAGACAGGTAAAGGTTGTAGCTATTGGTCTATTGTGTTTAAAGTTTTAAGTTTTATGAAAATGACTTTTCGGCTGTAAAGTTTTGTCAATTCTAAGTACTAACTTTCTATTCTTGTATAAAATTTACCACTTCTGATACTTTCTTTATAATTTTAGAGAACAAAAGTAGTGTCTGCTCACAAATTTGCAAACTATTGATTTTTTATTATTCACTAATCGTAAGTATTCTAATATTTTTGTCAGCTGCTGTATAGTCGTACATATTTTTCCGACACACTTAGAGGCTTAGCTTTTATGTTATAGTGAGGACCCAGTTATCTGAACCATGTTAATCAGATTTGTATCTGCTTAACCCAAGTATGATCTGAGGCCATTATGGAAACAAAATAACTGATGTTTACAAACAAACCTTAAATTTTCAATTACTGGAAAAATCAAGCATTGCTGAACACATCTTAAAAACTAAACATAAATTAGAAATAAACTACCTAAAACTATTTGAAAATTTCAAATAAAAAATATGTTAAATATTTTTTAAAGTCTGGTTATTAATAAATATGATAAAAATAACGTATTAAGTTCTGACAAAGGACCTATCCCGAATACTTTATTAGTCAAGTTATAAATGTCTTAACATAAATAACAAAAATGTAAATGTATATATTGTAAAGTTAATGTCCTTACCACGTGAAGTTGATGGACCTGTCTTTACTGTGACAGTATTGGCCGGCTGATAGGAGAGAGATAGACATTACGGCTACATAATTGATTGGATAGTGTAAGAGGCATGGCGAGGGCATTAACAATGTATACATATTAAATGTAACAAACCAAATGTAGTTAGTCTTGTAGTAATTTCCTCTGAAAATTTTTACTTTGCAATTTAAGTGTGCGTAAGGATTTAAATTAAGCGTTTTTTGTGATTAAGAGGTTTTATTTATTTCTAATTTTAAAAAGTATCAAAATACATTATAAAGATTAGCTAACTTACTTTTGCGGTATGAAGACAAAAAACTGTTCACTATTGTATTCATTTTTATGGTGTCTGCTTTTATCACTCACAAACTCTTCATCAACTTTATTGATAACCCACCAAATAGCAACAACTGTTTTACTTAAAATAAATACTTCAGCATATTAAACTAATTTCATTTAGCAATATGTATTTTTTAAAAATTAATTTAATGATTACAATAATTGTTTTATTATTACAGATAATAAATCCAGATGATCCATTTGGAAATTCAGATGGTGTAAGGATTTTACTTCTGCAGTTATCCTGCCTGTTGGTAGAACAAGCTTTTCCACCTCATATGCATGACATCCCTAACAAAAACCAAAGCTCTAAACTGCATCGTCTCATGACATTTGCTTGGCCATGTGTTCAGGACAATAACTGCGTTGATCCTGCCACTCGTTATCATGGTCATCTACTCATCTCCCACATTATTGCAAAATTTGCTACTCATAGTCTCTCGTACAAAAGAATTGTTGTAAAAGGTGAGTATTGTACATTGTTCCTTATTTCATTTCATAAATCTGTTGCTTTTAGTTTAGTTAATCAAGTGGTAATTTTATTTCAATAGCTTATTTCTGTTGCTCTAGCTGGATCTATACATCAACTATTTTAACTGTTATGTTTTTTTTTAGTTAATCATATGATGAAAATCAAATACTATTTACCCTAGTATTTAGTTATGTGACTTTCCCAAACATCTATTTTTATTCTGTTGGTCTTCACATCCATACATATAGAAAAACTTCCAGTTAGTTATATATGCTTAAAGTGTGACCAAACTTTTAGTAAGGTATATATTTTATTACTTGTACATCTAATTATAATATTGGAATAAAACTTGACTGCTATTTTTTATTAAATTTTAATTATAACCACTTTCCCCTTTTCCTTAGTTTTTCGAGGTTTATTAAAAGCTCACGCCATTGAAGTCCGGCAAGTAGTACGACAGGCTTTGGAGATTCTAACCCCTGCAATGCCAATTCGAATGGAAGATGGTTACAAGCTTCTTACACATTGGACAAAGAAAATTATTGTGGACGAAGGTCATTCAATGCAACAGCTGTTTCATATCTTACAGCTTGTAGTTCGCCATTATAAAGTAAGTGTTGATTCATTATGAAGTATAAATAGCATCCAGTTATATTAGCATTGTAGGTAGCCTCTATAACCCTAGCAAAAAGGCAGGATTATTCAGGGAAAATAGCCCTGAATGATTCTTCCAATTTAATCGTGCAAAAACAATTTATAATCCTTCTCTAATCCTACCTTTTCCTGTATAGGGACACAGTGGTTTCAAGAATTGTGTGTGTGATATTTAACGTTTTCAATTATTATTCCGTTTCACTGACTTAAAGTGATTTGACAGTGGTCGAGTGACCAAATGATGTCTCACCGCAAGGTAATTATTGATTGATTCCACTTAATAGTCTCTCTCTCTCTCTCTCTCTCTCTCTCTCTCTCTCTCTTTCATATACATAAATGTATGAGCAATGGATTAGAGAGTTTTATGTTCCTTCTCTATCCTCATATCACTTTCAATCCCTTCATATCACATATTGGTGATAGTAGGAATCATAATGGCCTTGATAAAGATATCTACTTCAAGTCTGTGACACTGTACACAATATAATCCCATGATCTTTATATAATAAGTTAAAAATTTGGCAATAATTTAGCATGTTGGATAAAATATTTGTTTTAACTAAAGTAAAATCGCCCTAATTTTAAAGAAAAATTTTATTTCTAAAAATTTCATTAAACAGGATAGAGGCGAGAGCAATGATAATACTGCTAACCAGGCAAAGCCCTCAATTTTAAATGTATAAAGGTGAGGATTTTGTGACAGATCTCGAGCCTCAATCTGTTCTGGTCTAGCTTTGGGAGAAGACAGCCGTGGGTTGCAACCATTAGTTGGATGGCTTATTTAAACTTTTAAAAATATTCTTTTCTAAATTTAATTCCATTCATGTTTGGGAAATTTATAAATACTTTTCTATTTATAGTTTTCTAAATTTAACTATGTCAAACAGGTAAAGCCGAGTATTGTTTCAAATGTGTAAATAGTAAACCTCTAGTGAGTTCAAGTGACTGCCTGGGTATGTTCAAAATTTAATTTTTTAAAAATTAATTTGACAGAGTCAAATTAGTAAATATATCAAGTATCCAGTATGCATCTAACCTAACGTCTAATAAATTATAAAAGATGTAAATTAATTTTTGTTTAAAGTAGTAGATCAAAATATTTTTAAAGTGTAATATTTTTAACTTTGTTTAAATTAAATCTTTTTTTTAAATACAAACAAGAACTTTAATGTAACCTATTTTACAATAAAAATATTGAAAAGAACCCCAATACCACAAAAATAATCAGAAATAACAAATAAAACAAGTTACTTGAGATTAAACCCTTATGTACATTTCGATGACCATGTCATCGTCATCAGAGGGTCTTGTTACAAAATACAAAATAGCACACAAGAAGTTACGAACTAGAATCAAACTAGATTCTAGTTTGTAACTTCTTGTGTGCTAGATTGTATTTTGTAACAAGACCCTCTGATGACGATGACATGGTCATCGAAATGTACATAAGGGTTTAATCTCAAGTAACTTGTTTTATTTGTTATTTCTGATTATTTTCGTGGTATTGGGGTTTTTTTCAATATTTTTATTGTAATATATTGTACCACTGTGCTCTTGATATTGTGTATTGTAACCTATTTTCTTCAGTACAATTTGGATAAACAGTCAGACAGCCTAAATCAATGTAAAGTTTAATCAGTAACTAATCAATGTCATACTTTAATGTAAACAATTAACTTAGTAAGTCTTTTAAAAATATAAATAATAATTTGTGAGTGAACAAAACGTGAGGAATTACACCTACTATCAGGACTTAAGGTAGTTTTAGCTCCTAAATTATCACACCTATATTCACATTCCTTTCTTATTCTTAGTACAGTAGTACCCCGTACTTATGCGATAGGTAGGACCGAGCTATAGCCGTATAAGTCAAATTCGCATAAGTCGGAGTATAATTTTACATACAATCACATAGAAATCATTTTGAATTGGAACGAAAGATTAAATCAATTAATAATTTAGAAGAAAATGTGTATGTATTAAAATCTTAACACATTATAAAAAAAAATATATTATATACATAGGCCTACATATTACAAAGAAGTAAGTAAAAAAAAGTTATTTTGAGATAGAAGGCTTCATAAAAACTAATAAATTCGTTAGACGAATTGAAGATTTTTTTCTTCTCTCACGGAATTTCCTTGTAACTCGCTAATTTTCTTTTGTTTTGTGGCAGAAATACACTCATCGTTGGAGTCTATGTTTTCCAAAATTTGTAAGCCTTGCTCAATTAAACTAAGGCATTTTGTCAAGTTTCTAACCGTCATTTTATCCTCTACGTCAACTGGGTCTAAATAATCTGCATTTTCAAGGTCTTGCTCTTGCTCACGCATTTCTATGAGCTCATCATTAAATCGTCAGCTCCTGGTTGTGTAAATCCAGCAGTGATTGAATGTCATCAATATCCACTTCTAAATTGATTTGTCTGGCAAAACCGACAACTTCTTCAATCACATTAACAATTTCATCTGACTCTGGCACTAATTCCGCTTGAGTTTCAGTGCCGAAATTTATAGACACACATTTTTCCAAATGACATTCAAATTTTTTTTGTGAAATTTCATTCCAAGATTGTCCAACGATTCTCAAAGCATCTAAAACATTGATTTGTTTCCAAAAATCTTCAACAGTGACCTCGTTGTTTTGTCTCATAGCTTTATGCAAATGCGCAAATGATCTTCTTGTGTAGTAAGCTCTAAATATTTTGATGTGACTCACTTAACCATCGGTTGAAGCAAACTAGTTGTGTCTAGAGGCATAAATAATACTTTCACACGTTTATCAAAATAAGTTAAAGGAGTAGGAGGATCACCAGGAACATTGTCAATTAATAGGAATTACTTTAATAGAAATTTTTTTAGACCGACAATAACGTTCAACTTGAGTTATGAAAAAATGACTAAACCAGTCCTCAAAAAAGGAAGCTGACACCTAAGCCTTCCGATTTGTCTTCCAAAATCACAGGCAAGGTAGCTTTAGAAATATTTTTTAATGCCCTTGGATTTTCTGAATGATAAACTATGAGAGGTTTCAACTTACAGTCACCAGCTGTATTTGCGCCAACCATCACTGTCCATCGGTCTTTGATGCTGTTAAAACCTGGAAATAAAAGTTCTTTTAGGCATTTTCTTCCAGAACAAGTGAGTTTCTGCGTAACTCGGACATGCATGATTTAAAACCGCGTAACTTGGGAATCGCGTAAGACGGGGTATTACTGTAGGTGATAATAGTCATACTTGCTGATCACTTTGAAACTGCAACAAAAAAATTAAAATCTGAAACCATTTTAGAGCTTTATAGCCAGAGAAATCCGGTATTAATTTTGCATGTGTATGTATTTATTACTATCTTCTCCCAACTGAATTTATTTCAAGTCTTTGAAGCCTAGCAAGATATGTTCTCTAACTTTTGTCTAGGTTTTTAAAATAACTATTTCACCGTGTTAAGTTTTTCTATAAAACATTGCACATTCCTGTTATTTTTTATTCTAGGTACCTATCCTTTAGAATGTGTTGTATATAACACCTTTGTTTGTATATTTGTAAAGCGAAAAGAGAAATAGCTCTGGTAGTTTTAGTCTGGGAAACATTCCTTATTTTGTCTTGTTTTTTTAAACTAAATGTTTGTCGTAGAATTTTATTTTCATATACTCTACTTTGTGTGTAGTTGGGTTGCAAAGTTGTTAAATAATTCTACAATATAATGTTCATTTTGTTCAGGTTTACTATCCAGTGCGACATCAGCTTGTGCAACATATGGTGAGTTCCATTCAGCGTCTAGGCTTTAGTGCCTCTGCAACCATAGAATATCGCAAATTAGCAGTTGAGTTGGCTGAAGTGATTATCAAATGGGAATTGCAACGTATTAAAGATGAATCTGAAGCTGCAGAAGTAGGTTTATACACTTTTATTTTGCTATCCCAAAACCTGTATTAATACATTTAAAATAAGTTTTTGTGTTAAAAAAAAGACTTAAATTTAAGAAAACTGCTCGGTAAATTGCACCATATGCTAATGTTCATTTATATTCTATAATTAATACTATTTAGTTCCTACTCACATACTACTACTAAGTGACAACCTGGACAGCTTTATTCTCAAATATCTGTTGTCACACTACCCATCGAATGATTCAAGAGGTATACAAATACTGGCTGAAAATTTACGTTATTTTTAGTAATGGGTTGATTCCAAAATTTTACTGATACCGATACCAAGAAATCGATTCCCAAATCTCGATTCCAAATACAATTACCAATCCAATAGAAAAAAATGTTATTTTTCATGATATTTTAAAAGAGAAAACATTTACAAAAAGTTATAGGGCAGCGTTACAACAGCGATTACACACAAACACAACATTATGTTTGAGCAGCAACGGATATTTTACCACTAATGAGTAAATGCAACATTATCGTATAGCGCCAATGTATATATATGTGTAATATATGTGTGAACGTGACATTCTGTTAGAGCGGTGACTGATATTCTACTGTCCGATGTTAAAGCAGCGACGGATATTCTACCGTCCGATTTTAGAGCGGCAACGGATATTTTACCACCCGATGTGTAAACTCAACATCATGGTAGAGAGGTGACAGATATTTTACTGCCAGATGTGCAAACGCGACATTATGTTCGAGTGGTGGTGAATAATTTATTGCCGAATGTGTAAATGCTGGCCGAGCTGGAATCAACTTTTGTGATCAATTCCTGATTCCGATTCTAGTAGCCAGAATTGGTAGAATCGACTTTTGGAATCAAGAATCAACCCATCACTAGTTATTTTGATCATGAACAACAGTAAAAGCAATGCAAGTGTTTTCATCCATTACACTACCAAAATAATATTTTACTGAAATCACAGTTTTTAACATTTTTTATCCAATATCTTTTATGTAGCTTAAATTTAGAAGCTAAAAAACATCATTTCCAGTTTAAAAAAATAATAAATTTTGTCTCTTCTGGTCTGGTCTGCAAATTCTAACTCAGTAAGGGTGGAGTACTAACTCTGATTATGTGAGTTATATACATAATTCTGATTATGTGGAGTTTTCTTATATGGAGTTAAATAAAACCAAATCTTTTGCATTAATTTCTGGGCCATTTTAGTATCATAGAAAGTTAAATACCAAGTACTTATCAGATAGTGTTCTTTTATTTAAAAAGTCACAAATCCAAGAATAACATAAATTTAAAACATTTTACCACCATATGAGTAATAAGAGTATCCTGGCTTATGAATATTTATGCCTCACTTTTAATAACTTTACGCATGTAACATTTTCTTATTTCCAATAAACATTATTGCAATTCAGATGTACTATGAGGTGCATGTATTTTTAGGGGCTGGAAGGCAATGTGCGTAAAGATGACGGTGAATCTCAATGGAAGCGTATTGCAGTTGCAGGTCCTACTGGACACCCTACCCCTGCAACTTCTAAAGATGACCCTGACATTGGAAAACCTATTGAAAGAGCGCATACAGATGCAGTCATCAATTTTTTAGCAAGACTTGCATGCCAGGTAGTCAACTATTGTGTTTAGTAACTAACCATTGATCTTTTCTGTAAAAATGTTCGCTTTTTCACAGTAGATAGTACTGTTTGATTTCTATAACGTTAAAGAGTTTTAGTAAGAAGGGTTATTTAAAAACTATTACCACACAATTAAGCACATTCTGTGTGAGTGTCATGAGTTGAAAAATATTTATGGCACCTGTGTTTTGTAAGGATGTTATAGATAATGTTTGATGGTGAGATAACATGATGATGGTTAGTCATAATTTTTAATAATAAATAGCGTATATAATTAAAAACAACTGGTCAAGTATAGCTAAGCAGTCAGATTCGGAAAGAATAAGTAGTTAATAAAAAATTTATGTGTATACACAATTTTTTTTCCTGTACATAATTTCTCTGAGCATAGAAAAAAATTCTCTACTCCAAGTTAGTAAAAAAATATAATATTCATACAAAGTATATAAGAATTAGTAGAAGTCTTTTCAAAAACCTTTCTTTAATAACTGCAAGGAATTACTGTAATATATTTGCAGTATTAATCTGTCATACACATTAACAATTTTAAAATGGCATAGTATAATTTGCTTCTACTAAATCTTAATGTATGTGCATAGAATATATTTGTAATAAAAATTAACATGTGTAAGCCATTAAAGGTTAAAATTTTTTTTAAAAAGTGGTTTATTTTAAACAAAGTTTTATGGAATGCTCTATAAGTTCAACTTAGACATAATTTGAAATGTAAATTGAACAAATAATTTATTGTTGCTCGAAACATCTTGAATTCAGTAATTAAATAATAAGTAATTGCTGTGAATACTTTTGAACACACTTGCTGACGCGTTTCAAAACAATTATTTCATTGACAAAGCCAACCGGCTACTGTTGGCGATCATTCAAGGTAAATAAGGTACGCTGGCTAAACACACAATTCAAAGAACACATCAACAACATAAAAAACAAAAAATCCGAAATCCACATATGCAACAAATATACATAACATCTAACACTCATACACAAACTGAATTAAATATTTTCCACATATTAAACCATACTGAAAAACTAACCACTACAGAAAAATTTTGAAATACTTAAACATCACACAACTCAAAAACAACATATCTTAAATGACCACATACTTTGAATCGAACACCTTATTCTATAATATAGTTAAAACCAGCCTAACCAAAGAAAAACCCCTCTAACCTCATAAATCATATGTCCAGCAAACTTGAGCGATTGCCAGCAGTACCAGGCCATCTCTGTCATGATTGCTTTGAAACGTATCAGCAAGTAAGTTCAAAAGTATTTACTCAGTTACGCAGATTACTTATAATTTATTTTATGTGTGTGCATAATATACAGTTAAAGACAATAATTAATAACAAATTTGACAAATAGGTCAATGAAGTAACGCCAGGAGCGACAGGTGTAGGTTCACCAGGAGAGTTGTTATCTCGACGATGTGTGGCACTGATACGAATGGCATATAAACCAGATGTATGGCCTCAACAAAACGTAGACTTACGGCTCTCGTGGTTGGATAAAGTGTTTCTTGGTATAGACTCTCCTACTCCAAACTTGGGCAATATTTGTACTGCATTGGAATTATTTACTTTTCTCTTGACTGTAATGAAAAAGGAACAAGTGTTAGCAACATGTAAACCTCTGCAACGAGGCATCGCTGCTTGTATCTCTAGCAGCAACACTAAGGTAATGTTGAATATTAAGAAGTTGAGTAAATAATTCAGTGAGTTTATAAAATCAAACTCAGTTTAGTTGTGAAGTTTTAGCTTTTTTCCTCTAATTTGTTGTGACAATATAAATAATTGTTCAAAGATGAACCATATTAATTAAAACAATATTGATGTTAATTATGTGTATGGGTGTGTTTTATTTAAGTAAAATTCTTTACAATGGTTAATGTAATTGTTCCAAATTCAAGATAGAATTTCAATATTAATTTTTATCTTGATCGTTTTGTTACTATATGTTATGAATTCGCTATTGTGATTGCTGTTTGTGTGATTAAATAGTAGGTGACTACGTAAACATATATAATATACATTGTAACTGGTATATTACATTACTGGATGTACAAGTATGATGACCCTGAATCTTGAAGTCCACATTGGTTGCTAGGCTATGGAAACTATTTGTTGGGATCTGTATTGGACATGTCTTGCATCTTGGTCTATTGCACGGAAAGGAGCCGTGAAGAAGTTTGGGCGGTTTTTCAGTACTTGGATCTGGTAATTTTGGATGTACTAAAATACTTTTTAAATTGAACGGTTGTCTGAACCAAATATGTGGTGGATTTGAGAAAAGATCTTTGGTGTGGGCGGAAGCTTGAAGAATCTTGAAGCCATCCTTTAATATTTTGTTCAGCTTCGTTAGGCCTGGATGGTAATCTGTAACTAAAGACAGTTTGTCCTCCATAGGTGGTCTGGGTACATCAGATGACTGAGCCAAGCGGATTTGATCCTCAACGAGTTGTTTAGGGTATCCTCTTTTTTGGAAAGCTAGTAAGGTCTTTCTATTAAAGTCTTCCAATGCTATATCGTTGGAACAAATTCTCTTGCCCCTGACTGCCTGACTGTATGGTATGGACCTTTTTATATTCATGGGGTGGTTGCTATTGAAATGTAGGTATTGTAGGTGGTTCGTCGGTTTGATGTGGACACCTGTATAGATATTCCCATCTCTGATTGTTACATCTACATCCAAGAAGGTGATTGTTGCTGCAGACTTCTCCCAGGTGAATTGAAGTGTGGAGCATAGTGATAAGCCCTTCAAAAAACTTTCCAGTGTTGAGCTTCCCTGTGTCCAAATAAAGAATATATCGTCTATATATCTGTACCAACACAATGGTTGGTGTGTTTGAGTTTTTAGGAAATCTGTTTCGATATTACCCATGTACAGGTTTGCGTACGACGGGGCCATCCTAGTACCCATTGCTGTTCCTTTTATTTGCATGGGTACTAGGATGGCCCCGTCGTACGCAAACCTGCACATGGGTAATATCGAAACAGATTTCCTAAAAACTCAAACACACCAACCATTGTGTTGGTACAGATATATAGACGATATATTCGTTATTTGGACACAGGGAATCTCAACACTGGAAAGTTTTTTGAAGGGCTTATCACTATGCTCCACACTTCAATTCACCTGGGAGAAGTCTGCAGCAACAATCACCTTCTTGGATGTAGATGTAACAATCAGAGATGGGAATATCTATACAGGTGTCCACATCAAACCGACGAACCACCTACAATACCTACATTTAAATAGCAACTACCCCATGAATATAAAAAGGTCCATACCATACAGTCAGGCAGTCAGGGGCAAGAGAATTTGTTCCAACGATATAGCATTGGAAGACTTTAATAGAAAGACCTTACTAGCTTTCCAAAAAAGAGGATACCCTAAACAACTCGTTGAGGATCAAATCCGCTTGGCTCAGTCATCTGATGTACCCAGACCACCTATGGAGGACAAACTGTCTTTAGTTACAGATTACCATCCAGGCCTAACGAAGCTGAACAAAATATTAAAGGATGGCTTCAAGATTCTTCAAGCTTCCGCCCACACCAAAGATCTTTTCTCAAATCCACCACATATTTGGTTCAGACAACCGTTCAATTTAAAAAGTATTTTAGTACATCCAAAATTACCAGATCCAAGTACTGAAAAACCGCCCAAACTTCCTCACGGCTCCTTTCCGTGCAATAGACCAAGATGCAAGACATGTCCAATACAGATCCCAACAAATAGTTTCCATAGCCTAGCAACCAATGTGGACTTCAAGATTCAAGGTCATCATACTTGTACATCCAGTAATGTAATATACCAGTTACAATGTAAATTTTGCCCGGCACAGTACATAGGCCTTACCACGGATAGTCTGAGCATCAGAATGAATGGCGACAGACATGACGTTGGAACCATGAACATAGACAGGCCAACCGCTCAACACGCTGCTAGTCACAACATCATCTCTTTCAATGATTGCTATACCACCAAAATAATTAAAGCCCTCCCCCCTGATTGCAACTCTTCAGAATTAAGAAGATGGGAGTTATCATACCAGTGGTATACCAAATCTAGAGAGCCTCCTAACCTCAACATCAGATAAAACTCCTTTTAACTTCCCCCTAACTTCTACCATTTTTAACAGCTCCATTACCTTCCTTCTGACAGACTTTTAATATCTAGTTTCAAGTAACCAATCTTTACACGATTCACATATAACAATTTCTACACATATCACATATAGCACTATATCATAAACTATAAATCTGTGAATCTGTGACATTTGGATGTTTATACACATCTGTGGTTCACTTCAATCTTTTGTTTTGTTTTTCTCTTTCTTGACTGAAGAAGATCATGTTGATCGAAATATTTCAAATAAAAGTGTATTAAGTGTTTTATATGTGCTTATTTCCAAGAGATTGCAGTTTTGGACTATTGCCTTGAGGTAAGTCTGTCAGTCTCCTATCAAGTCCAAAAATTCCTATATATATATATATATATATATATATATATATATACATGTATATTGTTTATGTTAATAGCATTTCTAATTTTAGCTCTTGGAATATATTTTCAGGTAATCAGATTAACCCATGGCCTCCTGTCGCGACTAATGACTATATTCCCTACAGAACCTTCATCAACACCCTTAGCTTCCAAGTACGAAGAGTTAGAATGTCTCTATGCCTGCGTTGGAAAGGTAAACATATTTTTATTTATTGCAATGTTTTTAATTTTGTTTCAAATCAATACTGACTACTTGTCACTGTGGAAGAATTTCAAAAGCACTAAAAAAAAATCCTAGTCACACGTTAAACATTATGAGCAGTAAAATTTATTATCCTATGTACTGAAAACAGTGATTACCAAAACCACTGTCACTTAAAGGTACACGTCAAGTTGGCAGAAAAGGTTTTTGTTCTTGTATTAAACATTTAATGCTCACACATAGTCTGATAAATCAGTATTATTTCTTCATAATAACCATCACACTTAAACATTTAAACTGAAACATAATTAGCTAAAACATATTTCAACAATTTCAGTCTTAGGTTTACAGTTTCGGGGGGGGGAGGGCACCATAATCATTTTCCTAAAGGTAATAAATTTTTGCATCATCTCGATTTTTTTAATATGAATAATAGTTTTAATGTTGCAAAATATTTTGGTATACGGTACAACCTCTGACCGAGTGTGTGTTAAATACAAGAAAAAGACAAATGACAGAAGTCGTGAAATTAACAAGTAATTATTGTTAAACATAGCACATAAATACGTAAATAGGTATATTATGTAATTAATATAGTACTTACATGATTTAGTCAACTGAAAAACCCAACAACATTATAAAAACACTAGAAGCCAGCAGTATAGTTCGTAATTGGAAATATGGCACGTTATTTCATTGTTGTGAGAACCAGATAAACATCTCTATCAAGTTGAACGTGAATTGGTGTTGTCATTTTTTTCCTGTGCTAACACCTCCACTGGAAACATCCATTTTTTTACAAACTCTCTAATTTTATTGACATTTTTCTTTATGGTCGTTCTAAAAATTCCGAATTCTAACAATAGCTCAACTACATTTTCCCCTTTTCTTAATCTTGTAGGATGTCATACTTATCAACCAACATTTAAGTTTTATATTTACTGGGTTTAGACATTTCCCTTTTATAACTCAAATGAGATGTTTGAGAACAAAGAATGTACTGACAGATTTTCTCAGTAATCGAAAGACTCATGTCTGGTAATCAATCTTGTGTGATGGCGCATATACGTGACAGTGCAGACGATGTTTGTTATTATTGTGATGAACTACAGAAGAGGTCGAATTAGAGAGGCTCTACAGTATTTTGTTTTAAGGTCGTTTTTGTTGTTTTCTCCTATGTATGTTTTGTTATTTTTATATTTCACTTAAGTTCATTTTTTTCATATGTACTAAAGGCAACATTCATCTTAACTAACCTATGTGGCTTTGTTCATTAATCCATTTCCAGTATTCTTACATTCTTTTACTTTATTTTTCTTCACTCCCTTTTATCAATTTTGTCTTTATCCCAAATTCACAAACATCTTTTACCTTCCTTATCTATTGTGGATTTGGACACCTTCTTTGTGTGCCGAGGATAATAGCGGGTATAAACTAATTTCTCAGTTGTATTTCACTACAAAAATATTCTCACTTATGAAGCTCTAAATATTACATTTTTTATAGTTGCAATTTTTTAAAAATTATTTTATACCTTAGTTATTTTATTATTTGTCAATTGATTATTATGTGTAATCATAATTAGTAAAGACAAATTAAAAGTTACTTACAGTTTGTAGTTTGCTTTAGATTCAAGGCTCCCACTATTATTATTTATTTAGTATATACAGAAGAATACACCAAATATAAAAACAACAACCATCAGCTACTGGCTGACACCGAGTAAACCTTATACTGATCTTCTCAATCCAGTTGAAATAAAAACTGCTGAATCATTTATTATGCTTAGATGTTTGAGAGAAGGTCAATAAGCCATAAATATTTTTGATTATTTATGTTGTAAGTTTTGAGAGTCCATAAATTTCCCATTGAACGCACAGACGTCTGGTCTTGTGTGTGACATATCAAGAAATAAACTCTTAAAGCAAACCAGGACGACATTCATGACTAGCTTGGCTAGTTTTTATACCTGCTAATAATAAACTGTCATAACTAGCTGACCTAGACTGTAAAGCACAATGGATTAATGCTTTGCAGATCATTTTTTTCATTTTCCAAGACAATGTTGAATCTGTTTATACATTTATTTCTAGATAGGACTATTGATTCTAAATAGAACACTATTAATAGCTAAAACCACTTATTTAATTATCTACCATTACGGTTTTATTTATATTTGAAGTATCACCAAACTATTTGATTAATGAATAAAATTTTCTATTGCTTAAAAATATAAGTGATCGTTTCTAAAGTTAATCTTACTAAAACATTAAAATAGATGACATGACATAAAACATATCCTTGTGTAAAATATATTGGTAAGCTATAAATTATAACATTTCTCAAATATATGAAAATATTGTCCCGATTTACAAGGTGAACACCTGTGATCTTGTTTTTAAATAGAATTTATTTTGAACTTGTTACAGGTAATTTTTGAAGGATTGGGTAATTATGAAAAGAACACTTCAGCATCATCAGCATCGCTCTTTGGGACACTGATGATGTTGAAGGCGGCATGTGTTAACAACCCCGGCTATGTGGACCGTACTATGATTCCATTTATTCGTGTTATCCAGCGTATGGCTAGAGAACATCTCAGTACAACCAATGCTGAAGCAACTCCTGGTAATTAATGTTAAATATTCTGTTATAACTGGTGTTTTTAATGCTACTGACAAATTTATATATTTTAGAAAGATAATATTTTAAAGTCTTAACTAGTTGATATAAATAAGTAGAATAAGCAGCAAAGATTTTGTTTACAGGAAAGTTGTTATTACATTTTTTTTTCTTATAACTTATGATCATTGTTAAAATTTGAATAATACTGTTTTGAGAGTATTTTTAACAAATATATTTCATTTTATAAGAGCAAGGATAAACATAGCATGACAGATAAAAATTAAAACAGAAAAATAATAATTTTTCTGATACAGGTTATTTATTGTAAACATAACCTCTTCTTTGCCTTGCATTTACTGCAAGCATATGAAACATATTATTAAATATTATCTCATATTTCCTGTTTGGCATATACTTTTCATTAAAGATATAATAAGGTGCATAGCTGTGAAGTAGAATCAATTGCCTAATTTTGAGGTTGTAATTAGTTTTCCCTAATAATTTTTTAATATTATTTCAATGATAAACCTTATAAATACACTAGCTTTTACCCGTTACGATATCGGAAAATAAGGAATGTCAAGAGAACTTGTTATAAAAAAATTCAATTTAAATAGTGTCATTTTTATTGAAAATAGACTATTTAGATTGAGGAAGTTTTTCAAATAATATATTTGGTTCTACTAAATATATTTATCAGTTCTTTCTATTAGGGAAATTTGTCAATAATATTCCGTTATTATTTTATTGAAAATGCATTAAAGCAACACTGAAAGTATTACCATTAGTTGCTTCATCTAGTTACTATGCCTGGGTTCCCATTGTTATTAAAAGAACCTATCACACTCTGCCCTCACTTATCCAAAATAACTTACTACTTACTTACTAGCCAACGCCCACCCTTTGCTGTTGAGCCATTTGGTGACGCGCTGACCAGTATACGTGAACTTCCTTAAGTGGGTCATCATCATCTCCGATCACTTCTCAGAATTACTTCACATACAACGATAAATACTAATCACAAAACAAAGGCTTGTCTATGGGATCCCCGATCTCAAGCATATTGTCAGACATATTCATACACAATTTAGAACAAAAACATATCAGAAACAACAACAAACACGACCACAAAATAATATATTGGTACAGATACGTACCATCCTAATCCTATACAACGGCAACATACAACAGATAAACACCTTCCACAATTACATAAACAAATTACACAATAACATAAACCTCACACTACAAACTGAACAAAATCAACTTCTTAGACCTAATGATAACAAAACAATAAACACACATTCAAAATATACAGGAATCTCACCACCACAGACAGAATTATACACAACACGTCTAATCACCCCACACAACACAAACATTCTGCCTTTCACTCCATGATACACAGACTAATCAACATTCCCATGATCTCGTCACCTCTTCATTAACAATGCGCCAGCAGGAGTAGCATCAGGCTATTGCTCTACAAATCGAGGGCAACCTAAAACAATGCTTTTGTAACTTACTGTTATTAAAAAAAAAGCAAATAAATTAACATCAAATGTAGTACAGAAATAACTTCTTTAAGATGTGAAATTTAAATACTGTAAAGTATTAGACAAAGTATTAGATAAGAATTATTAGGCATTACTGGTCATAATCATGATCAATAACTGTATTGTTTTCTTTTTTTTAAAAACCAGTTAACATTTTGAGCTCTGGCCCAGATATAATGGTAGAATGCTGGACGTTTTTGGGTGTTTTAAAAAAACCATTACTTTCAACTTATAAAAGATATAAAAATGAAACTCACATGGCTGAATTGTCTTGATTTCTTCTTTATTTTGATATACAACACTATTACTTTATATTTGAATTTATGTATTTAAAATAACGTTTTATAACTGTCTTTTTTGAAAAAAAAACAAAAATCAAAGGAAAGTGCACCAAACCGTTTTTAAAACTAAATATATCAAATACATTTACACTATCTTTACTCACACAAAACAACTGTTTACATACGTAGACAAAAAGTTACTTATACATTGAAATTTGTGTTTGATAAGCCTTGAAACATGGCTCTTTGCATAATGGGCATTGACACAACACCAGAAAGATGTATCTTTCCTCTTGGATATCCCACTTTCTTTCAACCCCTTTGCAGAACACACTTTACACATTCTTTGTATTTTATTTTTTCCTGGTGGTACTGGTATACTTTTAAAAAATGCTTGCCAGTTGCAAGCCGACTGACTGATACGCCACTTGACCTCAGTCGAAGATGCATCTCCAGGCAGTAATGCTTTTCAAATCGCATATGCAAGGTTTCTAATAAAAACCATACTTTATGACATTTATGTTAAAGTTGCTCATGATCAACATAAATCTATCACTACTATCACCCGATTACATCATCTTTGTAAACAGCTGGCAATAAGTCGGTAATAAGTAATGCATTGTGTATTATCTAGTTGTGAAATGTGTTACTAATATTCAGTAAAACATCACAAAGTACACTAAACCCGTAAAAATACGGAAAACACAATATAGTTTAATGAAGGGCTACGAACCCGTAAAACTACGTGGTCTGCATTCTATAGTAGTACTGGCGACCCGTAAAAATATGTAATCCGAGCTAAAAGTGATAACGTTTTTATTCATTCAGTACATCTGACATCACAAATAGTTCAATATAGCAGACTGTAAAATGTATTAATAATTTTAAAAAAACTAACCAAATTTTCAAAGTTTAATCATTTAACTAAATTCTTGTTACAAACCACTTTACAGTGTCTGACTTGTATTGTCTATTCATATTTTCCTGAAGCAGATCTATTATTGCAAACCTACTTTTCTCCATACCTTCTTACTTAGCATATCCCCTTTGTCTCACATTATTGTCTTGTTACATGATCTTTTTTTAGAAGTGTTCAAAAGTTACAGAGGGACAGGATACACTTGAGCTTTATAATTAAACTGGAGATAATTCATAAACCTCTGAATGTGTTTATTTTTAAAATAAAGAGTGTTGGCATCAAATTTTTAATACTATTTTGCATTCTTGTGTCTAAAGGTACTAGTGAACTACTAATATTAAGCTTGGACTTGGTAAAGAGTCGAGCAGGTGTGATGACTGTGGAAACTAGAAAAACTTTCATTGGAACAATTCTTGTTGGCTTGATAGAAAAAACTACTGACATAAAAGTTATGAAAGCTATTTGCAAAGTAAGTGTTTTTGTCAAGTAAAAGATCTTGTGTTTTTAATAAATTGGGTAAATAATTAAAGCTCTAAAAATATTTTGAATTTCCAAGAAAATTTTATTTTGATTTCGATGATTTTAATTATAAGCGTCTAAGATGTATGTTTTTAACTTTTAATAGATTTTGTGGACTAGGAGACTGACAGACTTACCTTGGTAAGAGTCCACTCTGTAGTCTTGAAATAGAAACACATAAAAGCACTTAACCAATGATATATTTCAACCACACAGTGGTCTTTGTCAATCAAAGAGAAAACGCAAAAAGAAATATGAGATAATGAAATGTTCATTCATTTCATTCATTCTCTCATATTTCTCTTTGTGTTTTCTCTTTGTGTTTTCTCTTTGATTGACAAAGACCACTGTGTGGTTGAAATATATCATTGGTTAAGTGCTTTTATGTGTTTCTATTTCAAGACTACAGAGTGGACTCTTACCAAGGTAAGTCTGTCAGTCTCGTAGTCCAAAAAATCTAAATAATCTTTACCAACCAAAACTAACTTTTAATAGAGTTATATGAATAATTACAATATTAACTATTTTTTTAAATTTTTAGATGTGTGTGTTTTTAAATACATTTGAAACAAATCATCAATGTCAGAGATCATAAATAGGATTTTAAACTTACAAAAAAGTAAACAAATTCTTCTCTCTCATAGAAAAAAAAAAAATCATGAGCAGTAATATTTGCATTGGCCAATCGCCTTAACCCTTCCTGGACGGCTCCTGATATATCTGCAATGGTAGTGTTGGTAGTAGAAAGGCAGCGGATATATTTGTTATATCAAGCAAAATCAAAGTAAATATTTAATTATATGCACATAAACACTTTGCATATGAAATAGTTCCACAAAATGAGCTTATTCATTTTTTAAGGAAAATTTTGTTGGAATGACCTAAGTCTTAAAACTGACTTATATTTAAAATTTATTGTATACTGTAAGCCTATATATTGACAAGACTGTATACTTTTCTGACTTCTTCCCTTTTCTGTAATGTAAGGCTAAAGGCTAAAATCATCAGTTAAATATATTGTATTTATTTCTGCCCATTGATTACACTATTATAACTTACTTGCAATAGTAAATCAAATATTTTCTCCCTATCCCGAACTATTAAAATCGTTTTGATGATTTTTTTCTGATGGGAAGGGTTGAAACCTAAAATAGTATTTTATTCTAAAGCATCTGATGTAATAAAATAAATTTTAAAAATAGTTAAATATATAAAGTAACTGATAAATCATTAAACATGTATATGTTGACCTCATCGCATGTATGGATAAAATAGAAAACTAAACCATACAAATTTTAAATGAACAATAACGACATTAATTTCAGAATACTATTATTTTACTTTTAGATGGTTGAAGAATGGATGAAAAATGGTAAAAATGGAAGCAGTGTTGCGGGAACATCCCAGTTATCTTCAGGGCCCAGCCTGCGTGAAAAGTCTATCCTTTTGGTAAAAATGATGCAGTATGTGGAAAAGAAATTTCCTGATCTCAATGCCCAGTTCCTAGAACTAGTCAACTTCGTTTATAGGTTTGTTTTCTATTAAAATTTTGTGTCTTGATAATTTACAAGTAGAGGGAAAAAGAATTGTTTTTCTGTTATACGGAAGTCTCAATTGATAAAAATTAAATGTTGTGAATTTTAATAACTATATTTGTAGTTATGTAAACATGGTTGTTAGCAAACGTTTAAAAGCCATTAAAAGTTTTAGGTTGAAAGTCTCTGTTCTAGATTACTATTTTGTTTAAATGGTTTTAGTATGATTTAATGATGTGTGATTAAATATTATAATTTTCATTTGAGTAAAGTTTCCAGGCTATAATCAGTTATTAACAATTTAGCTGCCATGTTAGGCCAATAGGCTGAAAACCATCGGCCCACTATGCCCGACTCTGTTATCTAGTAACGTTTTATGTTTATTAGTACTAGTCACCTGGTGTTGCTACCTTTGGAAAAATAAAAGCACTGTATTAAACAATAAGCTTCACATTACTTATAGAACTAATTATGATGATTTTTGTTTGTTAAAATGCCTACGGCATCATAAACATGATGTTATTCTAGGAGCTAGTTGTCACGAGTTACAGCCCAACAAACTTATTTGTTAACAGTTTTAGTGAAGTTGAGTTGATAAATAAATTGGTTTATTGAAATAAGTTTATCTTTATATACAGTAATAATGAAATAAATCATTTATAATGACATACTAGGAAGTTAATTATAACGCAAAACCCTTAAAAAGTAAATTATTAAGTTTTAAAATTTACTTGTTATGAATCTGGTGTAACATTTATCGGATCTGTAGCATTACCTATCAGAGAGAGGGAATGTTTACACTTTTGTTCTATATACAAAATATTTATAAACTCCCATATCAATGACGTGATATGTTAACATAACTTCGTGATAAGCAGCAAATCTGCCAGTCAGCTTATTATGTGGTCAACCGTAACATGGAATTGTCGTTTTGTTGTTTATTGTTCACATACAAAACACAAACTATTAAGATGGTGTTACACAGATAGGAAAACAAAATTACCTCAAAAACAATGCCAAGCCAATTGGCCCGACGGAGTTTATTTAGGTACCATTTAAGCTGTTGTAAACTACATCGGGCCAATTTGCCTGACATGTATGTTTATATATATTATGATTAAAAAATTTTCATTGTACTTAGATATGATAGGAGAACAAAAAATAAATATACATTATTTAAAAATAAGCTTGAAATATTTTGACAATTCTCTGAAAAAACATGACATTGTGGTCGGCAGCTAACGTGTTAAACTTATGAAAACAAAAGGTACAGATAATTGTACAAAATTGAATAGGACAGTCAGTTAAAGGTTTAAAACAAATATATTAAACTAAATTACTTGGAATACTTTCATATTGTTCAGTGAATTGGATTTTAACAGTTTTCTATAGTTACAGAATAAAAGATTTTTATTAATTTCACAAATGTGGAATATAATAGCTCTTGACATATACAAGAAAATATTCTTTATTTTTCTTTATATTTAATATGACGTAAAACATTTTCAAATTATGGTGTGAATATAATTTCCTTTTAGAGATGAAAGCCTCAAGACATCAGAACTGACTGTAAAACTCGAGCCAGCTTTTTTGGCAGGATTACGTTGTTCACAGCCACAAATCAGAGCAAAGTTCTTTGAAATATTTGACGGATCAATGCGTAGAAGACTTCATGATAGACTTATGTACATTGTTAGTTCACAAAATTGGGAATCTATGGGACATCATTTCTGGTTAAAGCAATGTATTGAACTCATAATAGTAACTGCTACATCAAGTAAGTTCTTTGTTTAATTTGTAAAATTGTTTTCTATTTTAAACATATTTGTTAGGTTAATTTTAAATTTTAAAGATTTTTTGTATGATTCTTAGAGTTTAGATTAGGAACAACTATAAATCAGATTTATAACATCTATAACCATTAAATAACTTTACTTCTTACACTGAACGTTGAAAGAGGTATAACCACATAGCATTTCCTTAATTCAGATATTCTCTTTGTTAGAAATCTCTTCAATCGTTTCTTTTCCCAAAAGTCATAGAAAATTTGTTTTTTCCAAAAGATTCCTTTGCCATTGTTGAGGAAGATAAATTTCTATGATCTTGGTTTATATCAGAACTACTTAATGGAAGCAACTCTGCCCATTATTCTTACTGTTACTCTACTTGACCTTAGGTCGGCTTCAATTGTTAACAACCTACACGCAACATATGATCCTACTTCTTCTCTACTCCAAAGAGGTTTTGTTTCCCTATATATAATTCACCGCCCTTTCTACTTCTTCTTTTGTCTTTGCCTAACTTCACATCTATTTCTTAGTCCACAGCTCATGTTTAAACCACTCCAATACTTTTTTCTTTCAGTTTTAATACTAGCTTCACAGTGCTGTGTTAGTACCAATAAAGTCATTGTATATTCATCTATTCTTTACTATTTCCCCTTCCTTATTCTAACAACCATTTTAATAAGTCCTTTAGGTAAACCTTTAAATAGAACAAATAGTAGATCATTCTTATTACAGTCCTTTCTATTTCTCATCTTAATATTATTACTTCTAATGATTTTAAACAATACAAAAATGAACCGCCCTTGGAATTTCTGAAAATATAATTTTTAATCTGGTTCTAATCAGATAACTTTAAAAATATGTAAGTTGAAATGAATATTTGATATTTGTTCCAGGTACTCAAGTACAACTGGCAAGTGAGTCTGGTTTATTACCTAGTATATCATCTGTAATTAACTTGGCCGACCAAGCAGAAAAGGATAACTTTGTTGTTTTCACAAGTATAAGTGAAGACCCAGCTGATCTTGAAACAGGAATAATGGATACTTCTCAGGTATTGCAACATTATTCTATATAATGTTTTTTAAATTATTATTCTCAGGTATAACATTAAAAACTAATGTATTTATTTGTCCTAGATGATCGGCAATTCTTTTACATTCAAACTTTACATTTAAAGATCTGCCATTCTTATAATCTAAACAGAGTTTTGAAAAATCTAAGGGCACAACATTTTATGTGCATTGAGTAATCTTTAATGTCTAGGTTTTCAGTAAGGAACCTTTGTTAAAATGTGAATCAGTGATTTTAAAGACAGATGTTCTGAAATGTGGTCAGAGACTGTATAAGATGTGTATTTGGTTTTTAAATTTCATGTTCCTCTAGAGTGTTCAGAAGTAAACCTTTTTCAAGTCCTCTTATTAGTTCACACTCCCATTTTACATATCTTATTCAAAAGTTCAGTCATTAATAAATACTTCTTATTCATCCACTTAGTTCAAATACATATTTTTAAACATTTAGTGGATGGCCCTTGATCAGTTAATACAGTTTTTAAAATACTAATTCATTAATTAGGTTTAATAATGAAATTATTTTAGTTTTATATGGAGGAAAAAAATTCACAAAAGGGGTAAAATATGCAATAGAGCTATTTCGTCCCATTTGGCTTAAAATAAGTGATTTCATAATAAAACACTTGATTTTATGATGTAGTTTATGTAGTAGAACAGCTATTTTAATGCATAAGGTTAGTTACTTTTTTTATATTCGTTATAATTATTCATTAAAAAGTAACAAAAATAAACTTTGGCTTAGTAGGAATAGACTTCAAACAATTTTTGTTTATACTTGTTTTTATTCCTCAGAAAAATATTTGATGAATGGTTATTACCTGTGTAAGTGTGACCTATTTCTATTATGTGGTTGGCCATCAATGAGTTAGTATCATTCTTAGTGTGTGTGTGTGTTCCTTAAATCTTGATTGAAAACCGTAGCCTCTTTGCCATACGTAAGATTTATTTTAGTTCATTCAATCTTACGTGAGCTACTAGTTTTTAACTAAAAACATTTATAAATATGTTACACTTGCCTATACTAGCACTTACTTTTATAATTGTTGAGTATGGATGTTCCAGGAAAGTGTCCCATTGTCAACTCAGACCGTAACTCAGATGTTAACACATTCAGCACGGCAGCAATATTGGAGATCTCAACAAACTACTGTCTGTTTTTTTGTTAACTTCCACCTATAACAGCAGTTGAATGCTATGCTGGTTGCTTTTATCGTGCCCGTTGTTTTCATCTCAATAATTTTATTTCTACCATATACCGTTTTATTAGGGGCATCAAAACAGTGTATTAGACATTAAAATATTGTATTATTTATCGGGTCAGAATTTAAAAAAAAGAAATACAAATGATAAAATACTGTATGACAAATAATAAAACTCAATAAAAAAGACAGAGAAAAACGATAATTTACATAAAAATCTAAAGTGCCTACTACTAAAATATACTACATACTAAAATTAACCACTCAACTTTTAACTCGGAATGTTTGTTTCTGTTTATGTCATGTGTTTCACAAAGGGATAGAGATTGATAATGTAAACGCAAACATAATAATACATTTGTCACTTCCAAGACTATTTATAGCAGAGATTAGCTGACATTTATTTACTACAATCTTATTATGATATATTAGGTTTTCGGGCATCCAAGCATTTTGTCAGTGACTCATATTTACAGTAATCTGTTCCCACCTCGAGTATGTTCATTCATTCTAATAGGACCTTGCGTTAGTTCATAAAGCTCAGTTTATTTTTATGATCGTTGTTTTTACCGGATATTTTGCCGCGTTAAGTGGTTCAAACTACAAAAATACATTAAAATATAAAAGTTAAACCAAATTAAATCTGTCCATAAAATCCCTGAAGCATTGTTTCAGTTGAAGCATCAAAAGTTAACTTGGGATGGTCGGATTTAAAAACGACTCAGGCACAATGTTCTCCAAACTCTTCTGAAGCACTGACGTAAAAATCAAACCTTTATACAAACACTTATTGACACTTGAAAAGTTTTAATTAGACTGGGAGTGAGCGTGCCAGTGCGCTCACCGTCTCTTAGAAGGGAAGCGGGGAGTGCACCGGCGTGCTCTCAGTGTCTCGTAAGGGAACCCAGAGCGGGCTGGTACGCTAGCCGTACTGAATGTGTTAAGGTCTGAGTTGACAATGGACACATCTCCCGAAATGGCCATCCTCAACAATTATCAAAGTAAGTGCTACTATAGGCTAGTGTAACATATTTACAAGTGGGTTTAGTTAAAATTTATTGTAGTAGCGCAATTTAATTTCTTTATTCCTGATTGGAGTTTTTTTTAGTGTTGTATTGTAGTTTGTTGTTTGTTTTATATGCTGCCTTATACCTGAATTTTGCAAGTTTTTAGGTTTTTTTTTAAAAAATGGATACAGTAACACCATAATTATAAACTATGACACAAATTACAATACACAAACTAAAGCAATACAACTAAAGAAAAAAGAAATTCATGACACGTGTGTGTGTTGTACTAAATTGTACGAACTGAAACAGCTAAATGGCACACTCAAAAAAAACATTGAAGTTATTTGCTAACCACAATTAATTTATCTATTGCTAACCACAGTTGAAACATGCCACATTTACACTAACATCCGCAACTTAGAAATTCTCCAAATCAGTAAAAAAGCTCTACATATGAACATGTTAGAAAAATATGAAATTTACAAACATAACTGAAACAAGTCCATTTCAAATCACATACACTCCTTTTTACATTACAGAATACTTGCTTTAACAACAGCTTACACTAAATAGAGTTGTTTTAAGACTTGAAGAAGTTTTATGTAATCAAAAAATTCATTATATTTAATTTAAGATTTTATCTTGCTCTTTCTTAATTACTGTGTTTTACTAGAATACCTATGACTAAATTGGTATTGATTTTATAACTGGACAAAAGTTTGGAATTGGCAACAGCTGTTTTATTGATGTCAAGTAAGGCCCTCTATCCAGATCGTAGATTTGGGGTTGACTAGTTCGCAGGTTCAAATTAATAGAAAAATATTGCCTATGTGTATATATTTTAGTGTATTATTGTTTTAAAAAAATCTGGTTCGTATAAAATTTTATTAACCATTTAGTTGTTCATGTGTTATATAGAAATTCTTGGTTTTTTCTAAAATTATTAATGAACAATTAGGGCTTGTATTGGTTTTTTTTGCTTTGAGCAAATTAATGTTATGTAAGTATCGATAAGATTAAATATCCCAACGAGGAGTTTAGAAACTCTGAGACTCCTTCATAAACAAATCTGACAACCTACAAAGGAACCTTGAATTGACCCAACTGCTCATACCCAAGAGTCTCCCAAGATCAGAGTTCAGGGAGCTGGAGGAATGTAAGGCCTAAAAGAAAGACAAGAGGAGGAGAAGTAATCAGGAGATTAAGGCCTTAGAAAAGAAGGGGTGAGGAAACAGCTGGGAGAAACTGACAGTGATCTCTCTTAACATAAGTATCTTATTGCTGAAATAAATTTACTCATTTTAAAATTTATTTTCAGGAATTGTATTTATTAAAATAAATACTCAAATGTTTATACTATATTTACCAAAAGACACTAAATTATTAATTGTTTTGTTTTTTTTCATAACTGAAGGATGATCTAGATCTAGATATAAAAGATGAAGAAGAATTAGTTGCAGCAAATCGTAAAGCTGCTTTGGCACAGCTTGTAGCTCATCAAGCAAAGTTTCTTGAAACAGCTCGAGAAGTGCGGACATCACAGTTCCTCAATGCTGCTGCTCAGTTATGTCACATGGACACTAGCCTAGCTGAAAACATTTGGCTTGAGATGTTCCCACGTTTATGGGCCATCCTAAATGTTCGACAACAAGAGGTAAGAATTTTATTGATATCTTTATCAGTAAAACATGAAATTTTATTCTCAACAGGGTTAGATGTAGAATTTTTTAAACTATAAATAATTTTAAATGTAGATATGGTTTTATAAGACACTCAAATCTCTGAAACTGAGATTCTTTGCTGAACTCTCTATTTTTTGCTGTTCTTCGTCAACTTTCCCTTCAAGACTTTGAGTTTCAAATCAGCAAAACTTAACATAAATTTACATAATTTTCTACATTTGTATCTAGATTTTTTAATGGTAATTTTCCCTTTTATTTTTATTTTCCATTCTTGCTGTATGAATCACCTACCTCAATATCAAAACAAATCTAATAATAATTAGAAAACAAGTTCATTTAGCAAGATTTTAACTGTAAAGCTAGATCATCCATTTTTTTTATTTCTAGGCCCGCAATTTTTTAGTAGCAATTACAAGAAATAGTAAAATTATCTCAAAAGTAAGAAGAAAACATATTAGAGAATGTTAAAAACCAAAAGTATTAAGAAGCCTGTTAGATATTGTTAAAAGAGATGTAAAAATTTCCAGATATAAAATAATTTCTCTACTTGATAAAGTACAATGAACAAATTTATACATTTAATATTACTTCAGCTTTTTAAAACAATTTTGTTTAATCAGGTCAGGCGCACATCAATATATAATAAGATTCTAGCAGCATCTAGTGATGTAGGATACCAAAAAACATTTTCCTTTAAGATTCAATATCTACCAGATTTCCTTTCAAGTTTGACTTAGTTATAAGTAAAAGGCCTTATAAAAAGAAAACAATTTGAAAAAATAATTTCAAGCCCAGCTATGACGACTAGTTTTATCAAGTTCTAACCAACACCATAAATACGACGCAAATAGGTAACGGTACAACTTACCCTCAATACGCTCTATCACTATTAAGTTCAAGACATCAGGCATAGATAAGCTGTAGCCACACTCGCATAACCACCTTAATTTATTCTCTCACCAAATGCGAATCATTATTTATTTTCTGCTAGCAGAGGGGAACAGTACAGCTATGAATGTTGAGCCAAGTGTATGGAGAAAGTTATATAAAAAATGGCCTTGTGCATGAGGGAAGTCAAGGATACAAATCTCTTATAACAGTTGGCCTTGGTCAATGAGTTAACGTAAATGTTAGAGAAAACCAAAGGTCCATCATAAGAATTTCTAGAAGTTTTAAAATCTTCTCTGTACATGATATGTATAAAACATTTAGGTTACAAACCTTTGTGTTGGCTGAGTCCCAAGGATTTTGTTGACAACTGCGAATATCACTAAATAGCTTGAGGTTTAATGTTCCTCAAATTGTTGTGTCAATGAAGGATATGAAAAACAATGAATGCATGCATATTCATCAGACAAATAAACAAATTTGCTTCAGCAAATTGTTCAGGCCCGATCATAAAGTGGAGTGGCAGATAACTGCCGCAGTACTACTTCAGTCGTGGCTGAATTAACTGGCACACAAAATTCATTGCCACTGAAGATTTTGAGTCTGAGCTTTTAACAAATGAAGCCCTCATGTTCGGAAAGTTGCTAAGGCCCCTTAGCAGCGTATATCACATGTTTTCCTGAATTTAATGAGACAGTTGACAGTGGTCATGGCACAGTTCTTACAGAAGCCATTGCAAGAGCTTGGCCGGCTTCAAAGAACATTTGCTAGCAGCCAGTGCCCCTATACTGGCCCTTATACCCATCTTCTGAGCGATATCAAGGCACTGAAATCTTATCAATAGGGTTTTGGAAAGTTTGTCTATAAGTTCAACAATTATCTCAAATGTCAAGCTGTAAAAAAAAATTTTAATGTTTTAGACATTATTGTAGAGCCAACATTTCAGCCGTCTCTAGTTTTTTAAAAATTATAAGTAATTATTGCATAACTGAGTGAATACTTTTGAACTTCTTCCAGACGCATTGCAAAATAATCATTTCATTGACAAAGCCGACCCGCTACCCTTATTTTTAAAAAGTAAGGAAATTAAACTGTCATAAAAATGGGCAAAATTGTAATGAAAAAAATTAACAATTTAGGATCTGGAGGAATATTTTTGTAATTCATGTTAATCATGAATTCCTGAAAATTTGTTTTGTGTGTTTCAGTCATTAACAGGAGAGATCATGCCATTTTTAGTGAGCGGCTGCCATGTGATTCAGAAAGATATTCATCCCAGTGCAATTGGAACTTTCTTTGAAGCTTTATCTCGATGCAATCCGCCTTTATCAGTGAAACCGTGAGTTGCAAATATAATTACATAACATTATTCTGTAAAAATGAGTAGGCTAACAATGAAATTGAATAGGCTGTAAAAATGATTAAGCAAATCGATTGAAATATTTGTTTTAAAAAATATATTTTTATAATTCAAAACAAGTCATATAAACAAATATTATAAATTCCTACTCAAGTCAACAAAGAAAAATTTTATTTGAGTTAGTTTTAATAAATAATAACAATTAGTATAAAAGAAGTAACACTACCTGTGTGTTAAAACATCTGTTCTACCACTTAACCTATAATATAAAATCAGCTATATCATGAAATCATATATTATCACTTTTTTAACACATTGACTGCCAGCCAGTTTTCCGATAATATTCATACATTTTTTTGTGTACTTTTTGTTTAAATATTGACAAAACATATTTATATTTTGCCTTCTAGTATGTTTATTTATTTTAACCCATTCGCTTACAATTTTTTTTACACCGACTTAGCCATAAAAAAACTAATTTTTTAGACCATTTTTAAAACCTATTGTTGATTACTTCTTTTTTCTTCATATTTATGTTTCTTATTGAACCTATTGTTATTTTTTTATTCAGAATTACATTTACTTTCAAAATATATACTAATATTGATAATAACTTTTCTTTTATAATTTAATAATACGTAAAATGTTTCAATAAAAAATATTAAATTTTATTTTTTTTATTTCAATTATCCTAAAATAAAAGCATATATTACCTTTGAAAATACTCCAAAATATTCTTCAGGGTGCAAAGAATATGTTTCAATTACACAAGAGTCAAGCAAAGTTAACTTTTGTGTGGTATACTTTGAAACAATCTGTTAAGTGAAGCGCGACGAGGCACAGTTCACACTCTCACCGACTGTCACTGCGTTTGCCTTGAGCACTACAAATCTTGCACCTTCTTGAAGGAGTTTCTTTTATTTCATTAGGTGGTATTGGTCTTGGGAAATGTCCCCAAGTTGATGCTTGAAGCCTCATAGGGGTTTTTGACACTGATGTCCGTCCTTTTCGCTTGTATGATGGAAGTTGCTTGGATTCAAACATCTGCCTTGCAAATTTTTCTTTAAACTCACTAAATCCCATATTTTTCTTAGTGATTTTTTTGAATACCACATAGGAATTGAAAAGGCAGTGTCCATTATATAAAAAAATATCTTTTTATACCCTTTAGCATACCTTCTCATGCTAGGGAATGAAGCCAACTGTTGATCTTCTCGATCGATGCCCCCCATGGAGTTGTTGTAGTAAAGAACAGGTTCAGGTTTTTTTTTTTTTGTTCTCTACTAATTCTGTCCCTCATCCCTGTTGATTTCTTATTACCTTTGTCATGAAAGCTAGACAAAATTCATACTTGTTTCTTGTCTTGCCACCTAAGGGCCATCATGACATGACCATAAGCTACTTCGAAGTCACCAAGAAGTAATTTGTTGTTAAGTCTTTGAAGGTCTCTGGCATGTTGGCTCTCCATGGATTTACAATTCCAATTACATTGAAACCATTATTTTTTAATTTATGGAAAAGAAGTGGTGAAGAATACCAGTTGTCTAGGGTAAGTGTATGTCCTTTACCTGCGTAATCCTTCACCATTTCAACTACAATAGACTCACTCACTAACAACTTTTCCTCCTCAGCTGTATCTCCACTCCATTCTTCTACTCTGACAGGTTGTACTGCTTCTGCACCAGTGTAAATCTTAAACTTTACCAGTAGCCAGTGCTTGATTCACAGCATTTATAAAATTTGATTCCAAATCTTG
The DNA here is from genome assembly GCA_036971475.1 of Prosapia bicincta. Taxonomy (NCBI): domain Eukaryota; kingdom Metazoa; phylum Arthropoda; class Insecta; order Hemiptera; family Cercopidae; genus Prosapia; species Prosapia bicincta. Next base: position 4,865,982 of record JBAIZL010000393.1, read on the forward strand.
CCCTTTTTTGTGGTTAAATTGAACGTAGCCCAACCTCCCTCGGAATTTCATCAAACTATCATCAACTGCTATGTTTTCATCAGGTAAGTACAAAAGGGAAAACTTACTATTCATGTAATCAATTACATATCTCAGTTTCTACAGTTTGTCATTTAGAGGCTTGTTTTTATTGTCACTGAGATGAAAGAATTTAGAAAGCAGCAAAAATCAGCGGAATGGCATTGCGTTGCTAAAAAACGGAGTCTCTGTAGTGGAAGTCACTGTCAACAAAGGCATTGAAAACATCTATTTCAGAGGGAGATAGTCCTAAGTTGCTTTAGTAATATTGCACTTAAACCAGGGCAACCTATGAAAGGAATTTTATTGATAATATTCTCCTCAATATTGCTGGTCCAACGCCAACCTGGTTTTTTATTTTTTACTTGGTAGTGCTGTTTGCTAATGGACTGGTTCTTTGGCCATTTAGTAGGCTTAGGTGGTTTGAAACATGGATTTTTTTCTTTAGGCCTACCCCTTGGTTTACACAACTTAAAAAGAACACAAATAACAAATTAAATACAATTAGGTTAGCTAATAAACATATCGCACACTACTAAGACATAAACACAACATTACAGACGATGTCAGCTGATCGGTCGCCAGATTGAAACGTAGTTATTTAGGGAACGGACAGTCCAAAGAAGATAAAAATACAACCATTGGAAAGCCCAAAGTCTGTAGAACGAGAAGCGTATGCGATCTATTGGATTTATTGAGAACTAACTCGACACAAAAGAGTTATAATGGAGGACGGCGATTCACCGTCGCTTCAGTCAGTGGCCAATCGCCGTTGTTGTAAGCAAATGGGTTAAACTAGTTTATTTTATAACACTGGTATGCATCAAATTTGCTTCAAGAATGAAAACAAATGATTCCAACTACAATAGACTCACTCACCAACAACTTTTCCTCCTCAGCTGTATCTCCACTCCCTTCTTCTACTCTGACAGGTTGTACTACTTCTGCACCAGTATAAATCTTAAACTTTACCAGTAGCCAGTGCTTGATTCACAGCATTTATAAAATTTGATTCCAAATCTTGCCCTTTTTTGTGGTTAAATTGAACGTTGCCCAACCTCCCTCGGAATTTCATCAAACTATCATCAACTGCTATGTTTTCATCAGGTAAGTACAAAAGGGAAAACTTCCTATTCATGTAATCAATTACATACCTCAGTTTCTACAGTTTGTCATTTAGAGGCTTATTTTTATTGTCAGTGAGTTGAAAGAATTTAGAAAGCAGCAAAAATCAGCGGAATGGCATTGCCTTGCGAAAAAACGGAGTCTCTGTAGTGGAATTAGGCGACCAGTATGACTGAATATTTCTTTTTTTACTAGGGACATAAGGACACAAAGTGTATAAAAGCAGGACATTTCATCTGGAGTTGTGTCAATCCATTCTGAATACAACTTCTTTTCTTCTCCTGGTAAATTATTTTTATCAATAAATTCTTTGGCATACTTATTGGTTTCATTGGCAACATATTGCCAAAAGTCACTGTCAACAAAGGCATTGAAAACATCTATTTCAGAGGGAGATAGTCCTAAGTTGCTTTAGTAATATTGCACTTAAACCAGGGCAACCTATGAAAGGAATTTTATTGATAATATTCTCCTCAATATTGCTGGTCCAACGCCAACCTGGTTTTTTATTTTTTACTTAGTAGTGCTGTTTGCTAATGGACTGGTTCTTTGGCCATTTAGTAGGCTTAGGTGGTTTGAAACATGGATTTTTTTCTTTAGGCCTACCCCTTGGTTTACACAACTTAAAAAGAACACAAATAACAAATTAAATACAATTAGGTTAGCTAATAAACATATCGCACACTACTAAGACATAAACACAACATTACAGACGATGTCAGCTGATCGGTCGCCAGATTGAAACGTAGTTATTTAGGGAACGGACAGTCCAAAGAAGATAAAAATACAACCATTGGAAAGCCCAAAGTCTGTAGAACAAGAAGCGTATGCGATCTATTGGATTTATTGAGAACTAACTCGACACAAAAGAGTTATAATGGAGGACGGCGATTCACCGTCGATTCACTCAGTGGCCAATCGCCATTGTTGTAAGCAAATGGGTTAAACTAGTTTATTTTATAACACTGCTATGCATCAAATTTGCTTCAAGAATGTAAACAAATGATTTTAGTCAATTGTGATGTCCTGAATTGAGATCTGTTTTTAGTTTTTTCCTATCACGTCAGGTTTTTACGTAATTTTAAAAAAATGTATAATAATTTAAAAAACTTACCTAGTGTTTACATCACACTTGAGACCTTTTGCCGTTTTGACATTCTTCTATGAAATTGTCACAGTATGATTTTGAATTCAAGTAACTCAATTGATTTTAAAGGAGTAATTGCAATTTTAGCCTCACCTCGAGGTCATGGCCTGTGCAGCAAAAGAATAATATTATACCACCTTATGCTTGAAGATTGTGGTTCCAATGGTTCAATGTACCATCTTGATATTCTGTCTTTTCCAATGTAAAATTCCCTTTGAAGCTTATCGTGGTCAGACTCTGGTACTCTTATCTTCTTGATCACTACTCTCTTCTGAACTTATTTCACTGTTCTCAGCACTTTCACTGTCATACATTTCTTCAATGAAGTCCTCTTCATCCCCATCCGATACCCCTATCACACTTACATTGTTACTTTCGGCTTCGGCAAGCCAGCATCGTATTTGTTCATGCTCTTGCTCAGACATTGTTTACAGATAAATGTATTACTAATTTAAATATTGTTTTCACACAAAAAATAACAAAATGTCTATTTAAAATATTAAAAGTACTTTATGTATAGGAAACATATCCAGGTGGATTAAAAATATTTAAAAAAATAATGTACCAACTTGCAGCTCTGCTACTTGACTGGTAACAGTGGAGATATGTGTGTGAAAGAAGGCCGCTCAAGGTCATAAGTGCTACCAAACCAAAATAGCATACAAAAATTTACCCCTGGATTACAATAGTAATCCGCGTGACCACTGCAGTGTTAATTATTAGTATTTGAAAAAACTATAACATCAAGTGTCATCCACTATAAGTTTTAAAAAATATATTTGAACTTGAATGGATGAATTTTTATTCATACTTTTTTAACGATTGAAAATTTGAACAAGATATACATAAGGAGAGTGTGAACTAATAAAAGGAATTGAATGTAAACAAAATGTTATAATTTTCTGAACTCTAACTAGTACTTCAAATGCTCAAAATATATCATGTGAGGATTAAAGGTGTAAATATTTAAACTGGACTACAAATACAAAAAAGAAACAATATGCCAAGGCCAATAGATTGGTCGTAAAAACACTCAGTTTGGCCAGGCAGTCTAAAAAAAGTAAAGAAAAAACTTAAAGGCCAACAAATCAGCCCTTAGTCCTCAAAGTGTTAAACGTAAATAAGTAGTGATGGAGTGTGATCCCAGCTAAAGTTCTCAATTTTGTTTATATTCAATTTAAGATGAAACGTGTGCAGGATATGAATCTTTCTTTGTTTTAAAAGTGGGCCAGCTTTACACCTTCAGACAGGTTGCATGTACAGCAAGTGTGTTAAAATAATTTTTGACTATATTTGTTAAAATTCTTTGTATCTCAGTCGTTTTTTGTAATTAATTTTATGGGAGAATTATTTCATAAAACACATCTTCTGCTTTTATTCTTGAAAATGCAATAAAACCACTCATATTCAACCCTCTTTCTTATATTTGTAACCTCTGATATCCAGACATAATATAAAAATAAAGAGAGCATCTTTATTCCACAAGGCTGGCGCCAGCAGTCGGCTCTTTGTTCTTTCTCATATCCCGCAGTTGTGATCAAGACTCCATATTGTTCAGTTCACTAGTACTCTACAGATTAGTGTATTACCCAACTCAATCAGTTGTGTTTGAGTGTTCGTATCAGTTATGTTTAGATGTCTGACAAAATGTCAATGAGCCATATATATCTTTCTTTTTTGATGCTGTAAGTTTCAAGAATCCATAAATATCCCTTAGAGAGTACAGACGTCTAGGCTTGTGTGTGACATATCGGAAAATAAACTCTCCTGAAGCAAGCAATGACGAAATTCACGATCAGCTTGACTGGGCTTCATACCTGCTATTAATAAATTTTTATGACTAACTGACCGCAATGGGTTGAGGAACTGTACATAAAAGCATCTACTTAAATTGTACGTACAATTCTATATTGTTATTAAAATATAATTACAATCTTTCATAAGTGTAACTTATTTACTTAAAACAATTATACATCTACTTCCAATTGGAATGGTTGTGATTATGTAGTACAAACATACATCATTTCATAACCCCTCCCATATGTGAATTTTTCGTTATCCGGATCAGGCTGTCACCACAATGATCCAGATATGAGAGGTTTTACTGTACTTGTTAGTATTTACTGAACTTATTATCAGTTACCTTATTTTGTGTTATTAAATATTACTAATTATTTTATAGTTTTATTTGTTATCATTTTATAAATAATCAGTTCTTAGTCAATTTGAGAAAAACTTGAAGTAAATAGTGGCAATCAGTATTTTCAGTATTAAATACTTTGATAATAAATATTCCTGTACCTATTGCATAAGTTTGATGATTGTTTATTTTTAATTTGGAGAAGGAAAATAATTTTTCTTAACCATTATATACTTTCTAACATTGACACATATTTAATAAGTGTGTTATTTTTTCAGGACTGTAATGTCGTACTTGGGGAAAGCTCATAATTTGTGGCATCGCATGACTCTGAGTCTGGAGAAGTTGGCAATAGAACAACATGGCCAATTATCTCAGATCAAAGTTAGGCGAGATAATGTAGAGACTTATGAAACTGAAATAGAGGTATCTCCTCAACAGGTATGCTAGATATTTGTTTTGGCTTTTCTGTCATAACATTTGCTGTACATAGTGTTTAGACATTTTTCATAGAATGTACAAAATTAAAAGATTTACCTTTTATAAACAAATAGGAGGAAATATTATAGACCATGGTAACTAGAGTAGAAAAAATGTTTCTTGCTTTTGTAACATTTTTTTTCTAGAAAGTTCATCCTCTTGATAATAAATGTGTAATTGTTGGTAAAAGGAATGAGTTTTGGTTGTTGGGTAATTACTTCTAAGTTGTTCAATGATGACCTATAAAAACAAGAAGATATAATTATAATATTTAATGGACTATTGTCAACAATCAATAAAAGTAAAGAACTAAATTTATACCTTGAGAACCCTGATCCATTAATTGGAATGGACTTGACATTATAAAATTATTTTGTATGTATTATAAAGAAAGTATTATAAAGTATAGTATATAATAAAGAGGCTTATAGAAAAGAAGTAGTATGTAACTAAGAGGCATTAATTTAAGTTAATGTTAGAAAATGAGGAGGAAATAGCAGAAGAAAAAGAAATGTGGTGAGGAATTTAACAAAGTACATTTCATCACTTATCATGTAGAGTAATGGTCTATTAGGAGGGTTTGAAAATTGTCTTGAATAAGAAAGAGCTGATAGGAAGAGAAAGAGGGTTAAAGTATGTATGCTTTGCTGATCAAATGACATAGAAGAATATTTTAAATAATGTATGATAGATATTGTAATACTTGGTAATTTTTGCTTTTATACAAGTCTTAATAAAATTTATAATTTAAAAGAAATAACAATTCAATGCTGCTTTTTGTTACAATAAACTTTTAATATCTTAAAATGACATTCCTTGTTATCTTTTACAAAGTCACTTACTAATTAAAAAAAATTCTTATTTCCTCTACAAAGAATTACAAAAATTAAGCTTTATTAGCCTAAGTCTAAAATTTGTTATGGCAGCAAGAAGTTTAGTTATAAAATTTAATATGAATTGAAATTGATTTAATTATTTCAATTTGAGCTTGAGCTCTCTTTATCTCGGGTTAAATAGGTGGGTTTTCTAAATTTTGAATAATGAAATTTGAGTTGGCACTTTCAAAAAAATATCTAAATTACAATTCTTACAAGTTAAAATTTTTACAAGTTATTTTGGTTCCTAATTAAAATAATTTCCTGAATAATGTCTTCTTAATTGATCAGTTCAATGGTTTGGCTTATTGTTACTCTGTAATTATGATTTAAATACGATACTGCACTTTCCGCACTAGTAAAAAAATAAAATTTCGACAGCCAATTCTGAATACGTCTTCCTCGTTCCGATGCTTTGTTCCAACTACTTACTGACGCTACCTTTGTTAGCAAAAAAATGGCCAAGTCGTGAATTTCCGCTATTTTTTTGTTTATTCCGTGTAAGTACAGCTTTACGGATGTCATGTTCTTCTTCTTTACGGATACACTTCTTCTTCTTAACAACTGCACTTAAATTTCTTTGCATTTAAATCCAAAACTGTTTTATATTATATCTCTACGAGAAATATTTAAAACGAATATCTTTTGCCGGTCAATGCGCACGCAACTCCACAAATCCGTTATGTATCGTGTTTACTACAGCACATTCCACTAGCTTGCCGTGTGAAAGTTTTAAGTGTATTTTTTACATAGTTCTATTTAAATTGTTACCTATCAATTATTTCTAATACATTTTTTTTATAAATAGTGATTTGTGTGTTTTTTTTTTTTTTTTATATAAAATTTTGTGATTAGATCTAAAATGTGGCCGTGTGCATTTTCTACACAAGTGAAATTAGGTTATGTTTACAATTCGTTCCTGGTATATTTTAGTAAAAAATTTTTTTTTTTTTACATACTGAATTTATTTATATATATTTATCTTAATTTGGTAAGTGCCTTTTATATAGATACTACTTCAAAATGTTACATAGTCCCCAAATTTAGATAAAAAAATTTTGATTCCAAAATTCCTTTTTTTATCTCAATTTTCACATTTTGGGAGTAAACTCTTACTCTATCCTTCTTGCTTGTCTGCTGCCATCTAATTACATATGATATACTTAACTCCTAACAATACAATAAATTAACAATTAACATTTAATCAACAATACTCTTACTCTTAATATCTCGTACATTAATCATTTTCTGATTCTTAGAATCTATTTTATAAACTTTTTCTTTTTCTTTCTTTATTTTAATTTTAATAGAATGGAATCTTTCCAATCATAAGTCTTTTTATTTATCTATACAATCTATCTTCTGACACAGTGTTCTTTTTTTTAAATTTTAGCCTAACCGAGTCATAGCATGTCTAGGTTGTTTGTAGGTTAGGTCCTTGTTCTTATTCATTCATCCCTTCCTATTTTATTTTTATTTACATATTTTTTTTTTATTTCTTTATATTTTTTTTTCAAGTGTTTGTTTAATTATTAAGTCATTTCTGGTCTATTGTCATTTCCGGTTTATTTGTTATCTATCCCTCCTACATTCGCTTCCTTCTCCTAATACTTTTATATCCTGAGACATTCCTGTTGTTACCATCTTATTATCCCTTGTTATTTTCCTTTCTCTCGACTTCTCCCTTTATTTATTTAATTTGTTCTACCTGAAATTTATCTGATTCTCCCTGGTGTGCCTCCCTTGGTTCATAAAATTTCTTTAACAAGCTAATATGGAAAATTCCTCTAATTTTATTGCTTCTAGCATCTTTGATTTCATAAGTCGCTTTGCCATATTTCTTGGTGATCACATAAGGTCCATCATATATATAAAATAATTTTGCCATCTCACCTCTTATACCCTGTGGTTGCCAATTTTCTTTTACTAATACCTTGTCCCCAACATTTAATTCTTCTATTTTATGAGTTTTATTACATTTCTCTGCTCTCTTATGAGCCTTCTTCTTAATTCTACTCCTAGCAATTTCTAAATGTCTTTCTAAATTTATTAATTTTGAACTCCAGCCAAAATTTTTTATTTCCTTTTGCCAAAACCTTTCATCCTGAATTCCTAGTTGTAGCTGGTTAGGTGTGTATCCTGTAGTCTCATGAGGAATTTCATTAATTGCCTGGTTAATAACCTCTACATACTTTCCCCATTCTCTATGGTTATGATGACAATATGTTCTCACACATCTAATGATCTCCTTATTCACCCTCTCAACGATATTGCTTTGTGGCCTCCTTATTGGAGAAAATATTGGTTTCATTTCTCTATTTTTTTATATACTCCAGCCATTTCTTATTATTAAACTGGGTTCCATGATCAGTCTGTATTCTTTCTACTCTCCCGAAATTTTCTATATAATTTTCTAAACATTTAATTGCCTCCCCTGTGGTTGCCTTTTTCAATTTATAGATTTGAACGAATTTTGTAAATACATCTAACATTACTAATAAATACTTATAGCCTCCTACAGTTCTTTGAAATGGTCCTATAAAATCAATTGACAATTGCTCCTTTGGTTTTTCCACTTGGATCCCTTTCATCTCTCCAAAATTACCTTGGGTTACATTTTTAGCTCTTTGACAAATATTACATGTTTTAATAATTCCCCTAATGCTTTTTCCCATTTTCTTCCAAGTGAAGCTCTCTGATAATATGGTATGACATTTCTTAGCTCCTGCATGCAGGTAATATTCATGACAAGTACCCACTATTTCTTTAATCATTCCCTTTGGTACTACTATTTTCCAACTTTCCCTATTTCTTTTGTATACTAAGTCATTAATAATTTTATAATTTTGAAGATAATTTTGAATGTTTTCTTTTATTTCTCTAACTTCCAAATCTTCTACTTGTAATTTACTAAATTCTTTAAATTTTGTACACATTTCCATATCCATAACTCTTTCTATATAATTTATTTGTAATTCTGAATTTTGGTCTCTTCTTTCAAACTTATTTTTGTCACAAGGGTTCCTGCTCAATAGGTCTGCAACTACATTTTCTTTTCCTTTACAGTGTTCAATAGTATAATCATACTCTTGCATTAGTAATATCCATCTATGCAATCTTGAATTTAAAATTTTACAAGTCTTAATAAAAGTTAAGGCCTGATGGTCAGTCTGGATCACAATTTTTCTTCCTAGGATGATCTGTCTTGCTTTCTGCAGACAAAACAATATAGCAAGTAATTCCTTCTCAGTGGTATAATATTTAACTTCACTTCCTTTTAATGTGCGGCTCATAAACATTACTGCCTTTTTCTCCCCCTTTTCATCAATCTGATAGATGTGTCCTCCTATGGCATATTCACTGGCATCTGTTTGTAGGTAAAATGTTTTCTGGTAATCTGGGTGAGTAAGTACATTTGTTTCCAAAAATTTTTTTCTTTAATTTAATAAAATTTCGCTCCTCCTCTTCTGTCCAAATAAATTTGTTTCTATTAGATAATAATTTTAATAATGGTTGTACAAATTCTGAATATTTTTCTATAAATTTATTATAATAATTAGCCATTCCAATAAAACCTTTTAACTGTCGAGGATTTTTAGGTGAGGGAAATTCTAATATAGCTCTAACCTTCTCTTCATCCATTTTTACTCCATTTGTAGTCAATCTATATCCTAAGAATGAAATATCTTTTCTACAGAACTCTGATTTATCAAATTTAATGGTCATGTTGTTTTTTAAAAAAATTTGGAAGATCTTCTCTAGGTGTTTTTTATGCTCCTCAAATGTCTCAGACATACAGACTATATCATCTACATATATTAAGGTGAAATCTTCTAATTCCTCCCTCATAATACTGTCCATAGCTCTTGCCAATGCTGCTAGAGATGTTTTCAATCCATAGGGTGTAACAACAAACTGGTATGTTTTCCCTCTATGTTGGAATGCAGTATATTTTCTTGACTCCTTTTCCAATTCAACCTGCCAGAAACTGTTAGTGAGGTCCATGGTACTCAACCAATTAACTTTCTTTGCTCTGTGTAGAATCTCATTTATTCCTCTATAGCAATCATAATCCGGAATTATAATTTCATTTAGTTTTCTCGCATCTAAACATAATCTAACTTTCCCATTGGTTTTGATGACTGGGACTATTGGATTAATATATGGACTAGTACTTCTTTCAATTATACCTAACCTCAACATTTTCTCTATCTCTTCTTGTACCTGATCTTGGTATTTTGTAGGAATTGGGTAATTTCTTTGGTAAAATGGTACATCTTCCCTAACTTTAATCTTATGTTTATATGCAGTGCATAAACCGGGCTGGTCTGAAAATACTTCTTTATACTTTTCTATTAAATCACTCATCTCCTGTCTTTGTTCCTCAGTTCCCTCTTCATTCCCTATTCTTTCAAAAATATCCTCTTTTTTTATCTCTCCCTCCTCTTGTACAATTTTAATATAATTTTTACTCTGGTTTCCAAAAGTTTCAAATTCTTCCCATTTTTCCATATCATTCATTCCTTCCTGTTCATCACAACTCAATTCCTCCTCCATCTCATTTTCAAAATTATTCATCTCCCCTTTAAATTTTGTCTCTCCATCTACACTCATTTTTGATTTATATAATTTGTTTTCATATTTTAACTCCATTTCCCATTTTCCAAAATCAAGTTGTGCCTCCACATCCATCAACATATCCGTACCTATAATAAATTTTCTCAATAAGCCTGGCACCACTAGGCATTGAAACGGATATTTTACCCCTCCTATTTCTCCTATTACCATGATCATTTTGTTTATCTTTTTAGTTTTCTTATTTGTTGCAGTCCGAATGGTTAAATTTTTTATTGGTAAGATTTCTATTTTTCCTATTTTATTTTTATTCTCTAACATCCATTTCTCCTGGATACATGTTACGTTACTGCCTGTGTCTATTAATGCTAGTAAACTTGTATCTTCCATCTTAATCTCTATCTCTGGGTTTATTATTTTTTTTTCAATTCCTAAATTATAATTTCTCTCCTCATCTTCTTGTTCTAAAAATTTTCTACTGATTAATACATTATTTATAGTTAACTTAACTTTATCGTAGGAGCTTTTATCAAATTTTATCACTGGCAACCTCATTTGTTCTGTTTGATGCTCCTTTTCCTGATCCAAGGCGACGATACCAGTGTTCTCTAGTTTTCCGTTTGACTATGTGCACCATCCTCCTTCCTTGTCCCCACGCCTGTCCTTGCCTCTATCTGATTTATTTCCTTCTGGCTCCTGTCATTTGTTCTGTAATTCCTGTCTCCTCTATTTTCTCGACTATTTTCCTGCCCTGGTCTTGGTTCAATATTCCCCCTCATATGATTATCTATTCTTCTGTTAAAAAACTGGACATATGGCCGTCCTTCACTTCTATATTCATTCCTTCTATACAATTCTCCTGGTCCTGGAAATCTTCTATTTCCCTGCTGTCTCATCCCTTCCTCACCCCTTCTGGGTGGAAATCTATTTCCATTCTGTTCCTCTCTAGGGGTAGGCCTATTCCATGGTCCCCTGTTTCTCTGTCTTATTTCCTTATTTCTCTCCTCTATATCCTCCTCATTTAGCATCCTTTCCATCTCTCGGATCGTTTTTATATTTTGTACTCTTCTTGACAACTGTATCCTTTCATTAAAATGCCGGCTTAATCTCCGGACTATCTCTTCCTCATTTTGCGGTGGTGTCATGTTCTTTAAAACTATGACTCTTTCTATGAAATAATCTGCTCTGGCTCTTCCATTTCCCTCTATATACCTTTCATTTTCTATTCTCTCTTTGATGCCTTCCTGTATTTCTTTGGCCCAGTGTCTTTCTATAAACCTATCTTGTAAATCCGCGAAATTTTCCACCTCCTCTCTGATTGATTCCCACCATCTTGCCGCTCCTACTTCCAAGACTCTATCTATGATTCCTCTCCATTCATTTTCAAATCCTTCCCCTGTCCTACATCCAAATTTTCTCTCCACATACCTATCCAGTCTTTTTAGGAACTCCATAGGGTTACCATTCCTACCATTAAATTTTGGCATCTCCTCCTGATTCCCGCATGACACCTGTATTATCCTTAGGCCTTCTCCTCCTTTATTTTCTTCCACCTTCTTTTCTACCTTTTCCATTCTCTGGGTCAATTCCCCTTGTTTCTCATTATTCCTCCTTCCTTCTGTTTCCAATCGATCAATTCTATCATTATTATTGTTTTTCTCAATCGCTATCTCCCTATTTAATACTCTTAACTCTTCCCTGTTCTGTATTGTCATTCTTTCTACCTTCTCTATCTCTTTCTTATTAATTTCTGTCACATCAGCTATTATTTCTTTTGTTTCCTCTAAATTCTCCTTAATCTTCTCCTCTAAGTCTCTTCTCATAACTCCTATTTCAGCATTATTCTCTGTTCTCAACTGTTCCCTCATATCCTCTATCATTCTCCTATTTTCTTCCTTTAGGCTTTCGAATTTCTTATCCATTTCCAACCTACTTGAGGCAAATCCTCTGTTCATCTCTTCTTTCATCTCCTTATTTTCCTCCTTTATATTCTCTTTTAATTCCTTTTTTAATTCTCTCATATCCTCCTTCATTTCCTCTCTCCCTTTTAGACTCATTTCCATGAGAGATCTCATCATTTCCCTCAATTCTTCATTCTCATTATTTCCCTTTTTCTGTTGGGTTTGCATCAGTGGTAATCCCCTAGCCTCATCTACTTGGGTTTCCACCTCACTCTCTTCTATAGGCATATTTGTGCCTTCCATTTCTGTCTCTTGTATTTCTAGGCTTGTCCCTTCTTCCAATTCTATTTGGCCTATTGTATCTTCTTCCTCTTTTTCATCTATTTTTTCTTTTAATGTCACATATTTTCCTTTTGCAGCTTCCTCAATTTCTGTACCCTTCCTAGACCTACTATGTTTGTTGTATTCCTCTAATTTTTTTGTTTTTTTCGCTTTCTCCCTCCTTAAATTATATGTACCTGTTTCAGATTCCATATTTTTTTTTTTTTTTTTTTTTTTTTTTTTTTTTTTTTATCTAAAATTTCAAAATTCCCCTTTATTCTATTTAAATTTTGAAAATTAAAAAAATTATTGACTTATGGTTGCAAAGTCCTGAAAAGTAAACAATATTAATACAAATATTTAATTAATAATCTTATCTAAAGTGCCTTAAGGTTAATTCTTAAATTTTTTTTTTTATAATCGAGCCCCACGTTTGTGTGCCAAATGTAATACTTGGTAATTTTTGCTTTTATACAAGTCTTAATAAAATTTATAATTTAAAAGAAATAACAATTCAATGCTGCTTTTTGTTACAATAAACTTTTAATATCTTAAAATGACATTCCTTGTTATCTTTTACAAAGTCACTTACTAATTAAAAAAAATTCTTATTTCCTCTACAAAGAATTACAAAAATTAAGCTTTATTAGCCTAAGTCTAAAATTTGTTATGGCAGCAAGAAGTTTAGTTATAAAATTTAATATGAATTGAAATTGATTTAGTTATTTCAATTTGAGCTTGAGCTCTCTTTATCTCGGGTTAAATAGGTGGGTTTTCTAAATTTTGAATAATGAAATTTGAGTTGGCACTTTCAAAAAAATATCTAAATTACAATTCTTACAAGTTAAAATTTTTACAAGTTATTTTGGTTCCTAATTAAAATAATTTCCTGAATAATGTCTTCTTAATTGATCAGTTCAATGGTTTGGCTTATTGTTACTCTGTAATTATGATTTAAATACGATACTGCACTTTCCGCACTAGTAAAAAAATAAAATTTCGACAGCCAATTCTGAATACGTCTTCCTCGTTCCGATGCTTTGTTCCAACTACTTACTGACGCTACCTTTGTTAGCAAAAAAATGGCCAAGTCGTGAATTTCCGCTATTTTTTTGTTTATTCCGTGTAAGTACAGCTTTACGGATGTCATGTTCTTCTTCTTTACGGATACACTTCTTCTTCTTAACAACTGCACTTAAATTTCTTTGCATTTAAATCCAAAACTGTTTTATATTATATCTCTACGAGAAATATTTAAAACGAATATCTTTTGCCGGTCAATGCGCACGCAACTCCACAAATCCGTTATGTATCGTGTTTACTACAGCACATTCCACTAGCTTGCCGTGTGAAAGTTTTAAGTGTATTTTTTACATAGTTCTATTTAAATTGTTACCTATCAATTATTTCTAATACATTTTTTTTTATAAATAGTGATTTGTGTGTTTTTTTTTTTTTTTTATATAAAATTTTGTGATTAGATCTAAAATGTGGCCGTGTGCATTTTCTACACAAGTGAAATTAGGTTATGTTTACAATTCGTTCCTGGTATATTTTAGTAGAAATTTTTTTTTTTTTTTACATACTGAATTTATTTATATATATTTATCTTAATTTGGTAAGTGCCTTTTATATAGATACTACTTCAAAATGTTACAATATGTACACAAGATAAATAAATTACACTCAAATGGATGATCGTGAATTTTTGTAGACGTGCTAAGTTTCTGTCTAAAGGAATTGAGGAGACTGAGGGAAGTAATATTTCATCATTTTGTTGTACAATATTAAGTTTATTCATTGATAATCTTTATACTCTACACTCTCCTTACCAATTTCTCTGAGAATAAATGTCTTTGCTTAACAAACATTTTAACATAAAATGTTAACAAAAAAGTAATTCTTGTTAGTGAAACTTTTAGAACTTTTTTATAAACATCAGATGTGTCTCGTTTATTTTAGCTCAATATTAAATTGTTGCAGGTCACTTCATTTTCAAAATCCTAGAAAACTTTATAAAGTGCAGAGGTATTGATTTATTTTAAAGCACTGGTCCTCATTGCATTCATGTGTGGGAAAGGTTTGTGGTATCTAATGAATAGACAGTATTGCAGAGATAACTGAGTATAATATATTTGACATCATTTAGCACTACACTAATAACACTAGTTATTGTTACGACACTAATGACATACAGTAATCATGAATCTGAATCTCTATCTGACTCTAACTCTCTATTTGGCTCCCTATCTATCTGGATATCTTGCTGAAAGCCTAGATATAAAGTTTGTGTGGATTCTCCCTCTTCTTCTTGCCCATCCTCAGATGTGAGTTTTGACAGTCCTTGTGGACTATTACTCTTACATAATTGGTTGAAATTTATCTGTTTACTTATAATTGGATAATCCTTCTCCAAACAAAAGCTATATACATGAAGTTCCTGTTAAAAGTCACTGCAACTTTGATGTGCACAACAAATACACAAGAGACAAAGATGCTTGTTATATCAAAATAAAATCAAGGAAACTAAATATACCAATTTGAGGGACAAGTAAACTAGTATAAGATTTTAAATATCTGGGATGTTTTTTTTTTTTAATTGTACATGAGCTGTGGACAGGAAGTAAACATGAATAATAATTTAAAGGGAGCATTTAACTAAGAAAAAAAATATTCTGTGAAATTTAGAAGATAACTGAGCAATATTCTGGTGAAGTGATTAATGTTGAATTAGGGATGGGCCGATTCCGATTCTTGATTCCAAGAATCATTGATTCTAAAGATATTGAGCAATTGTCGATACTTGATTCTTCACTAAATTAAAGAGTCGATTTCAATTCTTGTATTTTTAACTGTTAAAATATGTATCCGGACTATTTTATTGCAAAAATAATTAATTATCAACTATTTCTTATTTATGTGTTAGTTGCTTTGATTGAATTAAACAAAGCAAATTGCAATTTGAGATAATGAAAATATTATTATTTATAACACCATAACAAAGACAATCGAAAGCATTTTTAGTCCGCTTTCTTGTCACCTTTATCCGAAATGTTTGTCATGCTTTCAGGAATTCCCATAAATCAAGGTCAAACTGTTTGTGTAGCCTATTACCATAAATGTAACTTTTAAAAGGCTTCACCTTTAAGACTTGGAAAAAAATTAAGAATGTTAGGCTAGTTTATGAAGAACAAACGGAAAATATTAAAACATTTTAAAGAAGAAAAAACTACTGCAATATTATCTAAGAATTATTTACCTGCAAAAGGATATAACTGTATAAAACAGTGGTGCTGTAATGTTTAATTTAAATAAATGAAACATATATACCACAAATGACTATTTTTTTAAACATATGTGGCGTAATGTTTAATTACCTCTGAGGATGATTGCTATGCAATTGAAATGTATATAAGGTTTTAAATAAAAGAAAAAGTAATTTGTGGTATAGAGGTTTCATTTATTTAAACTGCAAAAGGATACTTTAGAAGGACTGTCAATGAAAGAATTATTTGGGACACAAGAAGATAATGCATGTTAAAAGAAACAGATTTTATTCAGAAACAAAGTAAAACAGAGGATAAAAGTTGTGTTAAAGTGAAGGGCCTGCCCTTAAGGAGAAAACAGGGAATGAACTAAATAATGTTGAGTAATTTATCTATTTTAATTAAAAGTAGTACAGTTTTAAAACCAAATGTGATTAAATTACTTTATAATTCCAAACCTTATACATTATACAGGTTTATTTTACTGTAATCCAAGAAGGCCCATTTCCTAAACTTTTTACTATTTACAGTCTGTAATGGTTCATTTGGCTGAAATGTATTCGACTCTAAAAGAGGAAGACATGTGGATTGGATTGTGGCAGAAACATGCAAAGTACAAAGAAACCAGTATAGCTTTGGCATATGAACAACAAGGCTTCTTTGAGCAAGCTCTAGGAGCATATGAATTGGCAATTGGTAAAGCAAGACAAGATCATGCCAGCACACCAGCACCTCTCAGTATGATGAGCGAAGAGCGACTATGGGAAAAACAGTGGATAAGGTGAGTACCAATTACCTAAATATTGTGCTTACTCTTTGAAGAATTATAAATAAAGTTGTGTACTTACTTGGGATCAGACTTTAGGCCATTCTAACCAGCAATATCTTATTAGTACCAATATTTATCTTGAATGAAGTACAGTACAGTACAATAAATAATTTTATGATACTATTAACTTAGTGTTCAAATTAAAATTTAAGAAATCTATCCTGTATTATTTTTGCCTACTCAATTACTTTCAGTTTATGCAAATAATCCCTCTTTACACTTCCAATATTCAGAGAGAAAAAGTATGATAAAACTGTGTTCAAAGAAAAGTTGCTCAAAGGTAGTAAAGTTGACAGAGAGGAGACGTCGATTATGGCAATAAGAAGATTATAAATAATTTGTATTGATTACTTTTTTATCAATGCTGTAAATTATTAAACTCCAGTATTTTAACTATCATCGTCCGGCTGACTAAGTTGAAATTCTTAATATACTAATCTTCATTTCTGTTAAGAATATTTCTATATATTTGAGTGCAGTTTTCTGACTTTCCTAACATTACAATATTTTCCATTGTTGACGCATTTTGAAGTAACTCCATTTCCAAAACTTAAATCATACTGTTCACTCAAACTTTGATTTTGTCTTTATATACTATTATTATATACTAGCCTGCTCAAAGGCTATAATATTACCAATAGGAAGCGAGGTTTATAGGTAGAGGAGCGTGGCTAATAGTATATAAAGATGAACTCAAAGTTTGGGCAAACAGTACGATTTAAGTTTAAAAACTGGAGTCACTCCAAAACATGTTAAAAAAGGATAATATTGTAATGTTAGGAAAGGCAAAAAATTACTCAAATATATACTGTAAAGCATCTTGTCTTTTTATTATTATACAGCAGTTTCTTAGTAATTTTTGTAGATATGGAATCCAAGCACTGCTGTATTATCGAAAACACTAGATTATTGGGAGTTACGCCATTTTACTACATAAGCCTCAATTGATTTTACTTTTACGAGGCGCATCCGGAAAGTAAGTGAACTGAGGCTCTCACGGCCAGAGGAATTTTACTTTCAACATGTTGGCTACATTCTTGTGTTGCCTGACATCTCCCCTCCACAATGTGGCCGATCTGAGAATATTATACTAAAAATTGTCAATGCGACAACACGTTTTGTGAAAAATTGTTGGTCCTATCTCTTGCCGAGTGAAAAATATATGGTGTCATTTATTACCTTGTTCAAAAGGAAAAACCTTCAGTTGAAGTTCATAAGGAAGTGTAAACTCCATATAGTGATAAAGCTATGAATTTACGAATGTGTATAAGTGGGTGTTGTGAGTATAAAAACTGTCATACGTTTGTGCATGTTGATCAGAGGAGCAGAATTGTGGATAAAATAAAAAACACTCTCCGTGACAATTGCAGATTGACTATGGATGAACTTTCTGCGATGTCTCCACAAATCTCCATATCTCAACTACACAAAACCATCACAGAAACTCTTGGATATCAGCGAATACTCACGAGGTGCGACACAAAACAGCTGACAGACCAACACAAGTTGAATCTATTGATGCCGGACAAGAGATTTTGAGGCGCTGCAAACTCCATGGAGATGAATTTCTCCACTCTATCGATACTGGAGATGAAACTTGGGTTGCACACTACTCAACCGGAGGTTTACCCTTCCAAATGAGATAACATATGAAGCCGGGTATTTCGAACTTGGGGAGAGATTGGATTGACATTTTTCATGAAATGTATTGCCACATCGACATTTCTCAGTGTACTGACCTCGAACTGGTTTTGTTGCAGAGGGGAGAAATCAGGCTACATGGAAATGTAGCCCATATTTATAAAATAAAATTCCTCCTAAGGCTGTGAGAGCCTCAGTAGACTTACTTTCCAGATGCCTCATAGTATTGTTGTAGTTATTTATATTTTGATAAATATTAGTTATTTGATTCTAAAGTTTATATACATTATGGAAATGTTCCATATAAAAAACCTTACGATTTTAGGTAGACTATGAATTATCAAAAATTGTTCAACTTATAGTAACTAAAATTTTAGTATCAAAGTTACAAATGATCAGTTACTCTTGTCCCTTACCAAATATAAATAAAAGTTTGATCCTAAGTTTAGTTGTTGCACATTCATATCATTTAATAATAGCAATTCCCATATTGGGTATATACATGAACGTTTAGTTCAGAATAAATCTATGGTTTGGGTGCAAAGCCATAGAACCACAAGTTTTCCTCTCAAGATTTTAAAATTTTTTATAACAATTAAGTTAACAATTCAAATTGCTATAATTATGCTTATAGATAATGCATCTTTATCTTTTTTACAAAAGCCATTAAATTTGTCATTAAAAATCATTCCCATGGATCATGTTAGTTAAACATATATTTAAAAAGTTGAATAGTCTAACTATTTTTATCAAAAAACGCTCTATTTTTGCTTACCTATTACCTTACCTATTTTACCTATTTTTGCTTTACCTATTAAAATTGAAACTTTTTCAAGTCTCTTCTTATTAATCCTCCATTATAAAACAAATTTATCGTGAAAATTTAGATTTCTGGCTTTAATAGTTTTTGCTGTCAAATGAAATTCAAGTTATACAAAAATCTGCAAGAATTTGAATCCCATGATGTGTCAAAATGTCAAAGCAATTGGCGAAGAACTTTCAAAGATTTAAGATTTTGAAGACATGAAAATTTATATAGATAGATAACAAAAATAAATGTTTGCAGATGCTCAAAGGAACTAAATCAATGGGAGAATCTCCTGGAATATGGAAAGACTAAAAATCATATAAATCCATTCCTTATTTTGGAATGTGCTTGGAGAGTGCCAGACTGGGCTTTGATGAAGGAAGCATTGATGCATGTGGAAAACAGCTGTCCCAATGATATGTTGTGGAAAGTAAGTAGATTTTAGTTTTTACATTATATTTATGAGCTTGTTACTTCTGGTTGTTACATAGTCTATGATATTTTCAACATTTTATTTTAGAACTATCCAAAAATAGTTAAATATGTTTAGGTACAGTTTTCTGCCATTCCTAATGTTTCAATATTCTCCTCTGTTGATGCGTTTCGTAGTAACTGCATTTTCAAAAATTAAATCGTACTGTTCACCCAGACTTTGAGTTTGCCTCTATATAATGTTGTGGTACTATGCCCCCACCACTTCCAGGCCTTGCTTCCTATTAGTGCACACCTACTCTTGCTTCTTGCATCCAACTATTTAATCATTTTAAACTTTAAAATATAACATTTGACCGTGTATTTATTTGCTCGTTTATTACATTTTCCTATTCTAACTTTGCTTTATAAATTTCTAAATTTTCTAAAATATTTAAACGTCTTCCTTTATCAACATAATGTAAAATTTTCATTGTATTTTTCATTTCTTGTGGGGTATGGCCCTCTTAAAACATATGTACAGCATAATTTGAGTCATTTTTCTCATACTTACACGACCTTGTATGTTTTTTATATCTGGTTTCAAATTTTCGTCTCGTTTGTCTATTTTCTATGTATGTTGCTTTGCAATTACATTGCATTTTATAAACTCCGTTTTTAATAAACTTATTTAATATTTCTATATTACACTATAATTTGTTCTTTAATATGTTGTTAGTTTTCATTCCAACTTCTATATTATATTTCTTGAACAATTTTTTTAATTTATAAACTTCTTTTCCTGTATATGAAAATTCCAAATTCTATTTTTTCTCCTTTTCTTTTTAGTTTTAAATCAAAACTTCCTTTTTAGTAGGAAATTTTATCTACCATTATTCTCTTTTTCCATCGTGAACTTTAAATTATTATGTATATTGTTGATTTCTTTTAATATAGAATCTCCTTATTTTCCTTCAGTGTCTTTAACTGTTAGTAGTGAATCATCCCCATACCTCATATATTCTAAACAATTGAATTTTTCTAATATTTTTATTATTCTTCCTCTGATTATTGACTGAAAAATTAGCTTAAAACTCCATATAATGGGTTACCCATCCCTAGGCCGTCTTTTGGTTTATATAATTAGTTGTTAAACTTAAATTGGTTTAAAATTGACCATTTCGTTATTCAAATCCTTATATTGGCTCTGTTCTTGTAATTTTTCCTTAATAATTTGTATAGTTTCTTTAATTGGTACTAATAACAAAATCATCCTACAATCTTTAGTGATCTTTGCTTCTTGTATTCTTTTAACAATCTCGATTGAATTTTTCACAGTATATTTATTTATTAGTAGATCCATTCCTTTTAACAGTATTTTTTTTTAATATTTCGCTAATTTATAGTACAGTGAAGTTCTATAATTAATTATCAGCCTAAAAGGGTATTCTTTTTTTTGAATATTTACTTGGGTTACATTTCTTGAGTTACATATTGGGAGTTTTTAACTATTTCTTTAATTTCCATTTGATATACAGTCCCATCTTTAAACTCCTTTTTACATGCCGTTTTCAAATAAACAGTTAGAAACTGCTAATGATATCATTGAGTTTATCAAATATAAAATAAACAAAGAGATTAAAAGGAAAATATGAAAAGTTATACAAGAAACTAGAATTTTTTTAAAATGGGAATAGCATAATAAGGTTATTGTTTGTGAGGGGTATGGAAAGACTAATGGAATAAAGCTAAATCGTGTTATTCTTTTGATCTTGCGAATTGGAAGGGAATCAAGACCAACACTTGCAATATTTATAAGATTATGGTTCAAAAAAAGCACAAAACTCAATGCTCATAACAAAGATGCAGACTTTTTGTCACTCATACATGTTATGTTATACATATGTCATACATATATGTTAATTCATATTCCCTTCCTGAGTTGTAAAATTTCTAAAATTCTATCTCAGTGTGTTATATAGATTAAATTCTGTTCTTTTTGGGCTGTTAATGACTGCTGTAGAAAAATAGCATAACAGTCTGAAACAAAGGTTTAAACTTCTAATTTTTATTTTAATGTGTTAAAAAAATGTTGAATTTTCTGTTTCAAGGTGCACTTATACAAAGGATTCCTTGCTATTTGTCATCCAGAAGAACAACATCTTCCCTTGGTAGAAAGACATGTGAAGATGGCAAGTGCCACATGTATGAGAGAATGGAGGAGGCTTCCACATATTGTTTCACATATCCATCTTCCACTCTTACAGGCAGCTCAACAGGTTAGAATATTTTCTTAATACATGTACTCCTCTATTATTAGTTTATATTCCATTGTTTTACCAATTTAATGGTTGATATTTGATACACCCACTTTGTGAGATCCTCTCTGGATCTACAGGCATTAGTGAAGCAAGTGTTTTTATTGTATCTACGCCCGTCAATGAATCAATTGTTCTTATTGGATCTACAGCCGTTAGTAAATCAAGTGTTTTTATTGGATCTACAGTCATTAGTGAATCAAGTGGTATTTTTTTATCTACAGCTGTCAGTGAATCAAGTGCTCTCATTAGATCTACAGGCATTAGTGAATCAATTGTGCTTATTGTATCTACACCTATCAGTGAATCAAGTGTCGTTATTGGATCTACAGCCATCGGTGAATCAAGTGTTCTTATTGGATCTACAGGCATTAGTGAATCAAGTGTTTTTATTGGATCTACACCCATCAGTGAATCAAGTGCTCTTATTGGATCTACAGGCATTAATGAATCAATTGTTCTTATTGTATCTACACCTATCAGTGAATCAAGTGCTCTTATTGGATCTACACCCATCAGTGAATCACGTGCTCTTATTGGATCTACACCCATCAGTAAATCAAGTGCTCTTATTGGATCTACAGGCATTAGTGAATCAATTGTTCTTATTGTATCTACACCCATCAGTGGAATCAAGTGCTCTTATTGGATCTACACCCATCAGTGCATCAAGTGCTCTTATTGGATCTACACCCATCAGTGAATCAAGTGCTCTTATTGGATCTACACCCATCAGTGAATCAAGTGCTCTTATTGGATCTACAGGCATTAGTGAATCAATTGTTCTTATTGTATCTACACCCATCAGTGAATCAAATGCTCTTATTGGATCTACACCCATCAGTGAATCAAGTGCTCTTATTGGATCTACACCCATCAGTGAATCAAGTGCTCTTATTGGATCTACAGGCATTAGTGAATCGTTCTTATTGTATCTACACCCATCAGTGAATCAAGTGCTCTTATTCAGCTTCCAAATAGATCAATGAAATGGCAAGGCAACATAAATATATCATTTATGATCTGTCAGTGAATCAAGTGCTCTTATTCAGCCTCCAAATAGATCAATGAAATGGCAAGGCAACATAAATATATCATTTATGATCTGTCAGTGTATCAAGTGCTCTTATTCAGCCTCCAAATAGATCAATGAAATGGCAAGGCAACATAAATATATCATTTATGATCTGTCAGTGAATCAAGTGCTCTTATTCAGCCTCCAAATAGATCAATGAAATGGCAAGGCAACATAAATATATCATTTATGTTGGTTTTATATGAAGTTGGCAAGATGGATTTTTTTTAAATTTCATATAAACTCTTTGATATTTATTACAAACACTATTCTACTATCAAAGCAAGTTGTATACTTAAGAAGTAATCATGAGCTATGATTATCCCCCTCTCTAATACCAAAGAGATTATCTGCCATATCTTCTCGTCTTCCTACCAACTGTTAATATGCAAACAAAATATTACGCAATTCCTACCTTAACAACAAAAAATACTGAAGTCGACCATAATAGCCCTTCCTACAATGAAAGGCGTGATTAAATTAAAACACACCACGTCTGTTATTTGACTCCTAGACCAGCATACATTTCATTGTAGGACAAGTTTTTTAATTAACTTTTTGTACTCCAATTATTTAGTCACCAGCCACTCAACCAGATCCAATTAGTTAGTATATGTATTGCACATCAATGTTTAATTATTCACTAAGAAATTACATCTTCAAATTAATCCATATTATTATATACCACTGTGTTCAGAATAAAATGAAGAATAGTACAGTCGGCGCCGCTTATTGTGATCATATTTGTCAGAAGCATATTTGATAACAATAACCAAACGACAACAATAACCGAACGCTTAATCACGATGTAGTCTACAGCCGTACTGCATTGAACTCACTGTATTATTGCCACAACTGTTTGTTCTGAACGATATGTAAGCCTATCATTACATCAAGTAATTCTAATTCTGTAACACTATAATTAAACTGTACTTACCAAATTTTGATACTATTCCGGACAGTTTTATGTACAGAATTTGTGTAATTTAGTTTTCTACTTGTTAAAATTAGTGGGCATATTTCATGTCAGTTTATTTTTTTCCACTGTAGATTTTTTTAAACACTGAATTTAGCATAATTGTAAAAAAATACAGTATATAAAACTACGTAAAACACTTGATCAAAACATTTTAACACATAAAACTTCATTATAAAACACTTCAATCTTATTTACACTTCAAATTTATATTTACTTTTTCTCAAAGAAATCCTCTATGTGTGACTGTCTGTAGTCTTCTCGTAAAATATTGTTTATAAATTGTTCATATTCATAATGTTTGTTGAAATTTTCTGCTTTTTGTTGAACAAACTGCCTTAGAATCTCAAGAGCTTGGTGAACTTCCTGCTTAGATCTTTGCGGTACACATTTATCATTTTAGTCATCATCTTTTGATGTTGAAGCAACTACCTCACAAATATCGTCTTCAGTCATTTCCGCTGCTGTTTCAATACTATCGTCAACTTCCATCCACTCAGTATATTCTTTTAAGGACAAATCTAAAGGCTTCAAGTTCTCTTCAGAGTCTTCCTCAGATGTAGCTTGCTCTTGATTTTCTTCAACAAAGAAACCACCTTTTCTAAAGCAATTTTTCAGTTTTTTCAGAAACTTCATTCCAAGATTTTGCTATCAGATGAATAGCATCAAGTAAAGAAGTTTTTTTAGCCAATTCATTTGAGGTAAGGGTTTGAAATTCATCCATATTTTCTATAATTCTAGCACGCATCTCTCGTCGATAAAAACTTTTGAGATTTTTAATTATGCCTTGGTCACATGGCTGAATAATTGATGTAGTATTGGCCGGAAGGTAAATCACTTTGATGTGTTTTAGCGTAGTGTTTATGTCATTATGTGCAGTGCAGTTGTCTAGTGAAGGACAATGTTGCGTTTGAGGCTGGTATCCCATTTAGTCAGCCATTCATTAAAAATTTTTGATGTCATCCAAGCATTGGAGTTTGAATGATATTCAACCGGTAGCTTTTTGATACCTTGAAAACAACGTGGATTTTTAGATTTACCAATAATTAAGAGTTTTTCTTTATGACCAACCATGTTAACACAACACAAAACATTTATTCTTTGTTTACATATTTTACAGCCGTTAGCAATTTCATTTTTAAATAAGTAAGTATGTTCGGGTAAAGCACGATAATAAAGTCCTGTTTCATCTGCATTGTATAAGCGGCTAGGAGAATACTCGGCCAAAATCTTTGGCCATTTGTATTGTAACCAGTCCTCAGCTCCAACAAAATCAGCATTTCTTTTTTCACCACACGTTTTCTTGTAAACAATGTTTTCCTTTTTCTTCCATGGATTGAACCATCCATCTGTGGCTTTAAAATCCTGTTTTCCTATTTTTTTGGCAAGATCCTCAGCTTTTAGACGCATTAGTGGGCCGTCAACTCGAGCATCTTTTTCGCGAACATTTTTAAACCACAATTTCAAAGCTGATTCCACTTACGGATCCTTCCCAGAACGATGTCTTTTGTTATCAACTTTTGCATTACACTTTGATAATGACAAGATTTTTTCTTTTTTGTTCAATATTTTACGTAAGAGAGGTAAGTTGAGAAGCAGCGTTTCTTTGGCTCATTTTTGGTAATTTACTGTACCTATCTAGAATATCAAGTTTTTGTTTAAGACTTAAATCGCGTCGTTTCTTTTGAGATTCGGACATCTCGCTATACTGTCCTTTGAAACTTCAAGTGACACTAAACTCTACAAAACAAACGAAAAAGATCTTTAAAAATTAAGTTATGTAAAATCACACTGAAATACTGTAATAAACGTTCATAAAAATTCACTGTTAAAAAATACAGTAGGACTGTACTATAAATGGTTCAGTAGTAACATCAACTAATGTTAACAAACAACTAAGGTCGACTCAGCGAGGCTAGGGTTTTTGCGTAAACAAAGAGTAAGGGAGACATTCTGAGAACTGTGCTAAGTGCTGAAACCGTTATAAAGTATTTCTGTCATTCTAAAAATAAACATTCTATGAATTGGGCGTCATTGTGTGTTGCACGTGCTGTTTTCACTATTTTGTAGACATTTTTGCTTGGTCTATGCTAGTATACGTTGACGCATATGATTTGACGCAAATTAAATGATAATAATAAGCGAACAGATGATTACAATAAGCGGCCTAATTACAATGTATTAATATACGTCCATGTTTGTTTTTCAATGAAACGATAACAATAACCGAATGATAACATTAACCGTGATCACAATAAGCGGCGCCGACTGTAATATGAGGTTTATATGTTGCAAACTTGAAGTTTCAATTCAGTAGGCCTGATAAAATGCCGTTTTTTGTTTGTTTTTTTTTATTACAAAAAAAATAATTATATTTAGCTTTGTTGATGAAATAGCATTTTCCTTACGGTGAATTATAGAGTCATTTTAAGCTTAAAGTAATTCTGAATAAAAATGTATGCATAAGTTGTATAACAAAAATCTGTTTGTAACATTTATTCCAAAAGTTTGTAAAACTTGCACTTGCATAAAAATGCCAAGAATGGTGTACCTACTATAATAGTTAGCTGCAAATAGGTTTGAATGTGACATAAAAGTTCACTTTGATGTAATTATTTTAAAAGAAAAACAAATTGTGCTAAACACCATATTTACAAGCACAAAATATATTTACAAAAGTTGGTACCATAAATAACATATAGTTCTAATTATAAATTATTGAAAAATGCCATGTAGGCCTATTCGAAATTGTTTAATTGGTTTAGGCTGAGTTTATTTACACATACTCCTTTATTTGACCACTAGAAAAACACTTCAAATTATTTTTATAATTTTTGACAGTGTGAAAATTTTCAAAGTAAATGTTTGGATGTAGCCTTTGGTTATTTGGGCAAGTCGTGCTGTAGGCCCACCCGTTGTAAGCCTATTAAAAAAACACTTTATCTATATATACATTTTTTTAATTGATTTTATTTTATAATAAATTCAACAGGTTTTGTTAAATTTTCAAATACACCCAAAACATTTTCTAATATTTTACTTAAAATTACCAAAATTTTATATACAGGTTGTTTCAGGGGAATCTCCCATACTGCACAAACTTATTCCTCTCACCATAATAATTAAAAAGGTTAATACAAACATGGGTCCGTAAATATTTCATTGGCGAGTTATACAGGATCAAAGATTTAACCTGAAATTTAGCTCCCTCAGTGAAATTAACACTCACTGAAATTTTACGGTGTTAATTGAATTTGTTAAATCAATAAGTATTATGTAAAATGAGCTGACAAATCATGTAAAACCTGTCCTAGAACTCTATCTCTAATAGTTTAAGAAAAACTTGGGATAAAGCAAAAAAATTAGGTTCAAAAACACACTTTTTGTGTTTGGACTACAATAGCACCGTTACGTTATTTATAAACAAAGAAAAATGCACAATAGAATTTGTAGGGAATTTTATTCTCAACAAAATAATGTAAATAAAATCAATAAAAATGGAGTAGTTTTCTTTTAAGAGATCCCCCAATTTGAACCCGTTAGATATCTTTGTATGGAGACACATGAATACGTTAGCGTATGCTCAAAAATTGGACATGCCTTATGTCCCTTATGTACATAAGGGTTTTAATGAAAAGTTTTATTTGTGGGTAAGAGGTTTTAATTATTTTAATGAAAAAATTACACCACAATTGCTTCGAGTTGTTGTAAAAAAAACCTCAAATATTATAATATTTATTAACTACCTTATTTACAATCTCTACTACCATAAGTAACTTTTAAAAAAAGTGTAAGTATTATAATTATTTGAGTAATCTTTTAAACTTTATATCCAATTCATAAAAAGTTTCTTTATTCGCCTAGTGTTGATTCAATTAACACATTGGCTGGGCTGCTAAGTTGGCAAATTGTAGGTTGCTGACCTAGCCACGCTGGTGCCTAAACTGGCGACCTAAAACCCGAAGTTTTATTTTGATCAGTGTGATCTTTCGCAGTAAACAGTTGATACAGTGCATCTTATACATGTTTACTGCCTAGTTCTGTTGGTTTTCATTTTTACCAGTTTAAGCAGGTCATGTGTGATGTAACATTTACTAACATTGTTTTTTTGTGTGGTAAGTCGTGGTTTTTGTAATTCGAAGTGGCACTTCAATTCACGGTGCATCCGCAGTTCAGTTACAGGCCAGTCCTAAGGAACAGGCTAGTTATATATTGGAAAATAACATCGATCTGAACAGCCTTATTCACTTTCGGGTTGATGATGAATCCGACAATAACACTAATGACGATGGAAAGCAATATCAATGATCATGATATTTTCAAAGCAGCTCCAGAATGGAGAATTACAGCGTCAGGGATGAGACCCATCAAGTGTTTCAATAACTGGAATGACGTGAACTAAAAATATTTATTGGTTTAGTGTTACTCGAGGGTAAATTCTAAGTGGAATTAAAGATTGTTGAAAAATTGGCCGGCTTTTTTATTTTAAAAATTTCTGGACCAAGCTTGGCTAGGAATTTGGGCATACTTAGCAGCCATGAAAAAAGTTCAAATTATTCATCAAGACAAAATATAAAGTATTTTTATTGACACTGGAAAGGTATTTTGGCTTCATGACCTAAAGCTAAACATGATATGTAAACTGTTATTATCACCACTGCACAGTAATCTTATTCCATCTTGAACAAGTTGTCCAGGTGGTGTTAAATGATGATTTTCACCTAACACTTACTTTTGTGGAAAAACCTCTAACTCATTTCTTCTGCATTACATTTATACTGATCTCTGACTAATGTTACTCTAAAAAACTATTTCTAATGAAGTTTAATTCTGCCAGAATAATCTTCAAAATAAACTGCCTGCCTGAAACAAACTCAAGTCTTTAAAAGAGTCCACGTTAAAAATAGGAAAAAAACCAGTGAACGTGGTGGCTATACTGAAAGGAAAAAAGATTCCTCAGTTTCAACCCTTGAAATGAGGTTGTGAAATCAGATACCTGAGACATTCTTAGAGGTTTCAGGTAAAAAAATAGCCTACATTAGCGGGAGTAATGTAAATCCTCTTTGAAGAATATCTAAAGTTTACAGTTAATGAATCAGTTTTACAGTGAACATTATTTATATTTCTTGATTCCATCTTCACTACTAGTTTTCACAAAAAATATATATAATGTACATATAAACATATTTATATATATATATATATATATATATATACAAAAATATTTATAATTTTTTAGTAAACATTATTGTTGTGAGATATTGTGCAGAAATTTTGAATAACATTTTGAGATGTATTTCCAATCTTTAAGAGATACAACACCATAAATCTCATGATTTCAAACTTACAGACTATTAATTTTTTTTAGATAATATTTCCCTATATACAATTCAGCTAAATCCAATATAGCCACTCCAGTGACTGTATATAAGTTGATCCAGTAAACTTATTGACTTCTTCATAAATAAAAATATTCAAAGAGCTGTTCCATATAAGTTTACCATTTTTGCATCTACTTTTCACCAGGTGGCAACATAGGGCAAAGAAATTTCTCCGTTTATAATTACCTAGTCAACTGATTGTTGACGTTTATGAAGTTGATGAAGTTTATAACAAGGGGAAAACTGCATATAATAATGAAGCTATGAATCGTACGAGTATGTACAAGTGATGTTTGGAGTTTAAAAACAGTCATACGTCTGTATGTGATGATCATAGGAGCGGAACACATTCAATTGTTGAAAAAATCGAAAATGCTTTCCTTGATGATTAATGGTTGACTCTGAATGCACTTTCTGCAAATCTCCATATCTTTGCTACCTGAAACTATTACAGAAACCCTGATATTAGAAACTTTTGGGTCCCAAAATAGCTGGCAGACCAACATAAGTTAAATCGAGTAGAGGCCTGGCAATAATATTTGAGGAGCTGCAAAATCCATCGAGTAGAATTTCTCTGCACCATCATTATTGGAAATGAAACTTAGGTTGAACACTAAATGCCTCAATTCAAAGATTTTCCCTTCGAAACTGTATAATGGATGATGCCGCGTATTTTGCACTTGGCGGAAGATTAGATTGACATTTTTCCCAAACGCTTTGCAGCGTCAAGAGTTTTCAACGTACTGACCTTAAACCAGTCTCGTTGCGGAGGGAAGAAGTCAGGCTACATGGAAGTGTAGCCAACATCTCAATAGTAGAATCCCTTTGCCATGAGAGCCTCAGTACACTTACTTTACTTACTTGTATATTAAAAATCTGTTTGTGTATTATTTAAACTTTAAATCTTCTCTAAAACATCATCAGTTACATGTCCCAAAACAATTACAGGCTGACAAAAATTATAGGTGGAAATGGCAGCTGGCCAGCAGAAGAGATGTAAGTGGCCACTAAAGTGGACATGGGAATTAAGATGAATATATAAGTGAAATATATTACAAATTGTTTAAAAGTAGGGTAATGTGGCTATTTCAGTGAAAAGAGTTAAACCTCACCACATTTCATGGAGCTCAACAGAGTACAACCCTTGAGAATATGTTGTTTTTCATCAAGTCTGGCTTTATACATGTTGAATAACTGTTTTCCAACTCATTTAGAGGTATCTGCAGTTAGGTATATCTGTTGAATTCTCACTTTGCAATCCTGTTTGACACTTAAGCTCAAACGATCAGTATTACCTTACTTGCTTGGTAGTAACTTAGTAACTAGATTCCTATGAAAATCTTCGTAGATTATACCTCACGCTTTATGTTTGACACTCTTGTAAGATCCTGACAAAACACCAACTGTGAAAGTTTACTAAGGGTATTGTATCATTGAATGAGGATTATCAAACTCCCATTGATGACTTGGCTAATACACTTACTGCTTCTTATTGGATGTTTCAGAAAGTTCCGACTCTAAAACATCATCAACCTCTTTCTTGAATAGTGAATGCTTGACATTGTTTGTTTATAGTGAAGAGCTCTAAGGAGATTCAAAAAACTAATCAATGAATGAAAACTTTGAGGCATATAAAATTCTTCATGCTTCAAGGAATTGCTTTCAGGGCAGGGTGGAACTATTTGCCTGATGTTCCGTGAATTAGCTAAACTTTTAGTTTGGCAAAACCATTTAACATGTAAAGTCATAAGAATCTTGCCAAAAATAAAATAAATCGTATTTATAACATGGGTGATATTCTCTGCACTACCTCTTAGAGTGCTGGAAACTTGAACACTTCTACATTATTAGAGTTTCGACACATGATCATTAAAAATAAAGCAGTATTTTATATCCTTGAATCAAGTCTTGCCACAGAGTTTTTGGTGCTGGAAACTTGAACAATTCTACGTTATTAGAGTTTCGACACATGATCATTAAAAATAAAGCAGTTTTTTATATCTTTGAATCAAGTCTTGCCACAGAGTTTTTAGATTACTATCAACAGAGAGGCTACTGCATTAATTTCCTCAAGAGAGTTTGTCAAATTACCTCGAATAGATTCACTGGAACTAAAAAACAGCTTAATTTGTAAATCTCAACTATCTCACAAGGTAAATGAGCCTGGCATCTAAAAAGTAGTTGAAGTTGAAGCTTGGAAAGCCAAGAACCATTTTTCAATCGTGGGGTTGCACAATCCCTATACCTAAGCAATCTGATTTGGATCTAGTACCTAACAGACTTTGTCCTCAATATTTATTGGCCAACAATTTTAATGCTTTTGCAAAATGATGAATAGATAAAAGAACTGTAAGTGGGAAAATCGTGGGAAACCGCCAATGAACACCTCATGGATTTCATAAACATACCACCAACATTCTTGTCTTACAGAGGTCTCAAGAGCTGTCCTGACTTCATAGCCTAACTACCATCAACTAACAAGTATCCCTCCTCAACTACTTAGATGGTTGCATGCATAGAGCTCTCATTTCCTCAAATTTTATAGAAATTTGGAAGAGTAACTAATGGTAATATAACATTAGATCTTATCTCATCAACCTAAACCTGGAAAAACCATGTCTAATTTCAACAGAATAATGTTACATTGTGCATGGATTAGTATACTAAGTTAAAAACTAGGGATGGGCCGATTCCGATTCTCGATTCTAGGTGGTATCAAGGAATCGTCGATACTCGATTCTTCATCATAAAAGTGTCGATTCCGATTCCTATTTTGTTAACTATTAAAATATGCGTGTGGAGTAATTTATTACCAAAATTTATTATATTTGTGTGGAAAAATAATTAATTACCAACTATGCCTTATTTATGTATTAGTTGATTTGAATGAATTAAATGATTAAAGTAAACGAAAATATGATTATTTATGAAGCAACAGCAATCAAGATCGTAACCATTTCTGGTCGTTTGACATCGCTCGTCTCTCTCTCTCTCTCTCTCTCTCTCTCTCTCTCTCTCTCTCTCTCTCTCTCTCTCTCTCTCTCTCTCTCACTAAATGTCAGAACAAAACACAAAAGAGTACAGTAAAAACTTGATTAACCGTCACCGTCGAAACCGTGGCCATGACAGTTGAGCGAATAGACGGAAAACAGATACACTGTATTATTCCTCCGAAACTTTACCTTAATAAATTATATTATAGACAGATATCACTCTCATTGTTGAAGATTTTGTGTAGCCTATTACATTAAAACAGAACTTTTAAAAGGTTTTGCCATATGACCAAGATGTTAACTAAATTAATGATTAGAGAACTTAGCGTGTAAGCTAATATAACTTGAAAGAATCGAGAATTGACTAAAGAATCGAGAATCGAAAGGAAAATTTTAGAATCGGAACCGGAATTGGAATCGAAAATTTTAGGAATCGGCCCATCCCTATTAAAAACCATAGACTTTTATGGAACTGTACACTAATTTTAAAAAAGAAAGAAAAATTACGGGAATAGGGCCAAGAGAACTGGGAAGATGACTGACTTTTTTATTCTAGGGAAAAAGTTAATCAAGCTTCATTAAAACTATAAAAGCGAAAAAAAGAGATTTATAAGAAGTTAAAAACATGATGAAGTCTTTGGATGAAACGGCTGTCGTTGGTTGATTTGTCAGTGTCACTGGATAAAACGGCTGTCAATGATTGATTCGTCACTGTCACTGGCTCTGCTCTCAACGCTCGGCTCACAGTGTTGTTGACTGAAAGGGAGGGGGTAGTGTCTGTTTTTATTAGGCAAAATGTCACTGTCGCGATTGAAAAGCTACTGATATATTACCACGGCTGTCATTGGTGGACTTGTTGGTCACTAGTTTTGACATCATGTGTGGGTGGTCAATTTGTGTCAGGTTTCAAGATAATGACGATGTGTACAGTAGACGCTATTTTACACTCGGTTGTTTGTTCTTGCATAGTTTATGTTTAAATCAAATGTCCCTTCCAAAAAAAGAAAAAGCGAGGTGTGGAATCATTTCACCAGTGTGGTTGCCAGCCTGTTATTGCCACATACAGAGCATTCTCAGTATCCCTTGTCACTGGTAAAAATCACTGATCAAAACTTGGCACTGTTACTAAAGTCACCGATCCGTTAAAGTTATTGGATCAACCATCCCTATTTAGAATCTTAGTGGGTTAAAGACTCAAGTTTGGCATTTATAGGAAGTTAATTAATAATAACAACATTAGGTGATTAATAATAACAACCTTTAGTCATTCTAACCATTTCATTAAACATACATTAGCTATGTATGAATAATACTTAGTAATTATATAATAATTATTATTATTCAATTCTAGAGATAATAAACTTAAGAACCTACTTCTTATGAAAAAGAAAGGTTTTAACAAAAATTATCAAATAGAACCACTTAGACAGTAAAATATATTAACAATATATTTAGGAAACATAAACTGAAAATATGAATGTACAATACGTCCATTATATATTGATATATATATTGATATTATATATTGATATATATATATTGATATATTTGAAATTATTATATTACAAGGATGAACAATATAATCGAAAAGTTCAGTTTAAAAGTAGGATACAAAAGTTCCTAAAGAAATGGATTAGGAAATTCAAAACATAATAAACCTTTTTAGAAAAATTAGAGTTATATAAGATAAAAATCATCTAACTCATATATCACAGATAAGGAGAAATATTGTCACCTGATTTAAAGAATATAATTCACTTTGAAATATTTTTAGCTAGCAACATCAAGTGTAGCGTAAAACAATTGATATGAGCCTTAATTTGTATTGTAATGATGGTACAGGTTATAAGTAAAAATGACAAAAATATGTTAAATGTTTTTGAAACTACTTTTTACAAAAATAAATGTTGAAAAGTACTTTAAAAATTGCGAAGGGTATATCCCTAATTCACCATTTCATTATTTAAATAATGTATAACTATAAGCTATTATAATTTAATGTTTAAGTTTGAGAAAATTGTTTAGTTTGTAAACAGGTTTTCTAGCCCCACCTCTTTATAGGCCGTCATTTTCATCGTGTTGATACATGATTAGTTAAATCAGTTAGTGGGGAAGAGGTGGGGAGTTTAAGGACTTGTTTGTAAATTAATTTAGCCAGTGCCTTCAAAGATGGTTACCTGATAACCAAAGGGTACATAACTTGTTGTTTTCTAATTGATGAATTAATTTTGTGTTTATTGGGGTTTTTATTGTGATTAATTAACCCATTACAGATCTAATTAGATGTGTGCCGCTACAATCACCTTGTCGAATTATGTCCTTGAGTCAGTTGAGTTGTATTTTACTGCAAAAGTATTCTCACTTATAAAGAACTAAATACATTTTATATGGGTGCAAATTTTTATGCATTATTTTTCACCTTATCTTATTATGCAATAAATTAATCAATTATTATTTCTAATCGTAATTACCGTTTGAAATTTGCATTAGATTCTAAGCTTCTGCTATTGTAGTTCACTTAGGATTAACACAAAAATACACTAATTATAGAAATTATTTTCAGTATAACAGGCAACAAACTTAAGTTACTAACTCCGAGTAAAAACCATACTGAACGTGAAAGTCCCCTTGACATACAAACTTATGAAAGGTTTTGTCATGTATAGGAAGTCTGATAAAGTGACAAATTATGGGCTATAAATTTGTTTTTTTATAGTGCAAGATTCGAGAGGTGTAATATCCTTTAGACAGCATAGCCCCCTATTTTTTTTCTATCAAAACATGCTGGAGTACTCTAGCACTAGCATTGCCATTGCTAAAATGGCTATTTATACTATTATGTGTTATTGTTTCATGAAACAAACTCAGCAGTATAGGTTCCGCTTGAATTTCATACCAAACTTGGGAAAGACTATCATAGCAGGCCTACAATTCACAGTTAGCACAAAAAACTTTTGTAACCAGTTGTTTTGTTTGTCATGTAAAATGTCATTTAAGTCTATGGAGCATGGAGGCCTTCAGATCCATGCTTCATAGACTTAAAGAAGTCCCAATGACCACAGAAAACATAAAAAAAGAACTAGACACAATTAAATATTTAGCATACACAAATGG
Organism: Prosapia bicincta; assembly: GCA_036971475.1. Classification (NCBI taxonomy): domain Eukaryota; kingdom Metazoa; phylum Arthropoda; class Insecta; order Hemiptera; family Cercopidae; genus Prosapia; species Prosapia bicincta. The sequence goes on from JBAIZL010000393.1 coordinate 4,901,415, forward strand.
ATACAACACCACAATAATAGACAAACTATGGTACAAGATACAAAAATACATTAAAATTAACACTACAGACAGGGAAAACAAATACATCACATTACCATTCATAAACAAAATAGCCCTCAAATTTCATAAAATAGGATACAAAATAGCATACAAAACTAATAACAAGTTACAATACAAAATACAACACAACACCAACAACAAAGATAAACTAAAAGCACCAGGCGTATACAAACTAAACTGCGACAAATAAAAAATTCTACATTGGACAAACAGGTCGCAGCTTTAAACAAAGAGTCGAGGAACACAAACAGAACACCAACTCAACATTTTACAATCACATAAAAGAAACAGGACACAAATACACAGGCATTTACCATAACCTAGAAATCCTACACATCAACAAAAAAGGACCACATCTCAACACACTAGAACAATATGAAATTTACAGACACACAAAAACACAAAGTACAAACATATTAAACGAACAAACACAATACAAATCACACACACTCTTTGATACTATCAAAAACCTACCTTTAAAATCGTCACCGCTTGACCCAACATCTCCAAGCAGAAGACACTGATGAAGATCGACACATACCGATCGAAAACGTTCTGTCTCAGTGTTTTAACAAATTTACTAATTTCAAAGTTCGGATAGTCATAAACTATTGTTTAAGTGATTAATAATTTTTTTGATGTAGTAACTCGCAAAATGCCTCGAAATGTAATTAAACTTGCTGGTAACTCCCAAAAAACTACAAATTTTGAAAAACTTAATCCCTTTAACACATCAATTAAACACATTTTGCGTGGGGTAAGTTCTATGGTTTTGGCGATTGAAATAAAAGGTGTGTAAATGTCAATGCAATATTTGTTTTGTGCTTTGAATAGGGTCTGAAAGTGTTTGTTTCATCCTTTTGTCACTTATTATCGGCAAAAAATAATATGTGTGTACGAGTTTTAGAATTCTATAATGTTTGCGTGTTGTGGTTCTAATAGTGTTTTGTTAAAGTTTATTTTTTTTTTGGAGTCAACAACATATTTAATTACACTTCGAGGCACTTTACAAGTTATTACGTCAAAAAAATAAAGCCAGCACATTAAATTAGTAACATTTTACGTGTACTGTGCAGGGATTGGGCATCCAAAATGTGGGGCGTGAGCTAAGGTTTTTATAACTTTTTTGTATTCCTGATGACTTTCTGCATCGCTGGATATAATTGTTTTTGCTTAAATCGATTACGTGGGAACGGGAAAGAAATACCATATTTTTAATTCTGTTTGTAATATAACACGGAAACTGTATATGTATTGAAAGAAAGTATGTATTGAAATAATAGAAAATAGTGGTAAAAATATATTCTTAATGACGTTGATTTAAAAAAAAAATTTTTGTTAATTAAATTTTTTTTAACCGGGAACTGTAAGCCCGGTTCACCTTAGGGCCTACATGTTTACCAAGGTAAAAATATCGTCTCAATGACGTTGATTTTTAAAATTTTGTTTGTTTTTAAATTACTCGTTTTTATGTGTAGAACACGAATATCAATTTTTTCCTCGGAAAATACGGAAAGTTACTTTTTGTTTGTTTTTAAATTACTCGTTTTTATGTGTAGAACACGAATATCAATTTTTTTCCTCGGAAAATACGGAAAGTTACTTTTTTTCAAATTTTAAATGTTAGGTTGTAATGGCATATGTAGCGTAAACTAGTCTTATTGATATAATTTTTTTTTAATTCTCGTATCAATGTTTAGAACACTAATATCTACTTTTTGCCGCGAAAAATACGAAAAGTTAATTTTCTTTGCACATTTTTAATGTTAGACTGTGGTAGCATGCATAGCGTGAACCAGCCGCGCAGTAGCTACAACGCACTGCACTGGCCAAAGTCAGTTTATTTTAATACTAAACTATATTTAACTTTTGGTTATAATTTTATACAACATTACTATATACCTACATTAAAATATACCTATGAAGTATCCAGACAGGATAGTTTGCTTATAATTTTATTCAACTTTCCTCCTATATTGAAATATACCTACGACGTATTCAGTCAGGATAGATTTGGTTATAGTTTTATACATTACTATATACCTAGGTACATTAAAATATACCTATGAAGTATCAAGTCAGGATAGATTTGGTTATAATTTTATACAATTAATTCAGGTTTACTTTATGTATCTGAATACTCAATTTGTTTTAAATGAATATACATTTTTTTTATGAAATGTCCATAAACCACAGATCACAATTTATATAGCATCTACTGAAGTTCTGTTTAGCAACAGCTGTTTCTCCAATCAATGTCTGACGGCTCTGTGAAATATGTTATTATACAAGTAATTTTTTAGGCTTAGCATGTGATTGTCATCTAAATTGGTGTAATGTGAAATTTGTACCTCTCATGCGATGTAATGAATCTCATTAATATTAGTATTTTACTTTTCGTCGAAGGTGTGCAGTAGTTTATTAGTATATAAATCTCAAAATGCTCTCTGGTTGGATGATCTGCAAAAAGATTTATCGGTTTCATTTAACACTAAATTCGAAATTATTTGTGATATTAGTAGTGTCAGTTCTCGTAACAAATATTATATTATACTTGTTACTGTTTACAAAAACCTGTGCGAAAGTAATAATGCTTGAAGAAATACCCAGTGAATTGGTTCCATTTCCACATAATCTAAAATTGTTGAAAGAGCATGCAGAAGATTTATGTGAAATAATGCCACTTGTCAAAAACGGGAGCTGGCCTTTTGTGAATATTACGTTATCTGCAAGTTATTTAGAAATGTTAGCAACTCGATTAAATATAAAACCAGGTGGTATTTGGGAACCTTCAAATTGTGTTTCTCAACATCAAGTTGCTATAATTATTCCTTTTCGGGATAGACAATCTAATCTAAACAGTTTTTTAGCACATATGCATCCTTTCTTACAATTTCAAAAACTCAATTACAGGATTTTTATTATAGAACAAACACAGGAGAGACCTTTCAATCGAGCAAAACTTTTCAATGTTGGATTCACAGAAGCTGAGAAAATTTCGTCTTTCCACTGTTATATATTTCATGATGTTGATCTTATACCTGAGAATGTACACAATGTATATGGCTGTACAAAGTTACCAAGACATTTATCAGTACATATAGATGTATTTGACTATAAAATACCATATGACTTATTATTTGGTGGTGCAGTTGCTATTTTAAAATCTCAATTTGAAGCAGCAAATGGGTTTTCCAATAAGTTTTTTGGTTGGGGAGGAGAGGATGATGATTTCTATAATCGTGTAACAAAAAATGGAAGTACTATTTGTAGATACGAATCCAATATATCACGCTATATAATGTTACATCATAAAAAAGATACTCCAAATGAAGACAGGTATTATTTTCTACAAACGGGTGGTAAAAGATATGGAACAGATGGCTTGAATTCTTTAAAGTATAATGTTAATAGCATTGACTTGTTTCCACTATACACACGGATTTTAGTAGATCTCTAAACAAACTCATGATCTAGATTAGTCATAGGAGTTATTTACCATGACTTTTTTTTAAAATATAGGGTGTTACAATCTTGTATGGTAAACATCTAGTCATTTTGAAGAATAAAGCTAAAATATTTACTTGAACTTAAAGTATTAGAATTGAATCTTTTTACTTGAATCTTCGCTAATTAAAGGTTTTAGACATTTTATGTAGGCTTTTAAAAATAAGTTGTCAAAAATAAAAATACTGAATTAATAGATAAAGCAATATTATTAATTTCAGAGTATTAATTCTAACTTGAATGTTATTTTCTACCCTTGAATTGTTTATTATTAAGAAATTTCTTAAGATACATACATTTTAAAGAATTATGTAGAATCCAAAATCTTAATGAAACACCAAAATATTTCAAATATAAGTTTTGTTAAATTGTTTTATATTAAATTGGGTAATTATAAACAGAGACGAGTCATCGCCATTTTTTTTTTTTTTTGTTCTTACAAATAATATTTAAAATAGATTATAAACAAGAATCAAGCCATTGTAAATCTAGAAAGCCAAAATCAAATCAGAATTTGAACAAAATAGTAGCATAATCTCGCTTTATAACTTCACAAAAACACATAAAACATTATAAACTCAGTGTTTTTTTATAAAAAAGGAGCACTGTATTATACTGCATTATAAAGTGTCCAGTTAAGAAAGGTTTAGTTTAGAAAAATTAATATGTATAAAGTATCTTAATCCTTAGGTTGAATTCAGCAAATTGCGTCAGGTGATGCTTGACAAAATGGAAATCAACTTTGATTTTTTTACTTTACAGATTTACTCAAGAATACATTATAAGCAAGAAACAGTCAATTTTAGTTGTTGTAAAACTTAATACTGCCTAAAAATGGCATATTGTGAAATATAACCTCAATTTAAGAACATAAAAAACAGCAGTAGAAAGAAACTTGTGTATATATTTTTACTCTAATATACTTAAATAAATGACCCAAAGTATAAAGTTCTGGAAATATACAAAACTGCTTTAAAGTTGTCAAGTATAAAATAACGCCAATGTAGGAAACAAAAAACCTTAGGTCAATTTAAAATATTGGTATAGGAATTTAAGTAACAAGTATTTTTATATCGCAAAAGATACTAAGTTAGGATAGATTTTGTAATACATAATTAAAAACGTAATGAATGGTAATGTAAATTATTACATCCGCAAACCCATCTACTTATTAGTATGGAACATTCCTAAACATGTCCATAACTATTTTCATTCATATTTTTTTTCCTTTGTCAGAAAATCGTTTTTTATCAAGTTTTAGTTGGGTAAAAAATTCAGTGTGCAGTAGTAAGTTGTGCTAAAGCTGCCTGCTTCTGCGGACTCACAACTGTAGTGACATAAAGTTAGTCGTGTTCTTATATACATTTTAATAGCATATACGTATTATGTATATGTATATTTAATTATACCCATAAAGTCTCCAGTTAGGATAGATTTGGTTGTAATTTTATACATTACTATATACCTATAAAGTGTCCAGTCAGAACAGATTTGTCTGTAATTTTATACAAAATTACCAAATGGTTAAATGTATGAACTTACAACCAAATCTATCGGATACTTCATAGGTATAAAAAATTAACTTTCCGTGGCAATAACAAAAATAATAGTTACCAGTATAGCTTCAGGACATGTGTTTGATTCTTTATGCATTCCTGGGGGGGGGGGGGGTCAAATCTGTGTATTTACCAAAAATTTTGTTGAACCAGTCTTTTTCACACTTACTATTAAGTTATACATATAGCATCTCCATATCTGTTTAATATAATCTAATTGCCAGATGATTATAAAACAAGAAAAATGTATAGGCCATCTCTGACTATATACAATAATTATGGTTTAACAGTTATGTATTATATGTTAAAACACATTAGTGTTAGATATTCTATATATATATATATATATATAGAGAGAGAGAGAGAGCTTAGAAGCACTTGTTTCGCAAACAATTGTTTTATTAGTTTTCAGTTGTAATTCAGGATAGGTTTTTACTTTAAGTGGTCAAATTTTGTTGAAATTATATACAGTTTAAAACATGTAAAACAATGTAATTATAACATACTGTCAAATGTATTCGGAATGTTTTTTTAACAATGAATTAATTATTTAGCTATTAAAACATACCTTCTTCTATATGCGGAATATTTTCAAAAAAATTATCTCCAGTTTGTTTTAAAATTTAACTTTATTGTGTTCTTAAATATAATACATTTTGTTTTTAATATTTAAACAGATAATGTAACCTCCCTTATTAACCCCAGAATGGTAGGCTGAAAAAACTAACAAACGGTCAGGCTGGGTCTGTGGGACCCAAAAGATAAAAAAAAATTATACTAAATTATTTTAAATGAAGTTTTTTTTAATAAAGATAATCATACACATGTGTTTTCAAGTATTATTTAATCATTTTACGTATTCACCAAACGTAATGCAAAATTCAGGAAGTATTATTTATCGAAAAATAATATAAACTTTTTCATAAAATAACTTTATAATTACTGTAATAAATTTTAAAAAACTACATTTTTCATTAGTCAATTGTTATCATTTTCAAAAAGTTCCTATAAACACATGATAGACAATAAATATACTAAACTAACCTGTTTTTTTTATCCATAAATACAATAATAATGATTTTAAAAAATAAACCCCTTCATTTGCACTAAAAACCTGAACAACACAGATTGTTCAAAATGTCAATATTTAACCTTTTCAATCTTGCAAGAATCATCACATAACATTTACGCGTGTGACTGACATAGCCATACTTTGCAGCAGTAATATTTCGTTTTTTGTCTTTATAGTCATTTATAGCACTTTCCGATTTCTGGGTCACTATTTTTTTCTTAGGTTCCGGAAAGTTTACTAGCAAGTCGTCAAATTTCTTGCGGTAGATTCTGTTTCATGGGGCGCCGTTCCATATACGGCTTTATAAGAGTTTTTCTCATTATTTTTAGATACGTCTCTTCCTAGTTATAAGGCTCGCATTCAAAATGAATCACTATATAAGTTTAGAACTAACTTGACACTGACAAAAACAAAAGTAATGAGAACGGTTGGACTAGGTCACACACAGACCCGAGTCCAGATAACAGCTAAACAAGTAGCAGACTGGCCATGAAATGACCTTGTGTTATAAACTCAGGGAGTTTTTTATGTTTATTTTAGGAAGGTACACAAACGCTTAAGTCTAAACCATGAGAGTATCTTCACATTTATATAAATATATCAACTGCTGGGCCTCACAGACCTGGCCTGACCGTTCTAGGGTTAAAATATATCAGAAAAATTATGTATGAAATAAGCAATAACACACTAAAGAAGTATAAACTGATTTTAAAAAATCAGAAATAAAAAATAGTGTTTTAATTTTTTTTTTAGTATCAAATTAATTATAATGACTAAGAGACATGAAACTATATTAACATTTTTAGTCTCACACCTTCCATACTCTTAAATACCCAGAAATTCCATGACTCTTTGATGCATATGTGCAGTGTTTTACTAAATTGTACATAACTTTATTGTTTTTTTTTTCAATAATTTAATAACTTCGCTAGTTTTTTTACAGATTATATAATAAGCAAACAAAAAATGCATCATTCTATTATTTGTAACAATTTTGTTTTAATGGTAACAATTTGTTGCCATTTTCATTTTATTAGTGGTTTTAATTTTTTTATTTTTATTTAAACAAAAAGCAAAAAAATATTCTATACATGGGAACATTTCTTGCCGAAAGTATATAATTTTGAATGTAAATACCAAATTTTATAGGATATCTATGATCCATAATGCTGCATAATTGTGTAAACTTCTGCAACTTAAATGAAAAATCGTTATCCAGAGCTGATCCGCAATTATTTGTGGTGATATTTATTGAGTGGGTACTGTGTAAGCTGGGTGTCATTGGTTGTCCCTATTAGGGACTTGTCAATTAAAATCTCCTTATTGGACATATAAAACCTATTGTAAACTTCATTTGTATGATCTCTCAAAGGTTGGAATCAAGTACAGATGGTGTAACCTGGTTCTCTAACCCAGGGGTCTCCAACCTTTTCTACTCAAGGGCCGCATAGAAAACATTTGGAGGAAAGGCAATATTTCAGGACAGAAAGTTTAGTCCCCCCCCCCCCACCATACATCCACGACGTTTTTCTAATCAAGAGCTCAGTGGTGGTTTTTGAGATTTTCTTGCTTAATATTTTACTTGTTTACAGCTAGTTGTACACTTATAGAGAAAAGAAGTGGCAAGTCAGGGACGAGTACTGTACTAATATTTAATGGAAATATATTGCCAAATGAAATTTTTTTCAGTATGCTAGCTTTCCGCGGGCCGGAAAAAATTTGTTCACGGGCCGGAAAAAATCTGTTCGCGGGCAATAGGTTGGAGGTCCCTGCTCTAGCCCTTAGCAACCTCCTACTCTCAGTTACCAAATATTATAGGGTGGATTTAAATTCGTTCCTTGCAAACATGTTTTCAAACCAAGAAATATTTTGGGATATGGTCTTTAACCATTGTCAGTAACTAGTGATAGTCGGTTTTCTTATAATGCGCATATTCATTATATCTAGAATAAACTTAAATATGTATTTAATACACAAGTATTCGATGTGTGAACTGAAAATATATAAATGCAAAAGCTAAAATAAATTTTAAACTTTAGCGCCCAGGATCTGTACTTTAATATAGTTTTATAATAATTTGGTATAAGATAGTGTAGTAATTCCTCAACAATTAATTCATATAGAAGTGTGTTTATGAAGCGAGATTATGTTTTTTTTAATTATATTTAACTTGATTTTAACCCCTGTTTATAGTTTTAAAATTTTTAATTAAGTTTATTCCTCTTTAAAATATCAAAACATGATGGGGACCTATAAACTTTTACTTAATTTTAGTAATACTTTTCAAAGACTGCATCGACTCTGAATTCTATTTTACATTTCTTACAAACATATAATTCCAAAAATACATTCCAAATAAGTAGCAAGTGATTTTTGGTGTTGTGTACTATACAGGTTAAAATTGTTTTTAAAAGAGGGGAACTTCAAACAACCTCAATGTACCAATACTCACAAGCCTATATGAAGTAAAAGTTTCTTTTAAAAGCAGAGCACTTTTTACATTACAACAAAACATACCTATTCAAAAATATTTAGGTTTGGTTCTAAAAGAATAATGTCAATAATGGTAACAATGAACTGTAAAAATGGTCATCTTCTACAATATGTTATAGAATTACACACAATATGGCATTAAAACAAATTTGTATATAATACTATATTATTATATAACTATTTTACAATATAACTACAAAGTAACCAGTTAGGTTAATTTTGGTTATAAAAACAAGACATTAAATTTTATCTGCATATGCTAGTAAAACAGCTCCTCATATATCTATGGCTCTATATCTATACCCATATATATATAGCTGTATCTATAGGTATGGCTTAGTTTATGAGGAAAATTAAAATCACTTGTTTCTTGTTTAGAATATATATATAAACACTTGTGAAAAAATATTTTTTTTTCAGGATTAACTCGTCTTTATTAATATTGCTGTATTTGTTATTAAGGCCTATTACTTAATTTAGTTAAGTTACATTTAAATTTAACAAATCAATGACTTGCTGAATTTATAATCTAAGTAGATTTATAAAAACCTTATTTAGACGTAACATTTTTTATGCCATTAACCGCGAGATAAAAAATGTTGTCTTAGTAAGATTTTTGCATTTACTCAACTTACAAATGTGGCACAAGATTAATTTGTTAAGTTCAAACATTCAATTTTTGGTAGTCATTATGGATAATAAAATCCATGAGCTTAATAAATTCTATTAATTGTATAAAGTCAATGGATAACAAGGAATAAATTCATATCATAGAAAATCATAATTCAAATACTTTTTGTTCATCAATATTTTTAATAGGTTGTACATGGAACAATTGTAGCAATAAATATTTAATAAAGATCAATCCATACAAATTTGTTGTTAATAACAAAATTTATTTTTGTATTTTATTTCTAAAACTGAATTGATAGTAAAAATTGAATTTTATAAATTCAGAATATGTCTGATTTAAATTATTGTTGTAATATTGTCGGGTATTTTCTGGACCAAATGTTTCCAGAATTGGTTTGTAACTAAATTAATCCATAAATTGAAGCACCTACTAAAAAAATTATACTTTAATTATGGTTTTCGAAATGAAAAAATGTAATGTTTTAAGTAAATGTGATTGTTTTTGGCCACAATTTTTTTTTGTTGTAGAATAATCTTGCTAACATTTCAATGTTGGTGCTGAATCAGATCCAATGTTCATTGGGCAATTTTTTAGTCTTCGCTCTGTCTAAAACAAGTTTTAGATATTTTAAAAATGAAAGTTTTTATTAATGAAAGAGTTTTAGATATTTTTTTTAATGAAAAATTTTAAGAATTCTTGGGATTTTGAAAAGCTATATTGGGTCTGAACTCCTTATATTCATAATTTTTGTAGTCCTCTATTAACCAGAATATTGCTTGACTTATTTTAAAATTAATGTAGTTTGGCTGCAATTTGAAATAAAATGTTTTACTTATATGAATTGGTAAATATAATTGGCTATAGTAGCATTTTTACGGTATAATTAAGATTTGTGTTTCAAAATATTATAACAAAAATAAGTGCTATAAGCTAACTTTCTTATATTTTTTACATGTGTATATTACTTAGGATATCTAGTTCAAGATCAAAACATAGAGTATTATTTTTGAAAAGATTTCTTCAAATTCACCATTTTAAATAAAACATTCGTACAGTACTTAGATACTAGCCTTTTTGAGCTGAAAACTTCTATATCAACACCTACAAAAATTTATTGAATTGACATAAACAAATAATTTTGTGACAGTATAACTTCCGTCAGGTTATGCTATGAGTCACCTTAAAATGAAATAAATTATAAACTATGATTTCATGCAACAGCTGATTTTGTTATAGGTTATGTTGTAGAAGAGATGTTTTAACACAAATGTTATTTTACATTATTTAGTAAAGAATGGTAAAGGAAAATCTCAATGCAAATAATTCAACTAAACGTTAATAATAAGATATGTATTTTTTATCTAACTTTTTAAATAAAAACATTCAGGTCCATCTAGCAAATGTTTAGGAAATTTCTCGTTACATAAAATTCTCAATTCAAAATTTCTGTAGACATGGCTATACAAATTTTCCCCACTCTCTGGAGTCCCACAACCTAATTTTGATGTAATTTTGCACTGTTTATGAAAACTATATATAGTAGAGTCTCGAAAATCTGAATCCCGATTATTCAAGCTTCCGTATAATTCGACCGTGTTTCTATTTGAGCCTATATTATCTATTTGAAAGGAAGTAAATCAGGCATTCAAGAAATATTTATAAAAATACGACATGCAAAGGAAATGAGTCAGGCTTCCAAGAAATGTTTATATCAATATGGTAATTTTCTTCCTCCCCATTCTGTTGTTTTATGCTGTCACCCATGCTTGCTGTTATTTTTTGCTTGAATTTCCGTATCAGTCATGTTTAGATGACAGAAGGTCAATGGGCCAAAAATATTTTTCTTTATTTACGCTCTAAGTTTTGACAGTCAACAAATATCTCTGCACAAATGTCTAGTCTTATGTGTGACATATCAGAAAATAAACTTTCTTGAAGCAAACAATGACGACACTCATGATTAGCTGGACTGCTCTTTATTCCCGCTATTAATAAATCCCGTTTGGGCTGTTGCCACATTGATCTGGATATAAGGGATTTTACTGTATTAGGGTTCATTAGAAGTTCCTATTTTTACTAATGCTCAGGAACTTTTTCTGTGTAATGCGAGGGGATCTCGGTCTCATTCACCTCGAATTATCGAGACTCTACTGTAATTTTGTGAACTGCATTCAGAATCCTGAATCTTTTAAGTACCCTTCATATGTTATAATAGTTAGAAATATCAGTGTATCATTTACTTAACTTGTGATATAAAATATACTTACTCATATGTTTTTAGTTTCTTATTCGTTTATTGTAATATCTTATTATAATTAGCTTCATAGGTTGTAAATTTAATTATTAGATTTAAAAGTAATGTATAGTACAAAGGATGTAGATCTGATTTACATGTTTGTGTTGTTCTATAAATGTACAATAACATCATGTTTTAAAGTATTTTTAGCTTTAATGAACATTCATAGACAGACAAACACTTACTATTCCCAGAAATTTGTATTGAAGAGTAAGTTGGAAGGTCAGAATAATGTTGCTGTTGGTGTATTGTTTGTTCCATAAATAATAAAAGTATTTGGAAAATATTTTATTAAAAACATTCAATATTCTTTAACCGTAAGATTTTTAAAAATGTGCCCCTTCTTTTATTATTATTATTGATCTGAAATCCTATTCAAATACTTCGCCACAGTTGCTGGGATGTTTCTAAAAAAAATTGTCATGGAGTAGAGTGTAATGAAGATGTCTTTAAAAAAATTTAATTTTAACAATTTAAACTTCATTATGAATCCCTCTTTTTGAGATTGATGGCTTCACTTTGCAGTTCCTCTATAGTGCTTAAGCAGTTATCTTCTGTGGTAGCTGACTCTAGATGGCCTTCATGGCATAGGATGTTGTTATCATGATACTACTCAAGTATTGTTACCATCAATTCAATAACAGTTCTCTTCTCTTTTTCTTGTTGTGTTTGTCTTCAGGGAATGAAAAATTTGTTTTACTTGGACTGTACTCAATAGGTTTTTTTAGCTCTGGACCAAGTGTCCTAGGCTATTGGTATTCCTATATATGATACATCTTTTAAGATCATTACATACTAGTTCTTCAGCACATAAATAGGTTGAATATTTCAGTTCGCAGTTTTAAAATGTAACAATTGTTTACTTTAGATAATAAAATAATTAATAATATTATATTTGTAGATACTGGTAGGATCTTTTTAATATTTTTCAATATTATTTTCTGCAGCTCCAAGTTACATAAACATCAGATTTTAATAAAGCTAGGAATGGTAGAAAATAGAACTAAGAAATAACATTTATTTGAAGAGCCCCACCTTGCTTATGACCACTAATTGTCTGTTTCATTTGATTTCTATTATATTTATTTGGTCATGTAAGGTATAGACGTTATTTCATGGTACAATTCCCTGAGATTCCAAAATTAATGAGCCAACACTATCAACTGGTGCACAAACCAAATTAAAAATATATTTGCAGCTTACTTCTGAGATCTTTGAACATAATTTCCATGTCATACATGAAAATTTATTAAACAAATTGTTCTATTACCTAATAAAAGTTAATTATCTATATTTATACTGCAGAGCATATATATTTAAATTTGTAAAATTAGCAGTTCCCTTAATTGGTAGAGGATGTGTAATCATGAAACACCATTTATATGAAACCAAATTACATTGCAGTTTTTAAAAAAATATTTGGTTTATTTTGTATGGAATACAAGTTGAATTATATATTTCTATGTTCTCTGGAAAAAATATGTAATTTGTTTAGTTTAAAGGACATTTAATCTATCATTACATATGGATTAATATAAAAGTGATATAGTAATACAGTAGAACCTCTCAAACTCGACACAATGTAGACTCTAAGGTTGTCGAGTTTTAGGGAACTTAAATAAAAATAAGTAGGAGTTGAATAAAAACGCTTATTCAGAGTATTAAAATTGTACATCTATTGATTTATTATATACAATTATATATTTATATCAACATTTATAACTTATAATCAAAAAATGTTTTTAGAATTTGAGACAAAAGGCCTGGTAGAATCTGAAAACACGGTGTTCATTACAATTATTACTGAAGTTGTTTATGCTGCTTACAAAAAGTCCATCACAGTTAGTTATGGAAAGTTTTCTGAACACTAGAAGAAAAGTGTATATGTAAACTTATTGAAGTCGTTTGTAAAACCCTGTGATAGAAGACTGCTTTTCTGTCTCCACACGGCGTCTTGCAGCTTGATCATGGAGTCGCCTGAAGAACAGAATCTCCATTCCAGTCGCATTTCGCTGCTCTAAGTACTGCAATGCCCATTTAATAAATTTCACAGCCTCACTGTGGCTAACCTTTCTTTCTTGTCGATGGTTCTCTTGCTCTTCTTCTTCCGAATCGTCCCCTTCTACGCCCTTTGACAGCTACGATGATTTCATCTTCTCCTAATGGTTCTGATGCTCCGTCGAGATCCATCCATTCATTGACATCCATTGCTTGAAGACTCTTCACACCCTGGGATTTTTTTCATGAGTTCAATCAAGTCGCTATTTTCAGAATTGATTCCTTCGTCACGCGACAAATCATTGCCTGCGTGATCTAGAAATTTCCTCCAAGAACAAATGAGGGTTATGGTCTCAAGCTCGATCCAGGATTGAGAGATCCACCCAATGACATCTAATCAATTCGATCTTCTTTAGTTTAGCCGTTAGCTCCTCACCCGATTCCGGACAACACCGAAGATGACAAAAGCTTACGTCTGTACCTTCTCTTTAACGCTGCGAAAGCTCCTTGGTCCATCGGTTGACAGAGAGACGTGACGTTCGCCGGTAGAAACATTGCTTTAATGTCTTTGTCCTGTAAATATTGCACATCAGGGTGTCGTAGAATTATCGAGAATCAGTAGAGCTTCCCTGGGAAGATTTTTTTTCTTTAGAAACTTCTCAACCTCTGGGACGAACTGTTGAAAAAACCACTCTTTAAAAATTGCTTCGCTCATCCATGCATTAGATTGATTTCTATACCAAACTGGGAGTTCATAGTTACCATCACTTGTGCATCTGGCAGTTTTAAATCCTCGTGGTTTTTTTGCTTTTCCAATTAGCGCTAATTTGAGTTTGTGCTCTCCTGTTGCATTACTGCAGTTTTCATCTCTCAGAGCTAAACTTTTAGTAGGAAGCATTCGAAAGTTTAGTCCTGTCTCATCTGCATTGTAGATTTGATCACCTGACAATCCTTCTTTTTCAATAGACTCGTGTAGTTTGGTCTTGAAGTGACTCACGTTGTTAGGGTCAGCTGACAGTTTTTCCCCGCAGATTCTGAGCAGCTTGATTTCATATCATTGTTTCCACCTTGACAACCAACTATTGCTTGCTGTAAACCCAGGCTCTCCTTCGTCCTTAATTTGTTCATAAAACTGAATAGCTTTCTCTTGCAGGATGGGTCCAGATATAGGCGTTTCCTTCTCCCTGTGCACACGGAACCATTGGTAAAGGGGTTTTGCCGACTTTTTCGAACTCTGCACTTCTCATTGTTTTTTGTTCCGCGATGGATTCTGTACACTGTCTTTTCAAACACCATGATTCAATTTCAGATTTCTTTTTCTTCCATCTGAGCACTGTAGACCTACCGATGTTCAAGTCCAGCGCTATTTTATTTACGCTTTCACCACGCTCAAGTCTTTTTAGGGCACCAAACACTTTAGGGCTTCCATTGACACTGACACATGTTTCCTCTACTTCTCCGCCATACTGTCGCTCTATATTCCAGCACAAAACTCGTTTAACCCTTAGCGCTCGGATTTTTGTAACATGCTTTGCTTCCCCACTTGTAATTAAATTGGGACAAATTCCTCACCTGCAGGTTGCATTATTGTTTATGGAAAACTTTGTTTTCTCTTACATGATTTTAGTAAACTAAGCTATTCTTATTCACTAATACTGTATGTACATGATTTTATTATCTTATTTGTAATTTTGCAGAGTATGATATCTTTGAAAACAGTCTTCCGGATGAAGTCCTGGTTTTCTGTCGTATGTTTTGTAGTGAAAAACTGTTTCCCTTCTACCTCCTTTTATCTTCCTGTTACTGCAAACTACACAATCCTTAGAAGTATTTTTATAATTGGAAAAGTTTAAATGTAATTTCCAATTCAGTCTTACTTCTTTGTCAGTATTTGACAGCCGACCCCTCTCACTATACGGGTTATTCCTGATATCACCAATGCGTTCCCTCACCAAGTTTTGGCGAAACTATTTTTTTTAACAGGATTTTCTTTCATTTCCTTTTTTTTGTTATTATAGATAATAAAACTATTTACTACAGCTACATCTAATAGCCAGAAAAACATTGTCCTCCACCATTTATTTGTTCGTTTTGTGCAACTGCACGGTTCATTATAGTGAACAGCTAAATCTATACCACCCATAAACTGGTTATATTTACAAATACCTGTTGGTTTAGTTATTTTGTTAATGAAACTGAACTACATTCTAATAAATCAGGATCAAGTAAAAGATCAGGAATTTCAGAATCACTAATTTCACGTGAAGCCACGGCAAACTACGAGTAAACAAATAACCGGCAAAACTGTAATTTACTTTGCAGCTTACAACGTAGCGGCAAACTAGATTTTGTGATGACACCTATTTCTTGGCATTTTCAACTTAGTTCACATTATTTTCAATAGAGTGTAGCACCAAACGGTAAAAGATTGAATGTCGTGGGCTTCGCCGCAGACGAGTTATAGGCATTTAAAAATCGTGTCGGGTGACCCCCGACATACGAGTAAACTGCAATATACGCTTGGCGGGGCTCCCCCCGACAGTCGAGTGCTAAGGGTTAAACAATTGTCAACCACTCTCGAACAAAAACGACTGACCACAACTGTGTCTCAACAAACACTTAAACTGAATGCCCAGTGACGACGATGTAGCGAGGGTAGTTTATGATCTGCCCGGGAATCCCAGGTCAACGCGCGGCTTCATGATAAGGAAAGTGGCCACAGAAATCCCTGAATGTGTGCAAACAATAACCCGCCCCAGCTGGGCAGGTAAAGGGTGCGTTGAACGACCTTGGAAAACCCAGTAACCTAGTCTGAGTCTCTAGCGCTCTCAAGCGGCCTATGTACTGATGGAAAGCTTTACGTTATGGGCGGTGTAAAAAATTATTAATTCACCAGCCCTGTCGAGTTTTCGGGAATTGAGTTTGAACTCGATTGTATAACTCTACTGTATAATATTACTAAATAGTAATATAAAAACCTCAAGATATAAACAAAGACTGCAAGTTATTAAAGTGAAATCCCTTGGTTCTGTTTATTTCATGGCAAACGAAACAAAAAGAAATCAGGTATCTAACTATCTAGATAATACTTTATTGGTCTTTACTTATGGGTTTAAAACTTTACTGGTTTACAAATGTGTATATATATATATATATATATATATATATATATATATATATATATATATATATATATATATATAATATGTATATGCCTTCAACCATTTCAGAACATTAATGATAATCTCGTTAATGTTTTAATATTTCTCATCTACATCTTCATTATCTTATTAACTGTAACGTATATTACTTATTGCACAATAAATATAACATAACAATACATGTTGCACCCTGCCAATAAGTTCGCTTTAGTTTTCATAAGTAGGTATACAATAAAATTTTTTGGCTAGTGACAAATCACAGACTACTTAATTCATGCATTTTCAATACTCGGTGTTTTGAATTTCTTTTGAAAATTCCTATCCAAGAGCTCAATTTCATTAATCTAAAATTCAACCATAGCTTACAGTTTATAAAATTCATAACATTACATTAAACATAATAAAAACCAAACAATACAAAACTGTTAATAAATATTCACATTTACAAGTCAAAGTTTTTATCACAAATGTTTTAGTCTGTGTTCTGTCATTAAAGCCTAAAAAATTGAATAGTTATTAACAGACATTAAATAAAAATATTAGTTTTACAATAAAAGATATGTATGGTAGAGAATAATAAAAATTAAGTTATAAATTAGTTTTACAATGTTTTGAATACCAAATGTAATACATTTTTATATCTATACCTATATTAAAAATTTTGTATGTATATTTTTTTACTTTATTTTCTGTGTTAAATTTTTGGTTTACCCAATAACACTTAATAATAATTTGTTTAAAAAAAAAAACAAATAATAAATTTGTTTCAAATCTATTAAAGTGTTTATTTCTTTTCCAATTTAAGTCTATGAACCTCTTTACAGCAAACCAAACTATCTCTTTAGATCATCTTTATTCTTCGTGTTTCAATTTTGACTCGTGTTTTTTTTTTTTTGACATCCAGACAACACTTGCGATTTAGGACCTTAACTAACTAACATTTTTTTACTTCATTGTTTTTTTTTAATGCCAGTGATGGCTTTAAAATAACACTCATTAATATAACCTTAAATATTAATAAGACAAAAACAAGTTATTTAAAATCTATTTAATAAAAACTTGTTACGTGTAAAGCTAAACAGTTTTATTATTACAAATAATTTTAAAAATACTGCAAGATAGATGAAGAAAAGAGATTTATTAGAAATATTATAAATTAAAATCTAAAGTTCAATTCCATATCTTCATTGCCTATGTATAAATTCAAGCAAGTTTACATGGTATACATGTAACATATCTTACTACAATGAATTTAGTATATATTTTATTCATATTTTAGCACATCAAATAAGTTCTGTTTTTCTTTTTCTGGTTATCCCCCAGTACTTGAAAAAAATAATTACGGTCAGAAGGAATACAATCTTATTATTAATGTCGTACATTTTTGTGTTTTTACAACAAGACATCTAAACTGCTTGCAAAACAGAAAAACGATATTCATAAGATCAATTTTAACTTAACTGCCCTAAATTTATGTAAAAAGGAGAAATAATTCTTCCTCATGAGTAACTCTGCCTAGAGGATACCTAAGTTGCATTAGAAATGTTTTTAACCCTTAACTAACACCATGTTAAAACATTACTTAACAAACACCATACGTCTGACAGACACCATTATGTATTTTGGAATTAGTGATCATTAAACACTTTTAAAAACATATTTTAATGACATAATCTTAATATATTAGTGCGTTTTACAAAGTGATGCTTAAAATCGATTAAAAATAATTTAATATTACTAGCAAAAAAAATTTCTTTACCGGAAAATTGTTTTTTCTTTTAAATATTTATTTTTTAATCTAAGCATCGTAATTTGTGATAATGTAAAGCTATTTCAATGTCGTAGAGACCAGCATTTCATCAACGCACATCGTTGGACCAGGAGAATAAAGGAGTCGGGAGTTCTCAGAAAATTTATTAAATATTTTGGAAACTGCAGCTGTAGGGTCCTCATCTCTCCTTCCCTCACGATCAACAGGGTTGTCAAATCATAATGCCAAAAATAAAAATCTATTTCTGGACATTGTACAACGAAATATGTCTCGACCTGTTCCATCAGTACAATAAAAACTGTCAATTGACTCGTTGCTAGATTTGAAAATCGCCGTATATATCAAAAGTCCGATGAAACCTTTCAACTCTATCATATACAAATCAGATGAGTAAGATTGAGGTTTTGAAAAATTACTCCTGATCGAAGTAATCTTTTTGTTTGTCCACATAATAATTTCATTCAAAATGTCATTAGAAAACAAAAGTCCCCACACGTCCTCAACAGTAGGGTTAGTTCCCAATTTTTTTGCAGGAGCTTTTAGACCTGGTAACTGCACAATTATATTATGTCTTCTTGTTCTAACATTTAGAGGCTGGTGCACTTTATTCCATTTAAATTGTGTTCTGTTACGTATTTTTTTCCATAGAAAAAACCATCTTCTAGAAGCAGGGGCTCAATACTAGAAGAATCTATCACACCTGGATGCTCGTTAGACGACTCTTGGTACACATCATCATTTTCTTCGCCCTCCTGTTCTGATTCGGAATCGTGTTCGCTATCATATTGATAATCTGGATCTCTATCGCTGTTGCATGGATCAGGTTCTGAAGGTCCTTCCAAAACATCATACACCAAATTCTCAAGATCGTTATTGAACCCATCACTATTCACAGTTACTAAGTTGATGGACCAGGTTTATCAGGGTTTTGATAATCCATATTTATTAAAAAAGAAACGTAAAAAAGCACACACTTACACTAAAAACACTATATACAAAGTTTGGAATGAACGAATAATGTTACTTAACAGACACGATACGTCTGAGAGACGGGAGAATGGGACCCACTACACTAAAATGGAAAAGGCAAATGCAGACAAAAACAAACAGGACCTTCACTACACAAACTATACCACTCACCTGAAAGGTAGACGGGTTGGGGACGCACAAAAAATTCGTAGGCAGAAGATACACAGGTTTTTAAATTCGCGACCGTCTCTGATACGTATGGTGTCAGTTAAGGGTTAAAGGAGGTCAACGTGCTACCCATATGTACACTGAAAATTTAAAATATTTTTTTGTTATTTTACTTTCCAAGTACTTCTTTGCAAACCCTGTTTATATCAAACCATCTCTCTTAACCATAATTACTGCTTTGACTCATGATATGAACCTTTTTTATTAATTATATGTCTCAGATAAATAGCCTTGTACACAAGAAATAGGACTATTTCACACTCCTAGTACTTGGGGACAATTATGTCCCACTGCTATCTTAAAATTCCATTGCTTCTTCCAAGGTAGATAATTTGTTGACCTTTTGTCAAATAATATCGGTAATTTATCATTTGTAAATCAGACTGGCTGGTCAGCTTAAAACTATTCAAAAAAATGTATATCCTGACATTTTTCTGCTTCCTACTGAGCAGTGTTTCCTTTAAAATTTGATTTCCTTGTGATCAATATTTTAGCAAGAAGAATATATTTTCAAATTTATCTTTAATTTTACCCTTCCAGTTTAGCTTGCTCATAAATCAAAATTTCACAGTCGAATATCTGTTGTTTTTTTCATAACACCTACCCTGTCTTATTAGTCTTCTTACAATGGTGTACTTTAGATTGTACAATTGTGTAAAGGTCTACCTTAGATTGTTGGCCTATCTGTCATGGCCAATAACTGACCCGTCATTTTGAAACAAGAAAAAAAAATTATTAGCATTGGTTAAAATAAAGTTACCGTCAAAAATTTTTAAATGAGTTAACTTGTGTTTTCCCTGATAATTCTAGTCGCCACCTTGCAGACACTTGGATTGTATCATGTAATAACAATAACATGCTAGAGACCTCCTTGGATAGTTAATAAAGGAGAATAGATAATAAATAAGGAGAATAATAAAGGTAATGAACAAGAACTAACAAAAATGTAATGGATTTTCTATAAGTTTAAAATAGGTAAAAATTGCAGAAAATTTAATCTATAAGGGAAATGTATCTTGTGAAAACACTCGAGGTATTCAGGCATTTATGATATGAAGTGAGTTATGACAGTAGAAAGTAATATGAGAATAATACTGACCTAGTTGGATTCCTCCGGCTCTGAAATTATTCCAAAGAAGTGATTTTATTTTGTAAATAAATAAAGAATATTTAGTATGAATAAAATTTGTTTCCCATAATGTCTCGGAATTTCAGGACCTGGTGTTGTCACTATCAAATTCTGCTACAATTTATCATAATGGTTTCCAGTGTTTTAATATTTGATTCTTAAAGACTATGCTGTTCCTTATTACTACATTTAATAGTAGTAGTACCCAAGACAGGAATAGGTGGTCACTTGTAATCTGGCTTTCGCTCGATCAATAGAAAACCTGTACTACCCCTATTCAAAAACATTGGTTTTTGTAGTGCGTGTTGCATCAAAGACCACCGCTAAGCAAGGCATTGCGGTCATTTAGAAAACTGTTGAAAGTAATTTTTTCAAACATATATGTAAATGATCAGGTTAATATGCCAAATCAAATAATATGTATAGTGGCCTATCAGCCTTGTCAAATATACATTCTAATTATTACTATACCTCATATTACTCATTGTTTCATATTAAACCTCAGTATATTAAACTTTGCTACTCGATCCACAAAATGCAATAAATGAGTTTTTTCCTTCATTGTATCACTGGCAGTTAAATTGATTTTTAATTCCTAAACCCCAGTTATGCCGCTTTAATCCACCCTAGATTCTTCGTCGTCTTTACTATCGCCATGCAGACGATAGTAAAACTCTCTGTGTTGTTAACAATAGCTGCCTCCTTAGCAATATACTCATCTTCTGTTTTTCTAATTCACTCACATTTTGCCTACCCCAGTCTTCTGAAGTTATTGAAAAAAAAATTTCACATCCTTGTTGCGTATCAGATATTGTAAATGTAGTGTTTGTGCGAAGCAACATAGTTCTTTACTAAGTCAAAACTTATATACATATAATATTAATTGACTGTATTACAAACACTATCAAAAAAATATTAAAAATGAAAATAACTTTCTGAACTTACTATAACTATCCCTATACACTAACATACAATAGGGCAATGACGACCTTTCTTCACACAGTCTGTCACAAATGTGGATATTTGTAGAACGGTCTTTTGCTTCCTCTACCCTTCTCCTGACCTATGCTTGCTCTTCGAGGTTGAGCGCCAGCTATCAAGCGACCAGCTGTACATGTTGATGTGACCTTGGAATAAAATACAGAAAAACTAACTATAGGAAACCCACATACAGAAACTGTATTAAATCTCAATGTGTATTTAATTCTGATTGAAATACTCTGACATAGAAATCAACCTTTGTAAATTTGAAAACCTAATTTTGTGAAAATGCAAATTTTTCCAAATCAGGGAGGTTACAGATTTATAAAAAATTGTTTTAAATTACACTTGGAAACTATTAAAAGAGGTATTTGTAATAGTTGCATATGCTAACCAAACCATTGATGATAAATGCTCAATGTTCTTTGGAACAAAAGACATCTTTTCCATGTTATAATTCACTAAACCAGTTCCTAAAATACTGAATCCTTAAACCATGTTAAATGGTTCACCACAAGTTATGTCATGTTTTTTTAAGACCCTATGTCTGTACTCCAAATCCAACTGGAATTTTCTATTCAGAAGTGAAATACAAAGTAGCTACTCTGGCAAAGACATTCTAAATCTGCTAAATTCTAAGTAATTATTTATTTCAGGTACTGCTATCTCGTTCTGGTTATACAGATTGTTTTAAAAAGGACTATAATACTTCGAAAAGTCGTTAAATTGACTAGTAAAACAGGTTTTGGTGTATTTTGTAGGAAAACATCAAGATTATTACAATATAGTTAAACAAATACTATCTGACTTTTGAGGGTTAGGTGGCAACAAATTCCATGAGTTTTATTACCATATTGCTATATTTAACTCATGTAGTGCATTCCTGTTGTCCCTATGCATGAAATATAGAGGTTGAGCAAGTGAGGAAAGGTTTTGTCAAAAATTCTATAGCATCTCTTGCAAGCTGGGTGTATAATGACTGGTTGCCGTGTTGTAAGAAAACCTTTACATTTGAAACCATACAAATTAACACAGATTGGATAGCTTGTAAGTAGTTTTATGGGGAAATGTTAAATCGATTTGATTAAGACCGACATTTCAATGAAAACATTATACATAGCAGTGAGTTGGCATTTAAGTGGTAACGCAATAAGTGGTTCCTTTATTAATAAAGGGAACCGTAGAATACGGAACTGTAATAAATGGAACTGTAGAATTCAGGGCAGTGAAAACCCCACATTAAGGTTTGGATGTGTTTGGAGTAACCTAAAAGTTAATGTTTTTTATGTTACAAGATTTATAGCACTTTCTTTTTCAAGAGAGCACAACCGATGGTATAATGTATCTGTAGGAAACACTTTAATGTCTCGAAGATGATGAAAATGACCAAGAGTGTAATTTTCGCTTTATCTAATATAGTGCAACTCTGTAATGCCATCTAGGAGTTCCAACTAAATGGATTAATCAAGATGCATCAGTTATATAGTCCTAAGTTCACTTGATCTGACACCTCTTGATTTCTTCTTAAGGCTTCATCTTGATTCATCAAGGATATTGTTTATGTACCAGTGTTTTTCAGAAAGCTAAGATCTGGATGTAGAGTGAGTTATGTCTGAAATGCTACAGCAAGTTTGACAAAAATTTACTTTAGATAAGATATGTACCCAGTCAAGGTCACAATAACCTTGAGCTATAGGATTAAAAAAAACAATACAGATTTCAAACAAAATTAAATATGTAAGTCAATTTAATAAATTCATGTGCATTTTCAAAATTGTAAAGTCATTCCTTATACATGTATATAAAAAAAGTCTGCCTAATCTGTCTTAAATACAGGAAAACTCCAATTATCCAAATCAATTAGGACCAGACCTCATTCGAATAAAGGAGAATTCGGATAGTTGGATTTGCTAATAAAATAGTTAATTTTAATTAATTACTGTATGTATGTTGCAAATGGGAAAAAATAACTATATTTTTAATAGTTTTATATTTTGTTTCTGTAAGATCTGGCTTCTGAGCTAAGATCCTAGCTTCATCACAAACATTCGAGCCCAAAAATGGGTTTCCCATAGAACTTGTTGCAAAAACCATTTGAAAACAGCATCTTCTAATTCTTGGTGTTTAGCTGCCTTCATTGACTTTCTTGAAAAGCTTTAGTCTACATTGTCAAGCACTAACACGCAGTTTGAATGTATGTTTGCTCTTTTAAAGGCTGAAATCGCTAATTCCCCAGCACCGTACATTTCAACCAACTGTTTACCTAATACCTCCATAATCTGATTGATCTACAGGGTGCGGCAGCATAACTTCCTTTTTTGAAAACTCAATAAAAACTATTGTATGCATTTGAAAATATTTATTTATTTTTTATAATGTAGGTATATGTCTAAACTTTTTATTTACATTGTTTTGAAGATCAAATCTGTTAGGTGACGTCCCTCATTCTCCATTCATTGCGTAAACCGATTTCTGGCGTTTGTCATGACTCTTGTTAGCGTAGCAGGTGTTATGTTGGCAATGTCAGCCCAGTAGCTCATGTTTTGTTTGTTAACCGACCCATACAAATGAAAATTGGCTTCATCGCTAAAAAAAACAATAGCACCCTCGGGAAACGACATCAAGAAGAAGCTCACACGCGGTCATCCGAGAATTGAAGTCACGTTCTGAAAGTTCCTGCACTATCGCCATCTTATAGGGATGAAAATGAAGATCATCACGAAGAATTCTTCTCACAGAACGATCGGATAGTCCAAGGGCAGATACGTGTTTGCGCGCAGAACGTCGTGGTGATCGCAACATTGACGCTCTCACTGCTTCAATGTTCTCAGGTGATCTAACGGGCCGAGGGACTCCAGTTCTTCGTTTTGTCGCACTTGCAGTTTGTCTGAATGTAGTGACCCATGTAACAATTAATTTGCGGTCTGGGACGGGAGCCAACGGGGCTAAATTAAAGCGATTCCGAAATGCGCGCTGTGTTGCAATAACCGAACATCCGCTTGAAAAGTAGGCCTCAACGGCAAAAGCACGCTCCTCACTATTCCAACGCATAATGGCAACTAAAACATGTCGATACAAAACTTTACTGTACCCCCTCTTGAACGAGACCACTAGCGCCCCGCTATGACATCAAATAACTAAATGGCGAGCATTTAAAAAAAGGAAGTTATGCTGCCGCACCCTATATAATTAGTTTATCCACAATAAGACAACTCGTTTTCTTTCCAAAGCCATGGTGAACGACGAAATGTACTCACAAACAAAACATACAGATGCAAAATAGTAGTCTACCAGGGCTGATCAATTGGCAACAGAGGGCAGCCAACTATAATAAAATAATTTTTAATTTAGTGAATACTATAGAGCTTACTTACATACAGATTTCGAAACAAAAGGAATGATTGTTTCGAAACATGTCAGCAAGTAAGCTCTTAAGTATTCACTTAGCTACGAATTATTTAATGATATTTTAATCAGTGAATTCAAGATAATTACAAGTTCTGAGACGGTGACTCAGTATTAAAGTAATGTTTGCAATGCGCCTACACTAGCTCATAGAGGAAAGGCTAATAGGACATGTAGAAAGAATCATTATTTTAAAATTGCAGTACGTTTCTGTTTCAGTATTTTTTCTGAAAATCTTGAAGATATTCAGATAATTGGTGTCCTACAGTACTTATGTATTCTCTTATTTTTTTGGAAATCACAGTACATTACCGTTTCAATTTTTTCTCTTAAAATCCCAAAGTGATTTGGAGTTCTACAGTACTTATGTATTTTCTTATGTTTATATAACTTGCCAGCCATTTTGATAGCATTGAAAATGTTAATATATTTTACTTGTTTCAGATAATGGAACTCCAAGAAGCATCACAGATCCATCAAGGTATTTTACATGAACGTAACAATACATTCCATGATATGAAGGCCATAGTGAAAACCTGGAGGAATAGGTTGCCAGTAATAGCAGATGATTTGAGTCACTGGAGCGATGTGTTCACTTGGCGCCAACATCATTACCAGTTTATCCTCTCTCACTACGACTCGCAGCATGATCAAACTACAAACAGTCAAAGTATGTTGGGTACTCATGCCTCTGCTCAGGTAATACTCAAATATCCTTTTACATTAAATGTTATACAGATCAACTTAAGTAACATATAACTGGATATAATTTTGTTATTCTAACTCTTTTTTTTAAATTAGGAATACAAACAATGTCCAGAATATTCTTTTATATTATTTCCAATCAGAAATGGTTTGGTTACTTTTAATAATTCAAGTTGTAGCCCAAGAAAAGGCTTGAATTTGGGGCAGTCTTAATAGAGCATTTTACTAGTTATAAGTATTATATATTTTTTTACCATTACCATTTATATTTAGTCCTGATCAAAAATTACCTATGGTACATGGAATTTTTTTCAGTTTGACTGGTTTCTGTAGATTTGTGTACTATGTTCATCATTCTTCACTAATTGTTTTATACTGGAAACCATATACTTGGTCGCAATACAAGATATGTAGTATTTCTACAGTGTTGGTACAGAACATGCTCTTACTGTTGAATAAAATAAATTTAAAATTTATAAAAATTATGTTATAGAGAAGTATTTTTAAAGCTCCTTTTAAACAAGCATTGCATCCAACTATTTTTAAATGCAAAAAGTAAATAGTTGAACTCTATGTAAACTACTGTTGGTTCACCAAATATTTTTGAAGTAATTATTTCTGAAGCAAAGAAAAATAGTCCAACAGATTTAAACTTTGTTAGTTTTTGAATGAGTTGATAAGATCTTATGTGAGAGAGTTATGAGGTTGGCTAACAGTAAATACACATAGTGTTAAAATAAAAGCACACTATGCATAAAAGCAAATTGTCATTTGTGAAAATTATCAGATTTGTTTGATAATCAGATTAAAGCCAACAATGGTTGTGTTAGTTCTGTTGGTTTCGAGTCAACCATGGTTCTGTTAGTTCTGAGCCAACAATGACTATAATTTCAGTCATACTCTGCATAAGAGAGCTGGATTTGAGTGGCTACTTATACTGAAGTAACCCCGAAGTAAAAAAATAATGTTACATTTATTTTGGTAAGAGATCATTACTGAAGTAGAAATTAAAGATTACAGAATGTAGATTACAACAAGAAGTACTTGGTAATCATTCCTTTAATTCCAAGGCGGAAAAGCCAAAACAGAAATCTGTGGTTGCTCTTTATCTCTGTGTTGGTTATGAACTGCAAATTTACTTCGGCTAATTATTTAATTGCCACTTCCTTCAGTTGCACCATGTAATGGATAAGCTTTAAACATATTCATATAGCTCCACTATACTGGCAATACAATAGTAAGGCGAACAAGACTATAAACTTGATTTATAATTCTATTACAGTACAATCTCGCTAATCCGGCACTATAACAGGATAGGTAGTGTCGGATTACCGAAATCTCCAGACTACTGGATGTAGAGATTAAGAAACTACAACTGCACATTGAATAATTGCACAGATTTAATAAAAACGTGCATCACACTAAACGTGTATTCTATAAACAGTTACTATAGAACACTGAAACTGTGTGTCCCACAAGTCAACAGCATAAACTAGCCTCAGCACAAGCCAGCGAGCAACTGATTGCAATGCAGTGACATGAAAACGAAGTGCTGACCTCCCAACCTACCAGTGTCTGTATCATGCCGTATTACTGGGGATACCATATATGGACACCGTCGGATTATAGAGACTGTACTATATTTTTACATTTTGGTTATTTGAATGCAATTTTGAAAACTAAAAGTTACAAACATTTTTTTCAATTTAAATAAGTCAGTATAATACAATATAAATTTTAATAATACAATAAATACCTTTCTTTTTGTAGGCCATTATCCACTTTGGCAAAATTGCTCGCAAGCACAACCTGACCGGTGTATGTTTGGACACTCTTTCCAGAATATATACAATTCCAAGTATTCTCATTGGAGATTCGTTCCAGAAGATTAGACAAACTGTGAAGTGTTACCTACAAATGGCAACACTATCTGGAAAGAATGAATTACAAGAGGTACGTTTATGATCCATTGTTAATGATATTAGAAATAATTATTTCTGTGTATATAAATATTTTTAATTCACACATCTTTCTATTATTCCATGAATTTCATATTTAATTACAACTTTAACATGTTTGCTATATTATAAAATTCGGTAGATTCCAAAAATTGGATAATGGTTTATCATTTCAGTCATTTGCATACATTGTAAATTTAAAAGAAGTTTAAAATGTATTATAAGAAAAAATGATAGATAGTAAAGAAACAATTTAAAATGAAGTTTTTTAAATGATTTTTTTTATAAAGCAACAAAAATTTATTTTCAAGTCTTTTGGTAAATTTGTTTCCATTTCATTGCTAGAGTTTGTTTATAATATTAACCGATTCAGAAAAACATATTTGCATTACCTGTAAAATTCTCAATGATACTTTGTAAGTATTATAATATTAAGGTACACTTCCCATGTACTTCTAGTTTTTTCCCATACGCTTCACTCTTTTATAAAGGAAGGGCTTCATTGGGGTAAGAATTGAATAAATTACCTTAGTACTAGAAGTATTACATAGAACCAGTAGCAATATATTATCCAAGGTCTCTACTTCAATGTGATATCTGTCATATTCTGCTCCAATTTAACTTTCTGTAAACCAGTTGGATTTGTGTTACCCAAAACGTTATGCTTCTTTATCTCAGAATATGTAACATTAAAAATTAATTAGGATTAACTTATGCTTATTATAACTATATGAAGCAACTGTGGCGTAATGTTTAAGTAAATAAAACCTCTAAACCACAAATGACATTTTATTTAAACCTTATGTACATTTCGATTGCCCAGTAATCATCTTCAGAGGTATTTAAAAAATACAACTAACTGTTAGTTGTATTTTTTAAATACCTCTGAAGATGATTGCTGGGCAATCGAAATGTACATAAGGTTTAAATAAAATGTTATTTGTGGTTTAGAGGTTTTATTTATTTATGCTTATTAAATTGTATTTAGACTTCTGGATCACCTAAAGGTTGAAATAAAGATGCGAAATTCCTTAGTTTGCCAGATTTCAAATTTTAGGACAATTCGCTAATCATTTGTCTTTTGGATTGTCTTTGTCTCTGTTATACCCCCAAAGACAGTTTATGTTACTCATCTTTTGTTTTAAAAACATTTGAAATTGTTTGTGATTTATTAAGTGGAAAGTTATTTTTACAACTGTTTGTGTTTGGAATGTTTAGAGCATGTAGTTTCATTTGTTTTAGGCCCTAGAATCTGTTGAGTTAACAAATCTGAAATATTTTAAAAAAGAAATGACAGCTGAGTTCTATGCACTGAAAGGAATGCTGCTGTCTCAGATTGGTGAGTCGTATTAGATATTCTATTAGTTAGCTGTATGTGTACAGTATAACCATAAAAATCAAGCTAAACAAACCAGATATTATACCTGTTTTAGCTGTAGAAATTAAGTTGTGCACGTATCAAAAAATTTTATATATTATAGACAAATTATAAATCGATTTTCAAAGAAATCAAACCAAATTTGTATATTTTATTTAGTTTCAGCTTGAAAATACCTAAATAAAACAAAACAAATTTATCTCTTCAGTGAATACTTGAATCTCTTCAGTGGAATATTTGTGAAACACCTCAAGATATATCTTTTCTCTGATAGACTTTTATAAAGTATCTAGTGTTTCATTGTAAAACATTTTTCTACAAATCGTGCAATAGTTATTTAACTTTTCAATTAAGATCATCATTATCTGATGTTTCCTTTATAATGGTTTGTTCACTACAGCCACCTTTACTTTTAACTAAATAAATAGAACCCACTAACCTCAATACAAAATCTTTACTTTATGTACATTTCGATTACATGGTAATCATCTTCAAAAGTACTACCATTGATAGTACTTCTGAAGATAATTACCATGTAGTCGAAATGTACATAAAGTAATTTTAGTAATATGAAGATTGTTGTATTGTGGTTAGTGGGTTTTATTTATTTAGTTAAAATTATTTCACAGTGGTCCAAAACATTATGAATTCTTTTACTTTTGTCTAATTTCTCAAAGTGTCCTTGTCCTACTTGTCTTCTTTAGAAACCTCTCCTCTTTACATCCCTCTAACCCCAACATCCTATCTCCCTTGTTGACCTTCCTATTCCATAGTTAGCTCCTGGAAGGATACTACCTTTACTCATACATAGTTATCTCTTATGACTATATATATATATATATATATATATATATATATATATATATATATATATATATCTTTCCTTCTGACAGACTATTAATATCTGGTTTCAATTAATCAATATTTATGTGTGTTTATTTATTTATTTCCAAGAGATACAGTTTTGAACTATTGCCGCTAGGTAAGTCTGTCAGTCTCCTATCTAGTTAAAAAATTCCTAAATAAACTTTAAGCTCTACTAGAACTAAACTAAAATATATGTGTATGTGTATATATATATATATATATGAAGTTAATAAATTACCAATTTTGAGTAATTTTATCCACCATTAAGTGCAATATTTTTACCTTGAGTGATGAGGCACCTTTCGGTCTTTGACCATTGTCGAATCACTGATTGTTCTCTGCTGTGGATGCTATGTCCGTGAAGCCGGTGTTTGTAGAAGTTACGCGCACTATTTCTTGATCTGTGTGTATGAGGTTTCTGTATAGTATGTCTTCTGTATATGTTGTTTGTAAATTCATTAAGTTGTTGTGTATGTTTTTATAAATGTGGTATTTTTCTAGTGAGTTTAGTTCTATTGGGTTGTTATTTATTTCCAGTATGGTTAGGTTATTTTCGTAATTTGTAATTTCGTGTTTATGGGAAATTAGGTGTGCTGCAACATTTGATACTTTAGAATTTTTATTTTTGAATGCTCTATAATGTTCTTCAAATCTTATTTTAAACGTTCTGGATGTTTTTCCTATGTAAAAGGCGTTACAGTTGTTGCAAGTGATTTTGTAGATTCCTGATAGGTTATGATTTTCTGAATTTGTTATGTGGTCCTTGTTACTAAGATATTTTATTATTTTGTTGTTTGGTTTGTAAGTTGGAGTGTAGTATTCTTTGTTGTATATATTCGTTATTTTTTCTATTTTGTTATTGGTATATTTATATTTTAGGTAGATTTTTTTATTTTTATTGTTTTCGTGTTCCGGTTGTAGTGTTGTGTTGAGGTTAGGTTTTTTTGTGAATTTATTGTATATATTTTTTATAATGTGTTTGTTGTATCCATTTTCTATTGCTATTTTTGTAATGTTATCTAATTCTTCATTTAATTTTTGTTTGTTATCCTGTGTGTATTTTATTGCTTTATTTATCATGTTACTGTAAGTGTTAATTTTGTGTGTCCAGGGGTGGTTAGATTTGTAGTGTATTGTGGTGTTGTTGGAAGTAGGTTTCCTGTATACTGTAGTTTCTATTTTATTATCATTTATATTTAAAGTAATGTCGAGGAAGTTGATTGTTCTATTTATTTCTGTTTCAACGGTGAATTGTATGTTTTCGTTGTATGTATTTAGTTTGTTTAATATTATGAGGTGTTCGTTGTGAATGGTAGGTTGGTATATTACAAGTATATCGTCTACATATCTTGTCCATAGTAAGATATTGTGTGTGTTTATTATAGGTTTAATTATTATTTGTTCAAAGTGTTGTAAATATATTTCTGACATGACAGATGAAATGGGTGAACCCATGGGGAGACCTGTTGTTTGTTTATAATATTTATTGTTAAATTGGAAGTAATTTTGGTTACATATGTGTTTGGTTAGCGTAATGATACTATCTATTATGTTACTTTTTTCGTTATTGTGTATCAGTTTGTTTTTTATTATTTCTATGGTTTCTTCTATTGGGATACTAGGGTACATGTTAGTTATGTCATAACTTATTATTTTTGTGTTGCTGTTTGTTTTTATCGTTTTTATTTTATTAATTAATTGGTATCCATTTTTTATATTGTATGTGTTGTTGATGTGTATTTTAGACCTTAGGATTTTGTCTAGGATTTTTGCGATTATGTAAGATGGTGCTGTTGTGAAATTTATTAGTGGTCTAAATGGTGTGTTTGGTTTATGGATTTTAGGTATCCCTGATAATACGGGTGCGCATGGTTTAAATGGGTATAATCTTGTGTGGTATTTTAATTTATTGTTATAGTTTAGGGTGTTACGGTGAGTGACTATTAAGTTTTTTATTGTAATAAGGTATTTGTTAGTTGGGTCTGGGATTTGTTCGTATTTGTTTTCTTTTATGTAGTTAGTCATTGAATCGATATATTTGGTATTTTCTATTATTACTGGAGTATTTGTTTTATCTGATTTTAATATTAAGTAATCGTTGTTTTCTAGTTTTTCTAGTAAAACTAGAAAACAACGATTACTTAATATTAAAATCAGATAAAACAAATACTCCAGTAATAATAGAAAATACCAAATATATCGATTCAATGACTAACTACATAAAAGAAAACAAATACGAACAAATCCCAGACCCAACTAACAAATACCTTATTACAATAAAAAACTTAATAGTCACTCACCGTAACACCCTAAACTATAACAATAAATTAAAATACCACACAAGATTATACCCATTTAAACCATGCGCACCCGTATTATCAGGGATACCTAAAATCCATAAACCAAACACACCATTTAGACCACTAATAAATTTCACAACAGCACCATCTTACATAATCGCAAAAATCCTAGACAAAATCCTAAGGTCTAAAATACACATCAACAACACATACAATATAAAAAATGGATACCAATTAATTAATAAAATAAAAACGATAAAAACAAACAGCAACACAAAAATAATAAGTTATGACATAACTAACATGTACCCTAGTATCCCAATAGAAGAAACCATAGAAATAATAAAAAACAAACTGATACACAATAACGAAAAAAGTAACATAATAGATAGTATCATTACGCTAACCAAACACATATGTAACCAAAATTACTTCCAATTTAACAATAAATATTATAAACAAACAACAGGTCTCCCCATGGGTTCACCCATTTCATCTGTCATGTCAGAAATATATTTACAACACTTTGAACAAATAATAATTAAACCTATAATAAACACACACAATATCTTACTATGGACAAGATATGTAGACGATATACTTGTAATATACCAACCTACCATTCACAACGAACACCTCATAATATTAAACAAACTAAATACATACAACGAAAACATACAATTCACCGTTGAAACAGAAATAAATAGAACAATCAACTTCCTCGACATTACTTTAAATATAAATGATAATAAAATAGAAACTACAGTATACAGGAAACCTACTTCCAACAACACCACAATACACTACAAATCTAACCACCCCTGGACACACAAAATTAACACTTACAGTAACATGATAAATAAAGCAATAAAATACACACAGGATAACAAACAAAAATTAAATGAAGAATTAGATAACATTACAAAAATAGCAATAGAAAATGGATACAACAAACACATTATAAAAAATATATACAATAAATTCACAAAAAAACCTAACCTCAACACAACACTACAACCGGAACACGAAAACAATAAAAATAAAAAAATCTACCTAAAATATAAATATACCAATAACAAAATAGAAAAAATAACGAATATATACAACAAAGAATACTACACTCCAACTTACAAACCAAACAACAAAATAATAAAATATCTTAGTAACAAGGACCACATAACAAATTCAGAAAATCATAACCTATCAGGAATCTACAAAATCACTTGCAACAACTGTAACGCCTTTTACATAGGAAAAACATCCAGAACGTTTAAAATAAGATTTGAAGAACATTATAGAGCATTCAAAAATAAAAATTCTAAAGTATCAAATGTTGCAGCACACCTAATTTCCCATAAACACGAAATTACAAATTACGAAAATAACCTAACCATACTGGAAATAAATAACAACCCAATAGAACTAAACTCACTAGAAAAATACCACATTTATAAAAACATACACAACAACTTAATGAATTTACAAACAACATATACAGAAGACATACTATACAGAAACCTCATACACACAGATCAAGAAATAGTGCGCGTAACTTCTACAAACACCGGCTTCACGGACATAGCATCCACAGCAGAGAACAATCAGTGATTCGACAATGGTCAAAGACCGAAAGATGCCTCATCACTCAAGGTAAAAATATTGCACTTAATGGTGGATAAAATTACTCAAAATTGGTAATTTATTAACTTCATAAAGTCAGTGCAACGGAAAAACAATGGACAATATTAAATATCAGGAATATATATATATATATATATATATATATATATATATATATATATATGAAAATTCATTCCTGATGATGTTGGTACTGTTTACCAATGAAAAGCTTTGGATATAAATTAATAAATATTCTTGTATTTGAATAACCTATGTTGTTTTAATATATATATATATATATATTTAAGATTAAATAATATACACTAATTACAGAAATAATTTATTGAATAATACACTCAAAGCATTACCAACATCCTCAGGAATTACAATACTAAAAATGACACAAAAAAATGACATAAAAATTATTATTTTTTTTGTCATTCAGGAATAAATTATTCCTGTAATTAGTGTATATTATTTAATCTTAAAAATAATTCTAACAGGAAAACATATTTGATATTCTACACATACACACACACACACACACACACACACACAGATATATATATATATATTTATTGTAATAATTGGTAAATTCTCTTTTATAAGTCTTAATAAAAATGTATAAGTTAAAAGAAATAACGATTCAATGCTGCTTTTGTTACAAAAATTTTAATATCTTAATATGACATTCCTTATTTTCTTTTATAAAGTCACTTACTAATTACAAAGTCTTATTTCATCCACAAAGAATTACAAAAATTAAGCTTTATTAGCCTAAGTCTAAAATTTGTTTATGGCAGCAAGAAGTTTAGTTATAAATTTTAATATTAATTGAATTTGATTTAATTACTTTAATTTGAGCTTGAGCTCTCCTTATCTCGGGTTAATAGGTGGGTTTTCTAAATTTTGAATAATAAAATTTGAGTTGGCACCTTCAAAAAAAAAATATCTAAGTTACAATTCTTACAAGCTAAAATTTTTTTTACAAGTTATTTGGTTTCTAATTAAATAATTTCCTGAATAATGTCTTCTTAATCGATCAGATCAATGATTTGGCTTAATGTTATTCTGTAATTATGATTTGAATACGATACTGCACTTTCCGCACCAGTAAAAAAAATAAAATTTCTACAGCCAATTCTGAAACACGTCTGCCTCGTTCAAATGCTCTGTCCCAACTAACTGACGCTCCCTTTTTAGCAATAAAATGGCCAAGTCGTCAATTTCCGCTATTTTCTCGTTTATTCCTTGTAACAGCTTTACGGATGTCATGTTCACCGCCTCTGATACACTTCTTCTTCTTAACAACTGCACTTAAATTTCTTTGCAAAACAATTGCATTTAAATCTTATTTCCCAAACTGTTTTAGATTATATCTCCACGAGAAATATTTAAAACGAATATCTTTTGCCAGTCAATGCGCACGCAACTCCACAAATTCGTTCTCCCATCTTGTTTACTTCAGAACATTTCACTAGCT
Organism: Prosapia bicincta; assembly: GCA_036971475.1. Classification (NCBI taxonomy): domain Eukaryota; kingdom Metazoa; phylum Arthropoda; class Insecta; order Hemiptera; family Cercopidae; genus Prosapia; species Prosapia bicincta. The sequence continues at coordinate 4,936,986 of JBAIZL010000393.1, forward strand.
TGCCGTTTGAAAGTTTTAAGTGTATTTATATCGTTCTATTGTTCTATTCAAATTGTTATCTATTAATTACTTCTAATACATTTTCTTATAAATAGTGATTTGTGTGTTTTTTTCTTTTTATATAAAATCTTGTGATTAGATCTAAAATGTGGCCATGTGCATTTTCTACACAAGTGAAATTAGGTTATGTTTACATTTCGTTACTGGTATATTTTAGTAATTTTTTTACATACTGAATTTATTTATATATATTTATCTTATTTTGTAAGTGCCTTTTATATATATACTACTTCAAAATGTTACATAGTCCCCAAATTTAGATTAAAAAAAATTTTGATTCCAAAATTCCTTTTTTTTTATCTCAATTTTCACATTTTGGGAGTAAACTCTTACTCTATCCTTCTTGCTTGTCTGCTGCCCTCTAATTACATATGATATACTTAACTCCTAACAATACAATAAATTAACAATTAACATTTAATCAACAATCCTCTTATACTCTTAACATCTAGTACATTAATCATTTTCTGATTCTTAGAATCTATTTTATAACCTTTTTCTTTTTCTTTCTTTATTTTAATTTTAATAGAATGGAATCTTTCCAATCATAAGTCTTTTTATTTATCTATATAATCTATCTTCTGACACAGTGTTTTTTTTTTTTTAATTTTAGCCTAACCGAGTCATAGCATGTCTAGGTTGTTTGTAGGTTAGGTCCTTGTTCTTATTCGTTCATCCCTTCCTATTTTATTTAAATTTATATATTTTTTATTTCTTTATTTTTTTTCAAGTGTTTGTTTAATTATTAAGTCATTTCTGGTCCATTGTCATTTCCGGTTTATTTGTTATCTATCCCTCCTACATTCGCTTCCTTCTCCTAATATTTTTATATCCTGAGTCATTCCTGTTGTTACCATCTTATTATCCCTTGTAAAATTCCTTTCTCTCGACTTCTCCCTTACTATTTAATTTGTTCTATCTGAAATTTATCTGATTCTCCATGGTGTGCCTCCCTTGGTTCATAAAATTTCTTTAACAAGCTAATATGGAAAATTCCTCTAATTTTATTGCTTCTAGCATCTTTGATTTCATAAGTCGCCTTGCCATATTTCTTGGTGATCACATAAGGTCCATCATATATATAAAATAATTTTGCCATCTCAACTCTTATACCCTGTGGTTGCCAATTTTCTTTTACTAATACCTTGTCCCCAACATTTAATTCTTCTATTTTATGAGTTTTATTAAATTTCTCTGCTCTCTTATGAGCCTTCTTCTTAATTCTACTCCTAGCAATTTCTAAATATCTTTCCAAATTTATTAATTTTAAACTCCAGCCTAAATTTTTTATTTCCTTTTGCCAAAACCTTTCATCCTGAATTCCTAGTTGTAGCTGGTTAGGTGTGTATCCTGTAGTCTCATGAGGAATTTCATTAATTGCCTGGTTAATAACCTCTACATATTTTCCCCATTCTCTATGGTTATGATGACAATATGTTCTCAAACATCTAATGATCTCCTTATTCACCCTCTCAACGATATTGCTTTGTGGCCTCCTTATTGGAGAAAATATTGGTTTCATTTCTCTATTTTTAATATACTCCAGCCATTTCTTATTATTAAACTGGGTTCCATGATCAGTCTGTACTCTTTCTACTCTCCCGAATTTTTCTATATAATTTTCTAAACATTTAATTGCCTCCCCTGTGGTTGGCTTTTTCAATTTATAGATTTGAACGAATTTTGTAAATACATCTAAAATTACTAATAAATACTTATAGCCTCCTACAGTTCTTTGAAATGGTCCTATAAAATCAATTGACAATTGCTCCTTTGGTTTTTCCACTTGGATCCCTTTCATCTCTCCAAAATTACCTTGGGTTACATTTTTAGCTCTTTGACAAATATTACATGTTTTAATAATTCCCCTAATGCTTTTTCCCATTTTCTTTCAAGTGAAGCTCTCTGATAATATGGTATGACATTTCTTAGCTCCTGCATGCAGGTAATATTCATGACAAGTACCCACTATTTCTTTAATCATTCCCTTTGGTACTACTATTTTCCAACTTTCCCTATTTCTTTTATATACTAAGTTATTAATAATTTTATAATTTTGAGGATAATTTTGAATGTTTTCTTTTATTTCTCTAACTTCCAAATCTTCTACTTGTAATTTACTAAATTCTTTAAATTTTGTACACATTTCCATATCCATAACTCTTTCTATATAATTTATTTGTAATTCTGAATGTTGGTCTCTTCTTTCAAACTTATTTTTGTCACAAGGGTTCCTGCTCAATAGGTCTGCAACTACATTTTCTTTTCCTTTACAGTGTTCAATAGTATAATCATATTCTTGCATTAGTAATATCCATCTATGCAATCTTGAATTTAAAATTTTACAAGTCTTAATAAAAGTTAAGGCCTGATGGTCAGTCTAGATCACAATTTTTCTTCCTAGGATGATCTGTCTTGCTTTCTGCAGACAAAACAATATAGCAAGTAATTCCTTCTCAGTGGTATAATATTTAACTTCACTTCCTTTTAATGTGCGGTTCATAAACATTACTGCCTTTTTCTCCCCCTTTTCATCAATCTGATAGATGTGTCCTCCTATGGCATATTCACTGGCATCTGTTTGTAGGTAAAATGTTTTCTGGTAATCTGGGTGAGTAAGTACATTTGTTTCCAAAAATTTTTTCTTTAATTTAATAAAATTTCGCTCCTCCTCTTCTGTCCAAATAAATTTGTTTCTATTAGATAATAATTTTAATAATGGTTGTACAAATTCTGAATATTTTTCTATAAATTTATTATAATAATTAGCCATTCCAATAAAACCTTTTAACTGTTGAGGATTTTTAGGTGAGGGAAATTCTAATATAGCTCTAACCTTCTCTTCATCCATTTTTACTCCATTTGTAGTCAATCTATACCCTAAGAATGAAATATCTTTTCTACAGAACTCTGATTTATCAAATTTAATGGTCATGTTGTTTTTTAAAAAAATTTGGAAGATCTTTTCTAGGTGTTTTTTATGCTCCTCAAATGTCTTAGACATACAGACTATATCATCTACATATATTAAGGTGAAATCTTCTAATTCCTCCCTCATAATACTGTCCATAGCTCTTGCCAATGCTGCTAGAGATGTTTTTAATCCATAGGGTGTAACAACAAACTGGTATGTTTTCCCTCTATGTTGGAATGCAGTATATTTTCTTGACTCCTCTTCCAATTCAACCTGCCAGAAACTGTTAGTGAGGTCCATGGTACTCAACCAATTAACTCTCTCTGCTCTGTGTAGAATCTCATTTATTCCTCCATAGCAATCATAATCCGGAATTATAATTTCATTTAGTTTTCTTGCATCTAAACATAATCTAACTTTCCCATTGGTTTTGATGACTGGGACTATTGGATTAATATATGGACTAGTACTTCTTTCAATTATACCTAACCTCAACATTTTCTCTATCTCTTCTTGTACCTGATCTTGGTACTTTGTAGGAATTGGGTAATTTCTTTGGTAAAATGGTACATCTTCCCTAACTTTAATCCTATGTTTATATGCAGTGCATAAACCGGGCTGGTCTGAAAATACTTCTTTATACTTCTCTATTAAATCACTCATCTCCTGTCTTTGTTCCTCAGTTACCTCTTCATTCCCTATTCTTTCAAAAATATCCTCTTTTTTTATCTCTCCCTCCTCTTGTACAATTTTAATATAATTTTGACTCTGGTTTCCAAAAGTTTCAAATTCTTCCCATTTTTCCATATCATTCATTCCTTCCTGTTCATCACAACTCAATTCCTCCTCCATCTCATTTTCAAAATTATTCATCTCCCCTTTAAATTTTGTCTGCCCATCTACACTCATTTTTGATTTATAGAATTTGTTTTCATATTTAAACTCCATCTCCCATTTTCCAAAATCAAGTTGTGTCTCCACATCCATCAGCATATCCGTACCTATAATAAATTTTCTCAATAAGCCTGGCACCACTAGGCATTGAAACGGATATTTTACCCCTCCTATTTCTCCTATTACCATGATCATTTTGTTTATCTTTTTAGTTTTCTTATTTGTTGCAGTCCGAATGGTTAAATTTTTTATTGGTAGGATTTCTATTTTTCCTATTTTATTTTTATTCTCTAACATCCATTTCTCCTGGATACATGTTACGTTACTGCCTGTGTCTATTAATGCTGGTAAACTTGTATCTTCCATCTTAATCTCTATCTCTGGGTTTATTATATTTTTTTCAATTCCTAAATTATAATTTCTCTCCTCATCTTCTTGTTCTAAAAATTTTCTACTGATTAATACATTATTTATATTTAACTTATTTTTATCGCAGGAGCTTTTATCAAATTTTATCACCGGCAACCTCATTTGTTCTGTTTGATGCTCCTTTTCCTGATCCAAGACGACGATACCAGTGTTCTCTAGTTTTCCGTTTGACTATGTGCACCATCCTCCTCCCTTGTCCCCACACATCTCCTTGTCTCTATCTGATTTACTTCCTTCTGGCTCCTGTCATTGGTTCTGTAATTCCTGTCTCCTCTATTTTCTCGATTATTTCCCTGCCCTTGTCTTGGTTCAACATTCCCCCTCATATGATTATCTATTCTTCTGTTAAAAAACTGGACATATGGCCGCCCTTCATTCCTATATTCATTCCTTCTATACAATTCTCCTGGTCCTGGAAATCTTCTATTTCCCTGCTGTCTCATCCCTTCCTCACCCCTTCTGGGTGGAAATCTATTTCCATTCTGTTCCTCTCTAGGGGTAGGCCTATTCCATGGTCCCCTGTTTCTCTGTCTTATTTCCTTATTTCTCTCCTCTATGTCCTCCTCATTCAGCATCCTTTCCATCTCTCGGATCGTTTTTATATTTTGCACCCTTCTTGACAACTGTATCCTTTCATTAAAATGCCGGCTTAATCTCCGGACTATCTCTTCCTCATTTTGCGGTGGTGTCATGCTCTTTAAAACTACGACTCTTTCTATGAAATAATCTGCTCTGGCTCTTCCATTTCCCTCAATATACCTTTCATTTTCCATTCTCTCTTTAATGCCTTCCTGTATTTCATTGGCCCAGTATCTTTCTATAAATCTATCTTGTAAATCCGTGAAATCTTCCACCTCCTCTCTGATTGATTCCCACCATCTAGCCGCTCCTACTTCCAAAGCTCTATCTATGATTCCTCTCCATTCATTTTCAAATCTTTCCCCTGTCCTGCATTCAAATTTTCTCTCCACATACCTATCCAGTCTTTTGAGGAACTCCATAGGGTTACCATTCCTTCCATTAAATTTGGGCATCTCCTCCTGATTCCCGCAAGACACTTGTATGATCCTTAGACCTTCTCCTCCTTTACTTTCTTCCACCTTCTTTTCTACCTTTTCCATTCTCTGGGTCAATTCCCCTTGTTTATCATTATTCCTCCTTCCTTCTGTTTCCAATCGGTCAATTCTATCATTATTATTGTTTTTCTCAATCGCTATCTCCCTATTTAAAACTCTTAACTCTTCCCTGTTCTGTATTGTTATATTTTCTACCTTCTCTATCTCTTTCTTATTAATTTCTGTCACATCAGCTATTATTTCTTTTGTTTCCTCAAAATTCTCCTTAATCTTCTCCTCTAAGTCTCTTCTCATAACTCCTATTACAGCATTATTCTCTGTTCTCAACTGTTCCCTCATATCCTCTATCATTCTCCTATTTTCTTCCTTTAGGCTTTCGAATTTCTTATCCATTTCCAACCTACTTGAGGCAAATCCTCTGTTCACCTCTTCTTTCATCTCCTTATTTTCCTCCTTTATTTCCTCACTATTTTTATTTAATTTCCTTATTTCTTCATTACTCTGTTCAAATTTTCTATTCATTTCTTTATTTATTTCCTCCTTACTCTCTTCAAATTTTCTATTCATTTCCTCTCTCCCTGTATTTATGTTTACACTCATTTCCATTAAAGTCCTCATTATATTCCTTAAATCAACACCCTCATTATTTCCCTTTTTCTGTTGGGTTTGCATCAGTGGTAATTCCCTAGCCTCATCTACTTGGGTTTCCACCTCACTCTCTTCTATAGGCATATCTGTGCCTTCCGTTTCTGTCTCTTGTATTTCTAGGCTTGTCCCTTTTTCCAATTCTATTAGGCCTATTGTAGCTTCTTCCTCTTTTTCATTTATTTTTTCTTTTAATGTCACATATTTTCCTTTTCCAGCTTCCTCAATTGCTGTACCCTTCCTAGACCTACTATGTTTGTTATATTCCTCTAATTTTTCTGTTTTTTTTTTCGCTTTCTCCCCCCTTAAATTATATGTACCTGTTTCAGATTCCATTTTTTTTTTTTTTATTTCTTTATCTAAAATTTCAAATTTCCCTTTTATGCTATTTAAATTTTTAAAATTAAAAAAAATTATTGACTTATGGTTGCAAAGTCCTGAAAAGTAAACAATATTAATACAAATATTTAATTAATAATCTTATCTAAAGTGCCTTAAGGTTAATTCTTAAATTTTTTTATAATCGAGCCCCACGTTTGTGTGCCAAATGTAATAATTGGTAAATTCTCTTTTATAAGTCTTAATAAAAATGTATAAGTTAAAAGAAATAACGATTCAATGCTGCTTTTGTTACAAAAAATTTAATATTTTAATATGACATTCCTTATTTTCTTTTATAAAGTCACTTACTAATTACAAAGTCTTATTTCATCCACAAAGAATTACAAAAATTAAGCTTTATTAGCCTAAGTCTAAAATTTGTTTATGGCAGCAAGAAGTTTAGTTATAAATTTTAATATTAATTGAATTTGATTTAATTACTTTAATTTGAGCTTGAGCTCTCCTTATCTCGGGTTAATAGGTGGGTTTTCTAAATTTTGAATAATAAAATTTGAGTTGGCACCTTCAAAAAAAAAAATATCTAAGTTACAATTCTTACAAGCTAAAATTTTTTTTACAAGTTATTTGGTTTTTAATTAAATAATTTCCTGAATAATGTCTTCTTAATCGATCAGTTCAATGATTTGGCTTAATGTTATTCTGTAATTATGATTTGAATACGATACTGCACTTTCCGCACCAGTAAAAAAAATAAAATTTCTACAGCCAATTCTGAAACACGTCTGTATCGTTCTATTGTTCTATTCAAATTGTTATCTATTAATTACTTCTAATACATTTTCTTATAAATAGTGATTTGTGTGTTTTTTTTCTTTTTATATAAAATCTTGTGATTAGATCTAAAATGTGGCCATGTGCATTTTCTACACAAGTGAAATTAGGTTATGTTTACATTTCGTTACTGGTATATTTTAGTAATTTTTTTACATACTGAATTTATTTATATATATTTATCTTATTTTGTAAGTGCCTTTTATATATATACTACTTCAAAATGTTACAATATATATATATATATATATATATATATATATATATATATACATATATATATATATATATATATATATATATATGATAACGTTAAATATCAAGAATATATATATATATATATCGCAATATGTTTTCTTGTGTATTAATAAAGAACAAAAGTCAAAATACAAATACAAGAATTATATTTGAATTTACAATATATATATATATATATATATATATATATATATATATATATATTTAGGTTAGTTTTGGTTGGTAAAGATTATTTAGATTTTTTGGACTAGGAGACTGACAGACTTACCTTGGTAAGAGTCCACACTGTAGTCTTGAAATAGAAACACATAAAACACTTAAACATTGATATATTTCAACCACACAGTGGTCTTTGTCAATCAAAGAGAAAACACAAAAAGAAATATAAGAGAATGAAATAAAATAAATATAAGTTGTAATCACAGATTGTGTAGAGTAGAAATCAGATGACACAGATGCACAGATTAAATATATATATATATATTTCTTTCCATGAGCATATGAGTGATTATAGTTTATATAAGTCTGTCAGGGGAAAAGAGATAAGGCTATTAGGAGAAAAAAAAAATTTTTTTAAAAATGAATGGATTTATCTGATGTTGAGGTTAGGGGATTCTCTGGACTTGGTATACCACTGGTATGATAGTTCCCACCTTCTCAGTTCTGAGGGATTGCAATCAGGGGGGAGTGATTTAATTATTTTTGTGGTATAGCCGTCATCAAAAGTTGTGATGTTGTGACTCGCAGCATGTTGAGCTGTTGGTCTATCCATATTCATAATTTTAACCATCTGTGGCCATTCATTCTGATATTCAGACCATCCGTGGTCAGGCCTATGTACTGTGCTGAGCAAAGTTTACATTGTAGCTGGTATATGACATTTTTCGATGTACAATTATGCTGACCCTGTATTTTGAAGACCATTTTTGTTGTTTGGCTGTTGAAACTATTTGCTGAGGGGTGTATTGGACACGTCTTGCATCTAGGTCTATTACATGGGAAGGAGCCATGAAGAAGTTTGTGTGGTTTCTCTGCATCAGGGTCTGGTAGTTTAGGATGTACTAGGATGTTTTTCAAGTTGGGAGGTTGCTTGTACCAAATTTGCGGTGGATCGGTGAAAAGATTTTTGGTGTGGACGGAAGCTTGAAGAATTTTGAAGCCATCTCTCAATATCTTGTTGAGTTTATGTAGACCAGGATGGTAGTCTGTTATTAAAGACAGTTTATTTTGTTCTGTTTGTGGTTTATGGTGAACCGAGGATTGTGCTGAATGAATTTGGTTTTCAATGAGTTTTTTTGTGTATCCTCTTCTCTGGAAGGCTGTTGATATCTTTCTATTAAAATCTTCCAATTCCCTATCATTCGAACAGATTCTCTTACCCCTGATTGCTTGACTGTATGGAATGGATCGTTTTATGTTTATTGGGTGGTTGCTGTCGAAATGGAGATATAGTAGGTGGTTTGTAGGTTTGATGTGAATTCCTGTGTTGATATTTCCATTCTGGAGTGTTACCTCTACATCCAAAAAGGTGATGGCTGATGTAGATTTCTCCCAGGTAAATTGAAGTGTGGAGAATTGTGTCAGGCTGTCTAAAAATGTCTCAACTGTTGAAGCACCCTGTGTCCAAATTAGGAAGGTGTCATCTATATATCTATACCAACATAATCCCTGGTGTGTTTGTGTCTTTAGAAAACTTTCTTCCAACAATCCCATGTACAGATTTGCGTACGATAGTGCCATTCTGGTGCCCATTGCTGTTCCCTTTATTTGAAGGTAGTTCCTTCCCTCAAACTGAAAGTTGTTCTTCTCGAGGATGAACCTGGTCAGGTTCACAAGACAAGGTGTAGTGGGAGAAGGCTTGCCTGGGCGTTTGTTTAGAAAATTCTCTATTGCAGATAGGCCGTGTGCATGAGGGATGTTGGTATAGAGAGAGGTGACATCTATGGTGACCAAAATAGTTACCGGGGGTAGAGGTACAGATATTTGTGAGAGTCGATCTATGAAATGATTGGTGTCCTGGGTATGTGATGGAAGGTTTTTTACTAAGGGTTGAAGGTGTGAGTCGAGGAAAGCTGAAATTCTTTCCGTTACTGAATTGCAGCCAGCAATTATTGGTCTACCAGGTGGAGGGATTATGTTTTTGTGGATCTTTGGTAATATATAGAATTGAGGAGTAGAGGGGTTTTCATTATATAATAATTTTAGAGATGTTTTCATTATATAATAATTTTAGAGATGTTTCCGAAATGTTTTGTTCAGGAGCTGTATATTTGAGTAGGTCCGAGAGTAAATTGTTGAATTCTGTAGTGGGGTTATCTGTAAGTATTTTGTATGTTGTGATGTCTGACAGTTGCATTTCATTTCTCTCATATTATTTCATTCTCTCATATTTCTTTTTGTGTTTTCTCTTCGATTGACAAAGACCACTGTGTGGTTGAAATATATCATTGTTTAAGTGCTATTATGTGTTTCTATTTCAAGACTACAGTGTGGACTCTTACCAAGGTAAGTCTGTCAGTCTCCTAGTCCAAAAAATCTATATATATATATATATATATATATATGAAGTTATTATTATTAATTGTAAATAATTTTTTCCATCACTAAGTGCAATAATTTTACCTTATGTGATGAGGCACCTTTCGGTCACTTGACCATTGTTGAATCACTCTGAAATATACCCTTGAAATATATATATATATTTAGGTTAGTTTTGGTTGGTAAAGATTATTTAGATTTTTTGGACTAGGAGACTGACAGACTTACCTTGGTAAGAGTCCACTCTTTAGTCTTGAACAATGATATATTTCAACCACACAGTGGTCTTTGTCAATCGAAGAGAAAACACAAAAAGAAATATGAGAGAATGAAATAAAATAATTGTAATCACAGATTGTGTAGAGTAGAAATCAGATGTCACAGATGCACAGGTTAAAGATATATATTGTTTCCATGAACATATGAGTGATTATATAATCACTAATATGTTCATGGAAACAATATATATATATATATATATATATATATATATATATATATATATATATATCTTTAATCTGGGCATCTGTGACATCTGATTTCTACTCTACACAATCTGTGATTACAATTATTTTATTTCATTCTCTCATATTTCTTTTTGTGTTTTGTCTTCGATTGACAAAGACCACTGTGTGGTTGAAATAAATCATTGTTTAAGTGCTTTTATGTGTTTCTATTTCAAGACTACAGAGTGGACTCTTACCAAGGTAAGTCTGTCAGTCTCCTAGTCCAAAAAATCTATCTATCTATATATATATATATATATATATATATATATATATATATATATATATATATATATATATATAATCTTGTTCAAACTTTACTTTTTATTCATTCACTCAAATTCAAATATTTTTATTTTTAACTTCTAGTTGATGACACCTGATGTTAATAGAGTTTTTTCAAATATTAATTCAATAATTAAATATAACAATGAATTAATTTTATTTTTATATAGTACAACAACTTTTCACAAAGGAACAAGGTATGCAATATAGTTATTCGTCCCATTTGACTTGATATAAGTGATAATATATGATTTCATAACAGCTGTTTTAATGAATATGTTATGTTATTTAATTTATATTAATTGTAATTATTTAATAAAAAGTATCTAAAATAAATTTTTTTGTTGACTCAAGTTGGAATTGACTTTATACAATTTTTGTTAATGTTACTTGATTATGTACAGGGCGAACAGAAGATGCTCACAAAGCCTTCTCTGCCGCAGTACAGATGCATGACACTCTAGTCAAAGCTTGGGCATTATGGGGCGACTACATGGAGCAACAATTCACTAAAGCCACTCCTAACATTTCAACAGGTGTATCTGCAATTACATGTTTCCTTCATGCTTGCCGACATCAGAATGAATCAAAGTCACGCAAGTATTTAGCTAAAGTAAGTATAAACTTTAACAATTAATAGAGAGTTAAAAAAACATTAATTCACCGATTTGAGAGTCTATTCTCCATGTGTAAGCTGCTTTTTAAAATTTTATTTTCAATTTTTCAGTAAAAAAAAAACTTGGTACAGTTTTTAAAAAACTTTAGCACTATGTTTCCTAGCCTGTGTTCAGTTTAACGTTATTGTGTTAATAAACAGGTTCTCTGGCTACTAACCTACGATGATGAAAAGTTCTCATTGATGGAGGCTGTGGATAAATACATGATTGGTGTACCTCCAATTCATTGGTTGCCATGGATACCACAGCTTCTGACCTGTCTTGTGCGTAATGAAGGAAAACTAATGCTTGGACTAATCAGTCAGGTATGAACAGTAATACAGCATTCAGATTTCTCTGTAAACATAGACCTTTATTTTTTTAAAGTATTTCTTATGATGCCTATTTATAATACAATTCTTATAAACTAAAAGAAGTCAAGCTTTTGTATACAATGTAAATCTTTTTTTTTTAATATGTCTCCGTAAGAACATGGAGAAGTTCGGCATAATTGGTAAGAAATGTTGGCTGTATTAGTGAATAAAATACCTTTGCCTGTGTTAGCAAAATATTGTTTGATTGCACTCTTAAAAATAAAAATTGTCTTTAACAGGCATACATGGTTACTGTTGTAAATTATATGTTCACTTCATTGAATATTACAGTCACATAATGTGAATAATAAAAACTAAAAAATAGGCATTTTGCCAAGATATTCATTTACTTTAGAGTTAGAGTTTCGCACTAGATGAAATGATAACACAACCATCCTGGTGATGACTCATACAAAAATTAAAAAGAAAATTGTTTTTCATTTTCTTAGTTTATCATCTAATCTTGAGACAAATGGATTATTACTATATTTGACCTATATAATGCTATGTATTTGACACACAGCACATTTAATCTACATATTGCTGTGTGACTGATAGTCTCTTTTATAATACATCTATAATATAAATATCTTATCAACACTGCTAAAAATAAGTTTTAATACTCTTAGCCTGTTGCACTTTACGGACGAGATCAGAATATTTTCAGATTAGGCAAAACATTATTGGTAGTGGATACGATTATGAGCCCAGCTCATCATGTTTGTTTGTTTTAAAAGAGTTTATTTTCAGTGACATATCACTTACAGACTAAACTTCTGTGCTGTCTAAGGAATATTTATCGCTTTTCGAGATTTGTATCACAGATAGGGATAGGAATTTATAGCCCATAGTTTGTCTTCATATCAGCCATTCTAGATGTAATAGAATCTTTCATTAAGTTTTATATCAAGTGGAGTTTCTTGTATTTGTTTTACTTGTCAGCCGGTATCCTATGTTTATGTCAAATTACAATCTAAAAATGACATATCTGGGTTATCTGAAGAAGACTGTTTATTGCAAGGGGGTGATAGTGAAGATAGTGACTTGGTAAATGTTGGCAATATTTCCACAACACCTGAACTTTGCTTCTCTATTTTAGATCTCCACCCAGCCCTTAGTACAGTACATCTGTACCTTTGCCTTCACACATTTGCCTGCCATTATTATTACATCCAGCAGCTGATAATTCATTGTAAACAACTCCTAAATCAAGCCAATAAATAATATTAAAGAGACAACATATTTTGTTTGAAGGGAAACCCAATTTAGTAAAAAAAATATCCCTTTCACAGTACCTCCGTGTTTAGAGAAAAATCTTTACAAGCAATGATAATTTTACAGAATTGGACACTCAGCATGTGTTTTGCGGTGATGAGTTTTTATGCATGTTATTAATCACCAATTATGCCCAGGAAAAGATCCCAAATTAAAAACTTGAAATTTGATAGTAACTGGATACCTTCAACAAGGAGCAAGTTACAAAGCTATGGAAAAAAATGATATGGTCACCAATGTTTTTTAGAAACCATGCTTATTGCCAGGTTTATGGTTTTATCTAGGTATTGCATTTTTACAGTGGATTAGTAGATGAACTTTTATTGTGCTTAAAAACTGCAATTTTTTAAAAATACATTATCACTTTCATTGTATTTCAGATGATTCAGAAGATACAATACTCTTCTTAATAATATGGTTTTCTTAGTATAATAAATATTATTATTTCAAAATTTTATTCCAAACCTGGCCAAAAAGCTTTTTGGTGACTCATGTTTTAAATTGTTCATAATTAACTGGTCATTATGTTTGTAAGTTACAAAGGTAAAATTTTTACTATTATTACAATTAGAAATAATATCGGACCATTGAAAATATGGAAGCCATTTTGCATCACTAGACCAAGTGCCAAAATGATTTTTAATATATTGCCCTTACAAGTTCATGTGCCATTTAAAATCAGTATATATATTAATTTTGTTTATAACAACATAGTGCTAGAATAGTGTGAAGAATTTTTGTACTATAGTTTCAATTTCTCTCCACCAGAATGTGCAGTTATTTCCCTTTTCAAGAAATGGCTCCTGGTCTAGTGATCCATAACTCCATCCATATGAAGGAAAGTTTCCTGTTTAAAATTTCCCTCATAGTGTAATTTTGTAACTTAATTTAAACTAGATTGGTTTTTGTGTTTTAGGTGGGGCGAACATTTCCGCAAGCTGTGTATTTTCCAATCAGAACTCTTTACTTGACTTTAAAAATAGAACAGAGAGAACGCTACAAGAGTGCTGGACTAGCTGCAGCCTTGGCAGGAAAACAGGTAAATCATTTTTTAATTAATAAAAATATTTTTATAATTCATTTCATACAAAGAATTTTTATAAACTTCTTTTAATTCTAAAGTATTTAATAAGTTATGCAATAATTACTTATTTGTTCACAATTCTTTAGTTTGAAGCAATATAAGTAATCTTTTTGGTTTAAAGGGATCTAAAGGTTCAAACCTGTTTTTATGTTAAACATTAAATAATGACAGAAATATATCTACAACACTTTGAACAAATAATAATTAAACCTATACTACACACACATAACATTTTACTATGGACAAGATACGTAGATGATATACTTGTAATACACTAACCTACCATTCACAACAAACACATCATAATACTAAACAAACTAAATAGATACAACAAAAACATACAATTCACCTACGAAATAGAAACAAACAGAACAACTAACTATCTTGACATGACATTAAATATAAACAATAATAAAATAGAAACTACAGTACTCAGAAAACCAACATCCAACAATACCACAATACATAACAAATTTTAACACCCCTGGACACACAAAATAAAAAAATAACAAATATATACAACAAAGAACACTACCCTTCAACATACAAACCAAACAACAAAATAATAAAATATCTTAATAACACAAACCACAAAACAAATACAGGAAACATAACCTATCTGGAATCTACAAAATAAAATTACATGTAACGACTGCAACCGATTTTACATAGCAAAAACAACCAAATCATTTAAAGTAAGATTTGCGGAACATTTCAGAGCATTCAAAACTAAAAATAAAAAAGCATCAAACTTAGCGGAACACCTAATATTACATGAACATATAATAACGAGCTACGAAAATAACCTAACCATACTTGAAATAAACGATAACCTAAAAGAACTAAACTCACTAGAATACCACATCTATAAAACCATACACAACAAGTTAATGAACCGAGAGACAACATATGCAGACGACATACTTTTCAAAAACATCAAGCACGCTGCCCAAGACAAAAAGTATATAATGTCAACAGATTCCAACATCACGGACCGAACAACAACACCAAAAAAAGGGAAAATTAATTCAGTGATTCGACAATGGTCAAGTGACCGAAAGGTGCCTCATCACCTAAGGTAAAATTATTGCACTTAGTGGTGGAAAAAATTGTTTACAATTAATAATAATAACTTCATAAAGTCAGTGCAACGGAAAAACAATGGACAACATGAAATATCATGATATATATATATATATATATATATATATATATATATATATATATTCCTGATATTTAATATTGTCCATTGTTTTTCCGTTGCACTGACTTTATGAAGTTAATAAATTACCAATTTTGAGTAATTTTATCCACCATTAAGTGCAATATTTTTACCTTGAGTGATGAGGCACCTTTCGGTCTTTGACCATTGTCGAATCACTCTTTTTTTTGTTGCTTTATTGATAATAGTGTTTTGTTTATTTTTTATGTGTAATTTTGCGTATTTTGGTGTTATATTAAGAGTTAGGCATTTTTTATTAAATTGTATTTTGTTGATGCAATTCTGGAGTTTGATTTTGAGGTTAATATATTTACGGTACAGTTGTTTACCTTGGTAGGTATTAAATTCCTGATATTTAATATTGTCCATTGTTTTTCCGTTGCACTGACTTTATGAAGTTAATAAATTACCAATTTTGAGTAATTTTATCCACCATTAAGTGCAATATCCACTCTGTGATTCGACAATGGTCAAAGACCGAAAGGTGCCTCATCACTCAAGGTAAAAATATTGCACTTAATGGTGGATAAAATTACTCAAAATTGGTAATTTATTAACTTCATATATATATATATATATATATATATATATATATATATATATATATATATATATATAGATTTTTTGGACTAGGAGACTGACAGACTTACCTTGGTAAGAGTCCACACTGTAGTCTTGAAATAGAAACACATAAAAGCACTTAAACAATGATATATTTCAACCACACAGTGGTCTTTGACAATCGAAGAGAAAACAAAAAAAGAAATATGAGAGAATGAAATAAAATAAATATAAGTTGTAATCACAGATTGTGTAGAGTAGAAATCAGATGACACAGATGCACAGATTAAAGATATATATATATATATTGTTTCCATGAGCATATGAGTGATTATAGTTTATATAAGTCTGTCAGGGGAAAAGAGATAAGGCTATTAGGAGGGGAAAAAATTGAATAGATTTATCTGATGTTGAGGTTAGGGGATTCTCTGGACTTGGTATACCACTGGTATGATAGTTCCCACCTTCTCAGTTCTGAGGGATTGCAATCAGGGGGGAGTGATTTAATTATTTTTGTGGTGTAGCAGTCATCAAAAGTTGCGATGTTGTGACTCGCAGCATGTTGAGCTGTTGGTCTATCCATATTCATAATTTTAACATCATGTCTGTGGCCATTCATTCTGATATTCAGACCATCCGTGGTCAGGCCTATGTACTGTGCTGAGCAAAGTTTACATTGTAGCTGGTATATGACATTTTTTGATGTACAATTATGATGACCCTGTATTTTGAAGACCATTTTTGTTGTTTGGCTGTTGAAACTATTTGCTGAGGGGTGTATTGGACACGTCTTGCATCTAGGTCTATTGCATGGGAAGGAGCCATGGGAAAGTTTGTGTGGTTTCTCTGCATCAGGGTCTGGTAGTTTAGGATGTACTAGGATGTTTTTCAAGTTGGGAGGTTGCTTGTACCAAATTTGCGGTGGATCGGTGAAAAGATTTTTGGTGTGGACGGAAGCTTGAAGAATTTTGAAGCCATCTCTCAATATCTTGTTGAGTTTATGTAGACCAGGATGGTAGTCTGTTATTAGAGACAGTTTATTTTGTTCTGTTTGTGGTTTATGGTGAACCGAGGATTGTGCTGAATGAATTTGGTTTTCAATGAGTTTTTTTGGGTATCCTCTTTTCTTTTTTTTTTTTTTTTTTTTCCCCCCCTTTGACAGACTTATATAAACTATAATCACTCATATGTTCATGGAAACAATATATCTTTAATCTGTGCATCTGTGACATCTGATTTCTACTCTACACAATCTGTGATTACAATTATTTTATTTCATTCTCTCATATTTCTTTTTGTGTTTTCTATTCGATTGACAAAGACCACTGTGTGGTTGAAATATATCATTGTTTAAGTGCTTTTATGTGTTTCTATTTCAAGACTACAGAGTGGACTCTTACCAAGGTAAGTCTGTCAGTCTCCTAGTCCAAAAAATCTAAATAATCTTTACCAACCAAAACCAACCTATAAATATATATATATATATATATATATATATATATATATATATATATATATATATATATATATATATATATGAAATATGAAATATGGTGATAACGTTTCCTTGTAATATAATAAATGAATAAATATACACCCATACATGTCTCGCATAAGATTTCTCCTTTTTTGGCTTTATTGGTCTTTTTGCTCCCCCTTCATCAAGTCTTGGTTTAATCCTCTGTCCTCTATTACATATTTTATATTTCAGATAATGTTTTTCATCCATAAGTGACTTTTGTCTTTTATCTTTTTCAGCTGCATTGTAATATTAAATTTCATATTGTTTTTTTATTATCGTTATTAACCCATTAGCATACTTGAACGAAACATTTTCGTCGTACTAACATGCTTTGCCATTCCTTGATGGAATTTCTGTCCAGTGTAGCTCCTAGTAGTTTCACTTTTTTTTATTTTTTGCTATATCGCAGCATTTACCGGACTGTTATTGTTACTAGGTGAATCAGCAATATGTGTTCTATAAATATTTTGATTTTTAGGAGGGGTAACCTTTAAGGAAATACAAATATAATAACAACATCGCATGAAGTTTAGAGATAGTGTTTGGTATAAACAATATCGCATCAGGGTATACACTAAAGTGAGACAGATTTATTTATAATCATGATTATGTAAGCACTTGAGATAACCATTAAATAAATGATAAGATGGTTAAATATGGAGTCAGAGTTTGATTTAATTAGCTGAACGTTTGGGCAACTAATTTCTTGTCCTTATCAAACCTGAAAACCATTTTTAAGTCATAGTCAATACACATTTAATTAATAAAATTTTAGTAGTAGTTTTAT
This sequence comes from Prosapia bicincta, assembly GCA_036971475.1. Classification (NCBI taxonomy): domain Eukaryota; kingdom Metazoa; phylum Arthropoda; class Insecta; order Hemiptera; family Cercopidae; genus Prosapia; species Prosapia bicincta. The sequence goes on from JBAIZL010000393.1 coordinate 4,955,245, forward strand.
GAAGTATACATTTCAAGTAATAATTCCTGAAAGTCTCAAGATAATATATTGATAAACAACAAACTTATAGTTGTTTTATAAGAGTCTGTAAAAGGCCTAAATTAATAGGAATTCACCAGGCTCTGAAAAATCGGATTACTAATGGGTTAAATGAAATTAATATTTAAAAATATTAATTATAGCATTATAACATTTGCTTCTGTCAATTAATTGTTGAATCATATTGCAGGTTCAAGGCCAAAGTTCTACTGATGCACAGCAAAGTAAGTTTTTACTTTAAATTATTTATTAATTACATTAAAGTACAAAGGACTTTGCATCGGTATACAATAAAGTAATACAATTCCACTACAAATCAAATTGCAATAAAAATAACCAAATAAAATATTTTGTTATATCTCTTACACGTGTTTCCCTAATACAATGAATGCAACAGTGTTAGGAATATTTAGATAAATCTGTTATATGTTGTTTGGGGAATATTGCGATAGTTTATTATCAACAGCCCCACAATAGTCATCTCTTTCTACTGGAGACTCTTCATTACCTTTGAGAACTTGGTAAACTGGTATAGGTGGCTTAGAGAAAACAAGTAGAGGAAAGAAATCTGTACGAATGTTAAACAGAATATTGTTTCTAACTGGTTGTATGTTAAATTTCTATTAATAATTTTAACTTTGTATATCTATTTTTTTATTTATTAATTTAACCTCATTTATGAAATTCGACCATTTCATAATTATGTAAATAGAAAAGTCATTAGTTTAAAATTGCAATAACATGTGTACTCTATCTTTTCTTTCCTGCATTACATAGTACTTTTTCATATTTAATGTCCCTGTGATTTTAATAGCTACCACTGTAATTATGATCAAATTAGAATATGTATCAATAATAATAATTTAAATAAATAAAATATGTTAAAACCAAAAAAACAAACATAAATCAAAATATTAATTTGAGTTTTGTAGAAATAAAACGACTGGTTTGAGAGTCAAGCATTCACATTGTTAATTTAGTGGTGACTTTTCGATAACATATTCGTTACCATCTTTAGGCTGTTGCCACTAAATTAATAATTGACTCGCAAATCAGTCGTTTTATTTTTACAAAATTTAAACCTAGCAATTGTAATATGAAAATTATTTGAAATATTGGTGTAAAAGTATATTTTATACCTATTTATTTCAGGATCAGCTGGCACGTCTCAACCCAGTGCTGCAGAATCTGGTCCAATTAAAGCGACTCCATCCATGTTCTGTTGTTCCCATATAATGCGCATGCAGAGAGATATTCATCCCACAATACTCTCTTCTTTAGAAGGCATTGTTGACCAGGTAAATTCAAGGGATATATGTATTTTGTTTTGATATAATGCTTCTAAAACGGTTGTGGTGTGTGTGTGTGTGTTTGAGTATTGTATAAGCTCTTGTTCATTAGGAATTATTTCACAAAAAGGACATGTCTTGGTGTTGAATCCATAAATAAAGGTTCCACGACCTGGTCTTTCATATTTTCTCAGCTCTGTCAAAACCTTTCTGTATTACTTATGATTAACCATTTGACCTTGAGGTACCAACTCCATCATGATTTCATCCTTAATATTGAACATTATTATATATCAGACATCAAAATAAATATGTAATATGTTCAACTAATAAATATATTGTCCCCATGTTTTTTTCTAGTCAATTTCTGATTTATAACATAGTATTTATATTGCAGATGGTGTGGTTCCGTGAAAATTGGTATGAAGAGGTATTAAGGCAGCTACGGCAAGGACTAGCAAAATGTTACATCATAGCTTTTGAGAATAGACGGGTTGTAAGTGAATCAACCATCACACCTCATACTCTTCATTTTGTTACAAAATTGGTCTCAACTTTTGGAATTGGAATTGGTAAGTCGAGAGTTAAATTGTTTATATAGTATTCTCATTTCACAGGATGACCACTGATTGAGGGAAATGGGAATATCAGTACATGCAGGAGGTCCAACAATTAGATAAAAATTCTTTATCATTTTATTGTCTGTCTCATAATAGGAAAGGATGGCAGACTAGTATTTGGATTGTCTTTGTCTATATCCCGTTATTGTAGTCAATCATACATTTAGGCTTCCTTAATTTTTTTATTGCTTGTCAGTTTGAACAGTATGTTTTAATAAATGTGTAACCATTTATTACTTATTTACAAAACATAGTCCATATTGACCAAAAATAAACACACCAAAACCTAATGACTTGTGTTACTCTGACAGCCGAAGCATAACAAAAACAATCAAATATCAAGCAAGCTAGCAAACTAGGAAAGCCTAATTTCCAAACTACAATACTTACTGAGAATACTCTTACAATATTTATTAGGATATTTTGAGAAATATGAGTGTTTCAGTTAAATGGAACTTGGAAAAATGACCATGGTTACGTATTGAGTACTGCATGGAAATCACGAGTCATGGTTGATTAACTGTGATTCACTGGTATGTTGAACTATTATAGATCTAATTATATGCACGCCAGCCATTGACACTAGCGAATACGAATTAATCCCTCATGTCAATTTAGTTTTATTTCGATGCAAAAATATTCTTACTTATAAAGAGCTAAATATTATATTTTTTATACGGGTGCAATTCTTTTATTCATTATTTTGTACCTTAGTTAGTTTAATATTTGTTAACTGATTAATATGTCCAATCGTAAATAGTAAAAACAAATTAAAAGTTACATACTGCTGGAAGTTTGCTTTAGATACTAGGCTCCTACTGTTATTCTTCATTTTATAAGTACTCAAGAACACGCTAATTATTTTTAAAAAAAACATTTACACTACTGTCCGTCACCAAGTAAAACTTGTACTAAGCTTCTTACTCCAGTTGACATAAAAACTAATGAAGTGATCTATTGTTTAGATGTCTGGAGAAGGTCAATGGGCTATAAATATCTTTCTTTATTTATGCTGTAAGTATCTTAATTATCCCTTATAAATCACAGACATCTATTCTTGTACATGACAAATCAGAAAACAAACTTTCTTAAATTAAACAAGTCAGTCAAACAATGACGTTTTTTAAGCTGGGCTTGTCTTTATAACCGCTACTAATAAATTGCCATGCCTAACTAACCTAGTTCATAAACCGTAATGGGTTATACCCTAAAACTATTTTTCTATGTGTTATCCGAAATTTTGCATTTACAAAAACTGTGATCAGTTTTATCCTTGCATTATTGTTACTGTACCTAATTATAAGAAGTACGGGGATTTTATTATTTTTAGCAGGAAAAATCTGGAATTTGGAAATTATAACTGAATGACCACCCTGTTTTCTTGTTGTTACTATTAATTTTTAATAAAAATATTAAACTGTTATTTAGAAAATATCACCACATCAGTTGGTTCCAATGTCAGTAGTTCTGCTTCGGAAAGTTTGGCCAGAAGAGCGCAAGTTACAATTCAGGATCCAGTCTTCCAGAGGATGAAGATACAATTCACTGCTGACTTTGACTTTAAAGTTCCTGGAGCTATGAAACTACATAATGTCATTCACAAACTCAAGAAGTGGATTAAGATACTAGAGGCAAAAACTAAACTTTTACCCAAGTAAGTTTATGTTTATTCAAATTCTGAAAACATTGCTTTTTGACTGGCATAATCTGTGAATTTAGTAATCGCTGGGTGAATTTTGTGTCTGGTACAGATCACATTGGTTTTTGGTACTGGCAAACCCTACTTGTTTATTCTCCAGTAACCAGTAGCTTTTATTGTTCATTCTTAGTTTCCGACCCTAAAACCTTTACAAGATCTCATTTATTAGAAGTAAATCTTCTATTTAAGCATAAAAAATTTACAAATATTCAGAAGTGTCAGGTTTAAAATTTAAATTTTTAATTTGTACCTTTTTTATTACTGTATAGTGGAACCCCACACAAGAATTGGCTTTTAAAATTGAAGCATGTATGAAATATCAAGCTGAAACAAGAACAAATTATTAACTTCTGTGTAGGAAAAAAATTGCTGTTATTCGACATTCATTTTTGAACATTTTTTAAATTTTCTGCATTTTGACAAAATGCTAAAATTAACTGTATCATGTGAATTGAAGATATTACTTCAAGCATTTATAAAAAAAGGATAACGTCTGCAATCTTTTTTTAACACTTTAGAGTAGTTCTAACCTAAAGGCTTGGTTAAAATATAATTAATGATATTAAAGCCAAAGTGCATATCTTAAGAATTTGAGTTAAGAGCAGAAATAAGATTAGGCAACATGTACTTTTTACTGGCAAAATTGTCTAATTGCAGTTATGGTGCTTTTTGTTAGCAGCATTAAAACTTGTTAGACCATATGTACTAATGTGCTGCATTTTACCAATCTTAGCATTTAAGGTTAAATCATAGGGTGGGGATCTTAGCACCAAGATTAAACAATAGGCGGAGATGGCCCATTCTGGCTCTAACTGCCTCAATTATGAAAATAATTGTAAACGCATATAGTTTCTCTATAACTATTTCTTCACAGTCTTCATGAAAAGTAAAGTTTGCTGGTGAATGTCCATCTCACTTACTAGCAAACTAGTTCCCAAATATAGTGTATTATAAATATAAAATAAAATAATTACTCTCTGTAAGATATATTACAATCTTCTGTATATATACCTTCTCAAACTATTTTCATATTAAGTTTTTTAATAAAGGTTTTTAGTTAATAATTGGAAGGGTTGCTAAAATTAAAACTGTCTTAAACTCCTTAAAAAGCTTGTTTTTTCAGTAACTATAAGGTACAACTATACAAACATATTTTAAAACCATTTCTAATTTTGAATTTCAATATACAAGCATGTATTTTTGTACTGTATTGAAATTAAAAACTAACAAGTACAATTTTTTAAACAATTTACAGATATTGTTTGCATCAAGCTTGATTATGTCAACTTATTAAGATTGATGTATGAATTGTATAGAGAAAGTGCAAATACTAGTATTTATACTATTTGTATTTATAATTGCAAATACTAAGAAAAAATAACTTACCCTATATCTAGCTTGCTAGATATTTATTGTAAATGAATTTAAACATTTGTTAATAAAATTAAATTAATGTTTAATTTTGAAAATGTATCCTCTTGTAAATAATAACACTATACAAATACTTTACAGGTCATTTTTAATTGAAGAGAAGTGCCGCTTCCTCAGTAACTTTAGCCTGCAGACTGCTGAGATTGAGTTGCCAGGCGAATTTCTACTACCAAAAGTAAATAAATGTATTAATTCTATTGATTGGTCTATTTTTTAGTATTCATATATATATTTCTTTTTGTGTTTTCTCTTCGATTGACAAAGACCACTGTGTGGTTGAAATATATCATTGTTTAAGTGCTTTTATGTGTTTCTATTTCAAGACTACAGTGTGGACTCTTACCAAGGTAAGTCTGTCAGTCTCCTAGTCCAAAAAATCTAAATAATCTTTACCAACCAAAACTATATATATATATATATATATATATATATATATATATATATATATATATATATATATATATATACATACATATATGATGTTAATATATTACTATTGTAAGTAATTTTATCCACCATTAAGTGCAATGATTTTACCTTGTGAGATGAGGCACCTTTCGGTCACTTAGCCATTGTCGAATCACTGATATTTTTCTGGTGTAGATGTTCGGTCCATGATGTTGGTATTTGTTGACGTTACACGCATTTTCTCTTGATCTGCGTATATGATGTTTTTATATAGTATGTCTTCTGTATATGTGGTCTGTAGGTTCATTAAATTGTTGTGTATGTTTTTATAAATGTGGTATTTTTGTAGTGAGTTTAATTCTATTGGGTTATTATTTATTTCAAATATGGTTAGGTTATTTTCGTAGATTGTTATTTCATGTCTATGTGATATTAGATGTGCTGCAACATTTGATACTTTTGTATTTTTATTTTTGAATGTTCTGTAATGTTCTTCAAATCTTATTTTAAATGGTCTGGTCGTTTTCCCTATATAAAATGCATTGCAATCGTTACATGTAATTTTGTAAACTCCTGATAGGTTATGTTTCTCTGTATTTGTTTTGTGGGTTGTGTTATTAAGATATTTTATTATTTTGTTGTTTGGTTTGTATGTTGGAGTGTAGTATTCTTTGTTGTATATATTTGTTAGTTTTTCTATTTTGTTATTGGTGTATTTATATTTTAGGTAGATTTTTTAATTTTTATTATTTTTGTGTTCAGGTTGTAGTGTTGTGTTGAGGTTAGGTTTTTTTGTAAATTTATTGTATGTGTTTTTTATAATGTGTTTGTTGTATCCATTTTGTATTGCTATTTTTGTAATGTTATCTAATTCTTCATTTAATTTTTGTTTGTTATCTTGTGTGTATTTTATTGCTTTATTATCATGTTACTGTAAGTGTTAATTTTGTGTGTCCAAGGGTGGTTAGATTTGTAGTGTATTGTGGTGTTGTTGGAAGTAGGTTTTCTATGTACTGTAGTTTCTATTTTATTGTTATTTACATTTAATGTGATGTCAAGATAGTTAATTGTTCTGTTTGTTTCGGTTTCAACAGTGAATTGTATGTTTTCGTTGTATATATTTAGTTTGTTTAGTATTATGATGTGTTCGTTGTGAATGGTGGGTCGGTATATTACAAGTATATCGTCTACGTATCTTGTCCATAGTAAAATATTATGTGTGTTTAGTATAGGTTTAATTATTATTTGTTCAAAATGTTCTAGATATATTTCTGACATGACTGATGATATGGGTGATCCCATAGGGAGTCTAGTTGTTTGTTGATAGTATTTATTGTTAAATTGGAAGTAATTTTGGTTACATATGTGTATTAGTTTGTTTTTCATTATTTCTATGGTTTCTTCTATTGGGATACTAGGGTACATGTTAGTTATGTCATAACTTATTATTTTAGTGTTGTTGTTTGTTTCTATGTTTTTTATTTTATTAATTCATATCCACCTTTTATATTGTATGTGTTGTTGATTTGTATTTTAGATCTTATTATTTTGTCTAGTATTTTTGCGATTATGTAGGATGGTGCTGTTTTGAAATTTATTAGTGGTCTGAATGGTGTGTCGGGTTTGTGGATTTTTGGTATTCCTGGTAATATTGGTGCGCATGGTTTGAATGGGTATAGTCTTGTGTGGCATTTTAATTTATTGTTATAGTTTAGGGTATTTCGGTGTGTGACTATTTGGTTTTTTATTGTAATAAGGTATTTGCTAGTTGGGTCTGGGATTTGTTCGTATTTATTTTCTTTTATGTAGTTAGTCATTGAATCGTTGTATTTGGTATTTTCTATTATTACTGGTGTATTTGTTTTATCGGATTTTAATATTAAGTAGTCGTTGTTTTCTAGTTTTTCTCTAGGTTTTATAATTTCTTTTTTATTTATATATTGTTCCGTTTTTTTTGTTTTTTCCGTTTTTATTAGGTTAATTTTATTATTAATATTGTTTCTTATGTGTTCAGTATTTTGGTGGGTAATTTTGTGGATAAATCACCAGTGATTCGACAATGGTCAAGTGACCGAAAGGTGTCTCATCACAACAAGGTATAATTATTGCACTTAGTGGTGGATAAAAGTATTTACAATAGTAATATATCAACTTCATAAAGTCAGTGCAACGGAAAAATAATAGAAAACGTAAAATATCAATATATATATATATATATATATATATATATATATATATATATATATATATATATATTTAGGTTAGTTTTGGTTGGTAAAGATTATTTAGATTTTTTTTGGACTAGGAGACTGACAGACTTACCTTGGTAAGAGTCCACTCTGTAGTCTTGAAATAGAAACACATAAAAGCACTTAACCAATAATATATTTCAACCACACAGTGGTCTTTATCAATCAAAGAGAAAACACAAGAAGAAATGTGAGAATGAAATAAAATAAATATAAGTTGTAATCACAGATTGTGTAGAAATCAGATGTCACAGGTGCACAGATTAAAGATATATATATATATATTGTTTCCATAAGCATATGAGTGGTTATAGTTTATATAAGTCTGTCAGGGGAAAGGAGATTGGAAACATCTGATGAGGCTATTAAAAAAAAAAAAAAAAAAAAAGTGAATGGATTTAATTGATGTTGAGGTTAGGGGATTCTCTGGACTTGGTATACCACTGGTATGATAGTTCCCATCTTCTCAGTTCTGAGGGATTGCAATCAGGGGGGAGTGATTTAATTATTTTTGTGATATAGCAGTCATCAAAAGTTGTGATGTTGTGACTCGCAGCATGTTGAGCTGTTGGCCTATCCATATTCATAATTTTAACATCATGTCTGTGGCCATTCATTCTGATATTCAGACCATCCGTGGTCAGGCCTATGTACTGTGCTGAGCAAAGTTTACATTATAGCTGGTATATGACATTTTTTGATGTACAATTATGATGGCCCTCTATTTTGAAGACCATTTTTGTTGTTTGGCTGTTGAAACTATTTGCTGAGGGGTGTATTGGACACGTCTTGCATCTAGGTCTATTGCATGGGAAGGAGCCATGAGGAAGTTTGTGTGGTTTCTCTGCATCAGGATCTGGTAGTTTAGGATGTACTAGGATGTTTTTCAAGTTGGGAGGTTGATTGTACTAAATTTGAGGTGGATCGGTGAAAAGATTTTTGGTGTGGACGGAAGCTTGAAGAATTTTGAAGCCATCTCTCAATATCTTGTTGAGTTTATGTAGACCAGGATGGTAGTCTGTTATTAAAGACAGTTTATTTTGTTCTGTTTGTGGTTTGGTGTGAACCGAAGATTGTGCTGAATGAATTTGGTTTTCAATGAGTCTTTTTGGGTATCCTCTTCTCTGGAAGGCTGTTGATATCTTTCTATTAAAGTCTTCCAATTCCCTATCATTCGAACAGATTCTCTTACCCCTGATTGCTTGACTGTATGGAATGGATCGTTTTATGTTTATTGGGTGGTCGCTGTCGAAATGGAGATATTGTAGACAAAATAAAAATATAACAAATATATACATCAAAGAATACTACACTCCAACATACAAACCAAACAACAAAATAATAAAATATCTTAATAACACAAACCACAAAACAAATTCAGAAAAACATAACTTATCAGGAATTTACAAAATTACATGTAACAACTGTAACGCATTTTACATAGGGAAAACAACCAGATCATTTAAAATAAGATTTGAAGAACATTATAGAGCATTCAAAAACAAAAATTCAAAAGTATCAAATGTTGCAGCACACCTAATATCACATAAACATGAAATAACAAATTACGAAACTAACCTAACCATACTTGAAATAAATAATAACCCAATAGAACTAAACTCACTAGAAAAATACCACATTTATAAAAACATACACAACTATTTAATGAATCTACAAACAATATATACAGAAAACATACTATTCAAAAACATTATACACGAGACTCAAGAGGAAACGTGTATGACGTGAACAAGTACAAACACCACCGACCGAACATCCACACCAGAAAAATTGAGAAAAAGTAATCAGTGATTCGACAATGGTCAAGTGACTACGGGTAAAATCACACAAGGTAAAATCATTGCAATTAATGGTGGATAAAATTACTTACAATAGTAATATATTAACTTCATAAAGTCAATGCAACGGAAAAACAATGGATAACGTAAAATATCAAGAATATATATATATATATGTTCAACCTGTATAGAATATCTTTAAACATCCAATAGACTAATTAAAGAAATATGGTACTATTTGTAAGGATTTTTAAGTACAATATATTTTTGAATACAAGCTCAAGACATACACCCATACATCAAGGGTGCAAGGATAACAGGCAGTTTTCACAGTGTTGAGCAAATATTTACTTCTGTTCAAACTTATTTGAATATACAGAGAAAATATTTCTGTTAGTTTAGCTGTTTAAAAATATTGTTTTTTAGGAATTATATTTTATTTTAAGCTCTATCTGGTAAATTTTAATAACTGAGTAACCAGATTAATAAAATATCAGTGTTCAAATTAATTTTGTTTTAACTATGCATCAAGGTAAAGCAAATGAATTGTTTAGAGATGGTAGTTACAGATGGGAAGGGAAGGGAGTGTTATAGAGGGATCTCCAACTGGACATTGCTACCTTTATCACTTACAACATGATTATCTATTGTAGATACTAACTTGATTAAAATATTGATTTTTGTGGAATATCAATGAAATATAATCTAATCTCTAGATTATTCATTTATCACCAATGTCTTTGATAAAAATTCGCGTTTGTAATTAGACTTCAATAAATTTTATTTTCATTTATACTTTCTTGTGGGTTTGAACTTACATTCTGTTAATTGACCACTATTATTCAGAACTCATTTTCATCTAATGGCAACAGTTGACACTCCATCTCAAAGTTTCTTTAAGCACTGTTATAGATTAAAATTAACACTAAACACTACTAATAAAATAACACAAAAATAAGGTTTGGCATTGCAGCATTACAGTAGGTATTATTTTTAGAAATTCTAAACTAAACCTAAAATCTATTCTGCATTTATCACTATATTCTCAATGGCCCATGGTTGTTAAACACTTTTTCATAGCTTACAAAAGCAAGTTAAAGGTTCAAGGAAAGAGAATAATTGACTTTTTTAATCAGTGCCTTTATAGTAATTAAGCGATTTTGAAGTACTTTTACCCTTTAGTGAATCATCTTTGTTCTACGGGCTCGTATATATTCATTTTTATGACAGGCTATTATAGATGAGAACTGTCTGTGCTCTTTGGTCAGTAACAAAATGGAACGTAACTGCTTAGAGACTTTTTCATTCCCCTTTTACATACGGTAAAACTATCCAAAGACATTTGTTAAAAATTCTTTTTACTAGGATTCCATCTGGACCTAAAATCTTTTTATTTAAGCTAATTTTCCTCTATCTATCGTATGTTTTAGATCCTTCTTTAGGTATTACCAGGGTCAAATTTAGAAGTATATAAATTACATACATTTGAGTACATTTTTCTGCCTTTCCTGAAATAATATTTTCCCTACAAAAATTGAAATTCCAACATTACAATATTGTAATGTTAGGCAAGGCAACCTGATTTGTATGATGTTGGCCTTAAATATATGATTCTACTATTCTGCTTTCACTACATTTTTGTCATCACTTTTCAATTGCATACAGAACAGAAAATCCTAGTCTAAAAAAGCTTTTATTTTAAAATAGCTTTGTTTAAAACAACAAAGTTGTATTTATGTTGCTGTTATTTCCTTTGTCAAAAATACACTTTAATTCCACTAACTCCTGTTAACTTTCTTAACAACCCAAACCCTTTTATACGTGGGACCACAAAAAATCCGTTGTGAAGGCTTCGGTGTTTAATTTGGACATAAAATGAAGTAAAACACATGTTTATACTGCACTGGGTTAATATTATGCAGTGCTTTTTTCAACTTCTCTATGTTGGATCACACTCTTAAAGTTCATTATTTCTTTTACAGCACTCTCACTACTATGTCAGGATATCTAGGTTCATGCCTCGTGTAGAGATTGTACCAAAACATAATATAGCTGCTAGGAGACTTTATATACGAGGGCACAATGGCAAGTTATATCCTTACCTAGTAGTAAATGACTCTGGGTTGGGAGATGCAAGAAGGGAAGAGAGGGTACTGCAGTTGCTGCGTATGCTGAACCACTACTTAGGAAAGCAGAAGGCAAGTATATCCAGCTATTTCAGATCTTACTAATTATTTAAATTTCTGAATTGGAGCTAATTTAAACAATTTAGGACGTAATTATTATTTTATTATCATTTATTAATTCATTTTACAGGTATAATTTATTTGAAATTATTCATATAAAACAAATAATTTTTTATAAAAGCATAAAAATTTTAATTTTAAAATCATTTTCAGTGGTTTATTAAATTTAGTTCATAATATTTAATTTTGTAGTTACACAGTTGATGATTTTTGTATTAACTGTTAAAACTAGATTATTTTATTTTAATGTCTTTTAAATGGTTAAAGTCATAAACACTTATACCATTGAAATAATAATTGTATTAATTATTTGATGGTAAATTATCTTTAATAATTCTTGTAATTACAATATTTTATAAATATTTAGTTCAATTTTTCATGTAGGGCAGAGAATATACAAACACCGTGGTGTTGTTTTGTCATTGTTCAGTATAATGAAAAAGCAAGTAAGATATAAAAAGTTTTTTTTTCGGGATCTCGTATTGGAACACTTTTTAGTGGGGCATATCATCAGATCAGACTTCCATAGTTGGAAATTAATTGATCAGTATTTTTTTAGCTTACTAAACTTTTCCAACAATGTACAAGCAAAACCAATGGGAAGCGTTATTAACATGGGCTGGTTCCATAACATAGTTAAGCTGAAAGCAACATGTAATAAGTTTTTTACTGTTAAATCATTACCATTTACTCTACTTCATGTATTATAATTACAAGCAAAACCAAATGGGAAGAGTTATTAACATGGGCTGGTTCCATAACATAGTTAAGCTGAAAGCAACATGTAATAAGTTTTTTACTGTTAAATCATTACCATTTACTCTACTTCATGTATTATAATTACAAGCAAAACCAATGGGAAGAGTTATTAACATGGGCTGGTTCCATAACATAGTTAAGCTGAAAGCAACATGTAATACGTTTTTTACTGTTAAATCATTATCATTTACTCTACTTCATGTATTATAATTACAAGGTGTAATAAAAGATTTCAGTTAACATTCTTGTTAAAATAGTTTTTTTTCATCCTTTTAATGAAAAGGTATTATTAAAGCTGGAAATGTTCGCAAAATAACAGATATTCTCTAAAGAACAAAAAATACACTTTTTATTACATACGTTTAACAAAATTAACCCATTTTACCCCTCAGGGGAGAATAGCTTATCCTAACAAAATTAAGACAAGTATATTTTGTCATCAAACTTTTATTTTAGTTTTAAACTTTATTACGGCCCTTAAGGGAATAATTAGCTATGTACATGTTAATGGAAACAACTGCTAATCAATAAACTTTAAGTAGCATTTTATTATTTATTTTTGTACATATTATTATTGTTATTTATTATTTTACATGTTATATTTTAGTTCATAATTATTATTTGTTGCTAATAACTACAAACAATCAATGAAAAAATAATAAACTAGCCCAACACAATTCAGTTACTATGGCCTGCTGCATTGTTTTTAAGGGAATCACTTGACCCTCAATGTTGTTAAGATATTCAGTGCTAAAAATTACACTGTTAATGAACAAACAAACAAAATGTTTTTCACTGACAATAAGAAATAATATGAACTTATTCAATGGATTAATAAGTTTCTGTCACTAAAAATCCCGTTTTCGGCCTTTTTGGAAGCCCGATAACTATGGTTACTGCTCGCACTTGGAGACTATCCTCCTTGCTGGTCGTTATCTCTGGTTCGCATTCACACTGAAGACAGCATTTCCTGCCATAGACTACCTTCTGTTTGAACCCATTTACACTTATAATATTTTTTTTTAATAATTGCAATTTATTCACCTTTCCAAATACATTTTATTCTTCACAAAGTAACAAAACATTACACACAAAAACTAACGCTAAAAATATAAGGGAATTATCTTCTGAAAAGGTAAAAAGCAACACTAATGGTAACTGCCTTTACTGCAGGATGAGAATGTGTTAAGCAAATTAAACAATGATTGTAAATAAATCAGTTACTAGCTATTTGTTAATAAAACATTTTTTAAACAGAAAATAAAACAAGTAACAAAGTCATTAGATTTTTGTCAAGTGCAATCAATTTTGACGGATGGAATATAAAATTGTTAGTACAATACATAAAACAAAATGATGAAATATAATATTGTAACTCCATTAAAGCTTATGAAAGGTCACTCCATATCATTAATCCTTAGCTATGGTCTAGAACTGCTTTTTCAACATATGAAAGATATTGATTTATCTGGCAATGCCAAAGACAATGTTCTATTAGTTTTTTTCACTATACAGAGAAATCTGCTAGCAATAAAATTTATTTAATCACTTTAACAATAGTTTATGACTATCTGAACTTTAAATTTTGTAAATTTGTTAAAACTTACTGAGACAGAACGATTTTGATCGCTATGTGGCGATCTTCATCAGTGTCTTCTGCCTATTTGTGCGAGATTTAAGTGAAATTGGTATAACCTATATATAATTTAGAAAGTCTTTATTTTTTTATAAGGTTTTAATACTTTGTTTAATGTAAATTATTTCTGCTTTTTGTTTGGTAAATGTAACTGCTTTAGTGTTATTGTTTATGTTTTTTTCGCGTATGTGGGTGTTATGGAGTTATGCATAGTTTGTTGAATTGTATGTGGATGTGTATTTTCCTAACCTTTAAAACCGTATTCCTTTATTCTTGGACTCCAGCCTGTCTTGCTTGTTGAATTCTTGAATTTTGTAATCCATTACGTTCGGTGAATCTTAATTAATCACTTAAAAAATAGTTTATGACTATCGAAACTTTAAATTTTGTAAATTTGGTAAAATTTGCTAATACTCTAAACCAGAAGACACTGATGAAGATCGCCACATAGCGATCGAAAACGTTCTGTCTCGGTAAGTTTTAATGAATTTACAAAATTTAAAGTTCGGATAGTCATAAACTATTGTTTAAGTGATTAATTAAGATTCACCAAACAGTATAAATTTAAGTATAAATTTTAATTACAATTACTAATTCCATATGTAAAAATCATGGTGATATCAAAAATCAATATACATGTATCACACTACAACCACATTATGCTACTAGATAATATTTCTGAGCTGCAAATATTTGTGAGCCACTTCTCCTACATTAAATTTATATATTTTTTTAGTATTTCTCATACTTAATATCTAAATAAACTCTGTATTTAAACCTATAAAAAAACATATCTTAACTTGTATGATCACTTTAGGAAACATCCCGCCGCTTTTTGCATTTCACTGTACCTAGGGTTGTAGCAGTGTCTTCACAGATGCGACTAGTAGAAGACAATCCAGCTTCTATCTCTCTGTTGGACATTTACAAAGCTGGATGTGTTAGCCTGAATATTGAACATGATGCTCCGATCTCTAAATATTATGAAAAATTGGCTACAGTGCAGGTATTTTCAACTGATTTATAAACGTTGTTTTCAAATAATGAAAAAGATTTTTTTCAATATTTGTTTTAGTGTTGTTTTTTTTTCATTAAAAAAAATATAATAAATAATTGTACTTGGGTATATGAATTGTATTTTAAGAGCATAATCCTTACATAGGTTCTTGCCACTTTATAGATATTCATTATACTGTCACTGGCTGTGATTACTTTGTAGAATGCTTAATTTTATGGGAGGTTTATGAGAATCTAATCTGATCATATTTTGGCTTTCTTCCAGTATTTGAATTTTTATATAATTTAGCTTATTTTTTTAGTGTGCCATGTTTCTCGTTCCTTTGTTCTCTTTTCTGTTTAATTTGTTGTTAATTATTTTTATTTTATTTATGAATTGTGTATATGAGTTCCATTAAATACTGTTAAGATGTATTACAGTTTTTTTTGTTGCTGTTTTCTTCCTTTTCTTAGATCTGTTTCACTTATTTATAAAGACTGATGTTGTTTTACTTAAATGCATAACTTCATTTTTTTTTAACACAGTTTTTCAGTTCTCCAAGAAAATGGCTGTACTTTTTATTTTGGCACTGAGTTTTACAACAGATTTGTCCATTAATCATCTCAAAATATAGACTTTTTAATTTTTGTATAAAATTTTATTAAAAATTTGTGCTAAATATTGGGAAAATTTTATAGCAATGTCATTAAAATTGAAAAAGTTATTGCATCTATTTGTAACCAATGAGTATTTATCCATAAATCTCTTATCAATAGATTAAGTACATTTGTAAGAGCACTTTTTATCCAATCTATTGCCTATAAATGTTTCAAAATTATTTCATTTCTTGAGAACAAAAAGACATAGACATAAATAGAGCATTTTCCTCTTACTGTCATAAATTTTTTACCTTGTATCTGAATTACATATTCTATAATAACATTTAATCTTGGTCCTGTCAAAATTTGCTGTCCAACATCTTATTCAGATTTATTGTCTTAAATTTGATGTCAATGAGGCTGCATTGACTAAGCCATTGAAATAATAAATGCAATATTTATTGATATATGATACATGATATACTATGATCCATCGTCTGTACTACAAAAGGTAGCTACATATAACATTGAAAAAGAATATATTATTATTGAAAAAGAAGGTAGCCACAAAAAATATATATATTATAGCATTCTTCATATAATTGTTCCTTATGGATTTTATTCTCTTTTGCAAAATATATTTAAACAAGTATATTTTTTCAGGCTCGAGGAGCTCAAGCTAGCCATCAAGTGCTGAGGGATATACTAAAAGATGTCCAGAATACAATGATCCCACGAACAATGCTACGGGATTGGGCAGTACGCACTTTTCCTTCACCAACTGATTACTGGACTTTCAGGAAAATGGTACATATTGAATGTAACTATAATTGAGTGAGAAGTATTATTTCCCTGATTATTGGTCTAGTTAAGAAGCATTAGGACGGCTTGGTCACTTAACAATAGCTTGAAACTCCATCATGATTACACAGTCACACAACATTACATAACATATTGTATACATGTTTAGGAAATCTTTATGGTCTTAAAACTGTAAAAATCTTTAGCAGTTTTGTTAATTTTAGTTTTAGTCAAATAGTTTCAGTAGAGAAAGTTAGGTTCAGTTGAATCTATACCATGTTTTCCCTTGTCTTTAGTTGGATCCTGACTCTATTTACAAAGACAGCAGTATCATTTTCTGATGTCATGTCTTTTATTTTATCTCGTAGAATTTTATGTCCCTCATGATAAGTGAAACATTTATATAAACACTTGCACATATGTTACACTTGCTTATAGTAGCATTTACTTTTATGATTGTTGAGGATAGCCTTTTCTAGTTGCGCCCCATTGTGAACTCGGGCAACACCCGTCATCAGCAATCTTAGAAGTAAATGCTACTAGGCCAGTGTAAAATATGTACAAGTGTTTAATTAAAAAATAGTGACACATAAAGATGGAATCATTTAATATGAAACATTTGGTTCAACTTGAAAAATTAATAACTTGCAGAACTTGTAATTTAAGTTGATTTATAAAATTTGAGGCATCAGCTACTGGCCGACACATATTCAAACTTATACTGATCTTCTCACTACAGTTGACATGAAAACTGCTATAACGTTCTATTGTGCTTAGATATTTGACAGAAGGTCAAAGCACCAGAAATCTTTATTTATGCTATAAGTTTCGAGAGTCGATAAATATCCCTTAGAAGTACAGACCTCTAGTCTTGTGTGTCACATATCAGAAAATAAACTCTCTTCAAGCAAACAAATCAATCAAACAATGTCGCCATTCATGGTTAGTCTTTATATTCGCTACTAATAAATTATCATGAATAGCTGATTTAGACCGTAGGCCATAATGGGTTAAAACCTGTCTATTATTAACAATCCTTGACTATATTAAAATTAAAATTTAAAATTATCTTAAAACCAAAAATCAAGTAAAATTCCAGTACTATATTATATGTTTTAATTTACGGGTATTTTATTTTTGTTTATTGCATTACAGTTAACATTACAACTCTCTTTGGCTTGTTTTGCTGAGTACGTCTTACATCTCACTCGCCTTAATCCAGACATGATTTACATTCATCAGGACTCTGGATTGCTAAATGTGGCTTACTTCAAATTTGATGTTGATGACAGTAAAGGTAAACTTTATTTTTTTAAGCTTTAAAATATCTCGCACTTTTAATTCATTATAGTTTGCTAGATTAGGTGGTTTGTGATAACTATTGATTCAGGTGGTCCTATCTGAATTATTTACCATCTATCTTATGCCCTGAACCCTCATCTATTCTTTATTTTTCCATATTTCACCCTTCATCAGTGAATAATATATTAATACTCCTCCCACTACAACTTTTGTTATTTTATCTATCTTGATCAAATTAAAAAATTCTTTATTTTTAAATCAAATGTGTTGTTATTTTTCTTCACTTCAAATACAGTTGTCCATATTTTAAACACAACTTATTTATTTCACCTTAAACACAACCTGTATTTATTTTACCTAGTGTAGTAAGAATTAGTTCCCTTAACCAAATCGTGTTCTCAAGAATAAACAAAACCTTTTTCTCCTCTAACCTTTTTCTCGTCTTGGATTAGGTATGTTATATTTTCATTTGCTCTATTTAATTTTTTTTTACTTCATTTTAGTTTTACTAGATTTCAACCTATTCAAATATTTAATGGTTAGGAAGTTTTCTCTTGAATCGTGTCTTTTCCTTTATATTTTTTAAACAACATTTGTAAGTGTATTTTTTGCGTTTAAATGCGCGAGTATGGTCACACCTTTATTATTTTTCCAAATGTTTGAACAAATTTTGTTTCAATTTCTTCTGTTCACACTCTTCGTCCATATATTTTGTTCAAATTCTCAATCGTTAATAAAATACTTTTTACTAATTCACTCAAGTTCAAATACATTTTTTAAATTTTTTGTGGATGACACTTGACATTAGTACAGTTTTTAAAAAAATATTATTTCATTAATTAAATTTAATGAATTAATTTTAGTTTAATATGGAAGAAAAACTTTTCACCAAAGAGACAAGGTATGCAATTTAGTTATGTCATCCCATTTGGCTTAAAATAAGTGATAACTTATGATTTCATAAAACTGCTTATTTTATGTTATAGGTTATATGGTAGAACAGCTGTTTTAACTTATAGGTTGTTACTTTATTTATAATAATTGTAATTATTTAATAAAAAGTAACTAAAATAAAATTTGTCTTTGTTGACCTAAGTAGGAATTGACTTGAAAAAATTGTATTTATATTACTAGTTTGTTATAAGCTTTTTTTCCTTTGAAGTCTTTATTTCCTTTATTTTTGTCTAAACTCACCTTATTTTTGTATATTTACAACACATCCTAGTTATTTGACATTTTTCAATTGTATTAATTTTCTTGTTTAGGTGAACTAGATGCTAACCGGCCAGTACCTTTCCGATTGACACCAAACATGTTGGAACTATTAACAGACATAGGAGTTGCTGGACCTTTAACTGCAAGCACAATAGCAACAGCTCGTTGTTTCACACAACCCAACTTCAAAGTTCAAACTATTCTCAGGGCAATCTTAAGAGATGAGATGATTGCAAGTCATAAAAAGGTGAGGCCAGATAGAATAGTTGACGTGAGATAATAATTTTTGTTTTAATTCAGTATAAATATGAGTTTTAAAATTCAACCCTTTGATTAGCAACATGTGCCTGCCTTGATATGGCTCTTGGGAGCAACATATTTTTGAAAGATTTTTACTCTTTTTTTCAGTTTTTTACTTTATTTTCTCTATTTTTTTAAATTATAGTAATATTTGTATAGAATTTTTTTTATTTACTCATTTTCTTATGCTAACCAAACTTTACCTTACATTTACTGACAATTTTTTGCTAAAAATTATCTGTCAATCTTTTTTTTGTAAAATACCTATTCACTGTGAAAAACTTCTAAACAATTTGTAAACACGTGGGAAAACCATAGACTTTGGACACAAAAGAACTTCTTCATTATTCAATTGCCTATTCATTGTGAAATACTGCTTTTTTTACGTATAGTTGGGAAAGATCATTTTCATATCTGACACCTATTGAAGCAATATATTCTACCAAAGTTTTGCATTTTCTTATGTTTCTGAAGAAAATAACTACACAAATGCCTTTAAAGTCCTTTTTTAAGTGACTGTTTCAGTAAAAACATATTCTTACTCGTTTGACTTTTTTTCATTTTCTGGAAAGGGAACAGAATTTTTTCCAAAAGCCATTTAATCATATAAAATCATACATTTAAAACTATTGCAGTATACAATGAATCATTCTAAACATTAATTGTCTTTAGAAGGTTGTGGGAATTTGTATAGGCTCTAAACCTTCTTTTCAAAACACAGCAAAAATTGCTGTTTAAATACTGTGGAACCCCGGTTAACCAAAACTAAGATTAACCGAGAGACATTGCTAAGCGAAATGGAAATATACCTACAGTAATATGTAATCAATGCATGATTCATCTCGTTTTTGAGTAGCCTGACCACGCTGCCATTTATAGTTACCTCTGCCGACTCGTTTCAGTAATACCTCAGTCTTGACAAAGCTGTCCAAGTGAAAGTGCTATTGCTAATCTTTTATGTAAATAAAGTGAAATTTTTTGTGTGCCATCAGATGTTTTTCTTTTCTTGTGCTTTTGCTTGTATTGTTTTTAGTGTAGTGCTCTGAAGTGTTCTGTTGTGTGATATCATAAAAGTGGAAGCGTATTGTAAAATCTATTCCCAACAAATAAGCTGCAACATAGAAAAAAGCCAAACCTCTGACAGGTCCAATACTGCAAGAGAAAGCTAAAATGTTAGCATAGTTAGGTGAGGAAGGAAAAGACTTTTTTGCTAACTCTGGCTGGTTAGTAGGATTCAAAAAACCGTTACGGCATTCTACAACTGAACTTGTGCTGAGAAAAGTTATCTGTTTATTCAGACGCGGACATCACAGCTTGGGAACTATTTGAAACACACAAAAACAATACAAACAAAAATCTCAGAGTATTTTGAAACTGTTAACTGTAATACATAAGTGTGAGTTTAATATGTTGTAACTAAGGTAAACATTGTTCTTTATTAGTATTTGTTTCCAACATCCTTATGCCATTTTAAAACCGTCATGAGTTAAGCAAAAAATTTGTCATCTGAAACAGCTGTCCCCCCCTTTATTTTGGTTAACCAGGGCTCTACTGTATTTGCAGTTGAACAAATAATTGCATGTATATTCAGTGTATTTGTGTATATGCTGTGGCTGTGTTAGTAAACAGAACATAGTGAGAATCTTATTAAAGGGCTTTTATATTATTACTTCTTGAATCTTGAATTTGTTCCTCTTTAACCCTTAACTAGTAACATCTGTCCGCCAGCCGCTTACATAAAAAACCGATGTTGGATGGTAAATGAAGTGTTTAAAATTTGAATGCTTACCAAATAATTCTGCAAAACTTACAGAATAACATTTAATTTAATATAATATTACTATTTTAAAATAATCTTGGATGTATCATTCCTTGTTTTTGTGCAAAGAATTCATCGGATAATACTTCATTGTCACTGTGATCAGAAGGAACAAGAATAACCATATTCGTAATTCGTCTTGTCCGCTGAGACACATTGGTATTAGAAGTTGACCCTGACATAGTAAAAACAAAATATTTATAAACTGACTAGATATTTACGAATAATATATGAAAAAGATTACTATAACACAAAGTATAACCTAATGTAGAATAAAAATTGCATAAACACAAATAACCAACTGTGTGATGTCAAATATACAATGTAAATTCCGTACACGGTAAAACCTGACTGGGAGACGAAGAAAAGTCCTATTCACGCTTATCGTAACACCCAACTGAGGAACAGACAAACTTGGAGCTGTGTAAATAACTTGTCAAAACCATGAAATGTGTAGATTCCCAGTAATAGATGATGTGTCATTTCTTGTGAAAGTGTTTGACCTAGGCATATCTAGAAGATCAATAGGATAAATGCAATGGATCACGTTTTATTTACACTTAAGCAAACGATAGCCATCTGGGAGACAAGTGTTTCTAGTTATGGGTTAATTAATCTGTTTGAAATTTAATGCTTTTAATTTGAAAAAATTATGGTTTATTGAAAGGTAACAATAACTAATAAAACATTCTTGTAACTAGTTGTATTATACAAAAAAAATTATAAATTTTGTTGCAATGGAACAACTTGTTACCATTTTTATCATTTATAATAATTTACATGTGAAGTTAGCAAGATTTTATTTCTTAATTTATTTTTTAAATATTTTATAAACTATTTGTACTGAGTTTTATTAAAAATCTGTTGATGCAGAAAGTTTTTCAATTTAGATTTTTTTATTTTATTTACTCCCATTAATTAGTTGATAATTTGAAGAAATTTAAATCAAATTCAATGTACAACACATGTATAGATAGTGCAAAGTACACTAGAATTTTAATTTTCTTGTGTTTAGTACTATTGGCGGTTTTTTTAAAATTATTACATAGTTAAACATCAAAAATGTTTTCCTTTCCCCCTTACACCTGTCCTTAATTTTTTTCAGTAGATAGAACAAAAACATTTTGCTTTTAACAATTTATGAACTTAGAGAGAAATAAACACCTTTATAAACCTATATATACTTAAGACAAAAAAGACCAAGCTATTTGCATTTCCTGGTTGGTAAGGATATAAGAAAGAAGAGGAAAATTTATAAATATGATCAAGTTTATAACATGGGCCTCCATTGGTTCTTTTAGATTGGGGGTGTAATAACACGCCTACCTATACTCAACACTATTTAAATTATGAATACTAAATTTTGAAATTATGTCAATGGTTTTGGCCAGTATAATGCTAATTTACTGACCCAGGAATTGGTAAATATTCTGGAAATACGTGATCATATTTTTTTCATTTAAATACACAAATTTGTAAAAAATAGGCCACGCTTTAAGAATTTGTTATTGTGAATCTATAATATTTAAGTAATTATAGTGTAAAAGCATTACTTTTGATATATATAAAGATTCCCTTGTAAATTTAAAAAAAAGAATAATAATACAAAATTTGGGTGAGTAAAAAAATTTAATGAACAGACGGTTATAATAACATAAATTTACACGCAACAAGTAAGTCAGTAATATCTCATCACCTAAAGACAGTTTAAAGGTATAATGCTTGTAGATATGTTGCATTTCTCAAAAAATTAAATCTTAAGATTGAAACCAAATTTAAATGTAGATAATTGTAAGAAGTTCAAAGGTTGAAGAACATGAGATTGTTAAGTGGCCTCAGATAGCCTTTAAAAAGCTCAAGGTTACTTGATGCATAATTATTGCTGTAAAGCAAGTAGTTTCTTTAAAAACTGAAAAACTTGAATCCTTTATATTAACCAATTACTGAAGATAGGGAGATATTTTTATTATTTTTATGCAAATTTTCTGTACTTGTCACTTTCTAGTCAACAGTATTAGTGATTTTTCAAATAGTACTGTGTCTCCTTTTCCTTAGATTGTTACATTAACTATTATAAGACACCATTGCTGGTCCCCCTTCTTTTTCAATTATTTCTAATTAGTTCATACTCACCTTATATATATCTTGTTTAAATTTTCAATCGTTAATGAAATACTTTTTATTCATCCGCTCAAGTTGAAATACTTTTTTTTAAAGTATTTTCAAGTATTTTAAGTAGTTGCTTTGTATCATTTGGCTTGAATGAAGTGATAATATAAGATTTCATAAAACAGTAGATTCTATGTTATAGGTTATGTGGTAGAACAGCTGTTTTAACACATAAGTTATGTAACTTTATTTGTAATAATAGTAATTATTCAATAAAAATTAACTAAAACAAATTTTTTTGAGTTTACTTAGCTAGGAATTAAATTTTAAAATGTTTGTTTATACTACTTGTTATGTACTTATACCTGTACTTGTATTCTGTAACTTTTATATAATGCAGAAAAGTATATTCTTGTACTTATTCCTATGACTGACCACTGTGCTGCATTCCTATGCTGTATTCTTGCTTATAGCAAAAAATGTAATTCTACATACTGCCTAAGTTTTTTTTCTAATCTCATGTTTAGAGTTTCTTTTACAAATTTCTTCTGATTATAATTGCCTACTGAATTGCTATACTTTTTCGGAAATTTGTGTATATGTCTCTTAATAATTTGTTTAACTTTGTTTTTATATGAGGTTATTATAATATCATAAATAATAAGCTATTCTAATCTGTTTTTTGCACACTTTAAACTTATTTTGGTCTTTTAGTGCATTTAAACTTTCGTGAAATTTTCTAATCTAACAACTAATGAATTCATAACTAATGTAAGTTTTTAAAACTTACAAATTCTGTTCAATTTACTAGCAATTTTTTCAATCTAGTAAAGTATTATGCAGGTCTTATCTTAATAAGTTTTAAAAAATTTAATTAATTCATGGGGCAGTAAACTCAGTCATTCATAAAATATTATAGGTTTTGTACATGTTACTGATTTTATTTTTTTATAACATAACAATTTTGTTATGTTAGCCCAGAGCTCTGTTCTAAAGTTAACTATGATTATAGTAGCTAATATTCAGGTTAATTAATACATTGTACAGTCATTAACAAAACCTTTTTTAGGCTAATAAACCTTGAAGTCATGAATGTAAAATCAGCTTCAACACAATTCCAGTTTTTTTGTAATGACATAAGCATAATGAAGCTTAAAAAAAATAATAGAGCTTCTCCTAAACATAGATAACACAAAATGTTTGCTGGTTGAATGAAGGAGGATGAACCAGATAACTTCTTTCTCGATTTCAAGTTTAAGGTCATATAGATTAATTGGTGTGTAAGAAAGTAATACTATGTATATGACAGCACATCT
Organism: Prosapia bicincta; assembly: GCA_036971475.1. Taxonomy (NCBI): domain Eukaryota; kingdom Metazoa; phylum Arthropoda; class Insecta; order Hemiptera; family Cercopidae; genus Prosapia; species Prosapia bicincta. Next base: position 4,979,878 of record JBAIZL010000393.1, read on the forward strand.
GCAATAAACCTTGACACTCATTTTCAACATTCCTTATACTTTTGTTTACATTAGTACACAGTAGTATGAGAGATTCTACTACTATATAAAGAGAATTTAAGGTTTGTTTGGAAAGAAACTAAAATATATTAAAACAAAATTGTCCTAAAGAGTATTTAAACCTCATTAATATAAAGATAGGAAAAACCTTTATTTGGCCATTTGTAAACAAGAGTTGAGTGGTGAAGAGAAGAATTCTGTTGGTTTTGCACTACTGTAAAAAATTAGATTAAAATTGTTTTCCAAACTGCTAAAATCCTGTATTGGGAATGCTCTACATACAAGACATATAATCTATTAACTGTTAGAAATATATCTTAAAATTTTTTAATACTGATTTTTTTCTTTTGAATATTATTACTAATTCGCTCTAATAATAAAATCAATGGAGGGAGAGTTTATATTAGAAAATATGTCATTTTTTTGTTTCATGTAAAGCCTTTGAGAGTGTAGTAAATTAAGTCTTCTAGTATCCAAAATTTGGAAATTTTTTGTCAGCCTGCTCAATGCCTAATTCATTACATAAGTTTTTTTTTTCATCATAACGAAAGTCATCATAGATATTTTCTCTTCATTTTGTGTGACTACTTCAAGATATATTGAGTATTATCTTTGGTTCCCATGTTGATTGAACCCTTACTTTACAAGAGAGGTGGTTAACTATACCATTTAAACTCCCAGATCATATTTATTCTATTTTTATATTGGTGCCGAATGAGTCTTTTTGCCACAAAGCTCTTTTTAATTTTTTTTTCATAAAGAAAATCCTATTCATACAAATATTATCTCTTCTATGTACAGTAGAGTCTCGATAATTCAAGGTATTTGGGCCAAGACCCCCTTGGATTACCTAAAACTCGGATTACATGGAAATACGTTCCTTTTGCATTAGAAAAAATGGGTGTTTAATGAACCCTAATAATGAAGAATGCACAAAATCAAATCAGTTTATAAAATTTTATATGAACATTTATTGAAAGCCCAATCATTTCCTTTGCATACCGTATTGATATAAACATTTATTGGAAGCCTGACTCCTTTCCTTTGTATACAGTTTTGATATGAACATTTCTTGGAATCCTGACTTTTATCCATTGCATGCCTTATGGTTATAAACATTCTTTGGAAGCCCGATTCATCATTTTCTTTCAAATACGTAGATAAAATAGGCTTAAATAGAAATAGACTCAAACCGGGACTCGAAATTTCGAGACTACTGTATTTTAATCTCAATTTGAAAGGAAAAAATATTGCTGCTGAATAAATTGACAACTAGAATTATGTAGGAGGAGTCTAAACTTTTCTATTTATATACATTGCTTAATATTATGTGCCAATAAAGTAATATTCACTTTTCATATAAATTACTTACATTATTTCAAGTGATCTGATCAATAAGTACATATTGCAGGTATATTGATTATAAGATCAAATCAAAATAGAACGGATATACTATACCAATAACTCCATTTTTACAGTTGCTATAAAAGTAATATCTGATATAGAAACTTTCATTTCTCACTGTTCAAATTAAAGCCTCATTAATATAACTTTAGCATTGCACAAGTAATCTTAGCAATAAGAAAAGTTAAATACTGTTATCATTCTATGTGTCAATAATGCATTTTAAATATGTTTTGTGTTACGTTTTCCAAACTGTCAAAATAACCCTAAATGATTTATATTTTTTCATGAACATTTATTCCCACAACCATCTCATCAACTTTTCAAAAAATATTTTTAATGGTGTATGATTGAATAAGTAAGTGGTTCAATAAACTAATCCATTAATCAGTATTAATTTAACAAAAATGGTTAAAATATGAAATTTAACCATTTGTGGTTATTGAAATGGAGAGGGAGAACCCAAAAATAACTGGAATCGTGTAGTAGTGAGCTCGCTAGTTGCAGTAGCAACTTCTGCCGCTAGCAGGGAAGGTCGTCCAGGTCAAAGCAAGTCTGCAATGACATGTTCCCATTTTTAAATCATGAAAATCACTCATAGACTTATATTTTGCTCATAGCATCTTCCTTATAAGCTGATTTTAACAAAACTGTTCCTGCTGCAGTTTTCCCTAAAAGAAAACTAAGCTTCACTAAAGAACGTTGTTCTTGAAAACCACTCATCCTTAAAACCTACAAATTAATTAACTATTAGTGCCTACAAATAAAAGCTTATACAACCAAATGCAATCTCTCATGGCAATGACTGCTGGCAAACTGACTAATAAAGGTCACATCTACTTCCTGCTAGGGGCGAAAATTACTACCGCGACTAGTGAGCTCACAGCTAAATAATTCCAGTTATTTTTGGCTTCTCCCTCTTATAAACTTCTATTTTTCTTTTAAAAAACTTTAAAATTTACTATGGTTTTGGGCATAATATTTTGTTACAATGAAATTATTGTAAAAAATCCCAATACCACAAAAAGAACAAATAAAACAAGTTACTTAAGATTAAAACCTTATGTACATTTCGATGACCATGTCGTCATCATCATCAGAGGGTCTTATTACAAAATACAATCTAGCACACAAGAAGTTACAAACTAGAATGATCAGTTTGTAGATCATTCTAGTTTGTAACTTCTTGTGTGCTAGATTGTATTTTGTAATAAGACCCTCTGATGATGATGACATGGTCATCGAAATGTACATAAGGGTTTAATCTTAAGTAACTTGTTTTATTTGTTATTTTTTATTATTTTTGTGGTATTGGGGTTCTTTTCAATATTTTTATTGTAATATATTGTACCACTGTGCTCTTGATATTGTGTATAATATTTTTTATTTACAATTATCAAAATTAACTTTAGTGCGTAGTTTCAAATTCACTACTCCTTTCGTGTTTTTGATTATTCAACATTTTTAATGTGTAAAAGTGAATTGTTAACTAGCAGACCAATATCTAAGCCTTTTTCAATTCAAAACATTTATTTTAAACAATGGTTTTTTCCAGAAACAAGAAGAACAGCCCGAGAATGTGACTGCTCAACCAGCTGATGTTCCTGGGGAGTTGGTAATAACTATGGTAACACGAGCCGTATCAGCCATCGTACAAAGACTGAACAGCCTTGCTAACTTTGAGGGCACTGACAGTAAGGTAGGAATATTTCTTCGTCTCCATTTTAGCTTTCCGCAACCATTTATAGTAGAGTCAGTCTACTGACCTATATATATAAAATATGTTTTCTTGTTTAATAATCTAAAACAACATAGGTTATTCAAATAACCTGATGATGTTGGTACTGTTTACCAACGAAAAGCTTTGGATATAAATTAATAAATATTCTTGTATTTGAATAACCTATGTTGTTATATATATATATATATATATATATATATATATATATATATATATATATATATATATATATATATATATATATATATATATATAGGAATTTTTTGGACTTGATAGGAGACTGACAGACTTACCTAAAGGCAATAGTCCAAAACTGCAATCTCTTGGAAATAAGCACATATAAAACACTTAATACACTTTTATTTGAAATATTTCGATCAACATGATCTTCTTCAGTCAAGAAAGAGAAAACAAAACAAAAACCAATAGTTGTTTTTGTTTTGTTTTCTCTTTCTTGACTGAAGAAGATCATGTTGATCGAAATATTTCAAATAAAAGTGTATTAAGTGTTTTATATGTGCTTATTTCCAAGAGATTGCAGTTTTGGACTATTGCCTTTAGGTAAGTCTGTCAGTCTCCTATCAAGTCCAAAAAATTCCTAAATAAGCTTTAAGCTCTACTAGAACTAACCTATATATATATATATATATATATATATATATATATATATATATATATATGAGGTTTTAACTTCATAAAGTCAGTGCAACGGAAAAATAATGGACGACGTGAAATAAATATATATACAATAAAATATTATATATAATATAATATTAATTATAATGAGGTGTACACTCACAAAATTGTTGAGACTCGGTAGATACATGAGTCAAGAAACCTTGATTTATTAAAAATTTGGCTACGTTTCGATGACTAAGTTGTTGTTGTCATTCAAGCCTGATCTCCTCCTTTGTACTATTTTCAAAGCTATTATAACCACAAGATAACTTCCTTTCTACATTTTTAATAAGTTCAATAGTAGAATGTTTATCTGTCTACTCTAAACAATAAATTTTTATTTAATTATATATGGATCCTCAGCTTTTGAAAATAATATACTTATTTATTCAGTTACAACATAAATTTACACAAACAAAAATGTAACTTGTAGGAAGTGAAAATGCATATTTGTGTTCAATATAGTGAATAATAATGGAACATTTAATTTTATTAATGTAATTCGCTTTCCCTGATTAATAAGAATTGTCAATCTCACCTTGAATCTTTATATTTTTATCCACACCAAATTGTACCTATCTCTCCATTCATTTGCAGTCCGGTTGTCTGGCAATGTCTTTACTCCTAACTTCAACTCTACATGTTTTAGTAGCTTTATCGTAAATAATGATTACAGGTAACCACTCTGGTGGTAGCTGCCAGAAGCAATGACAATTTATGCAGAATGGATCCTGCATGGCATCCGTGGCTGTAATTCCTTATGCGTACAATTTTAAAGAATTTGTTTATCTTGTACTTAGCAACTAATTTGTTGTCAAATTTTATGAATGGCACTAACTTCAGTTATTAATGTTGGTCTCCTGATTTGATTGTTTTATATTACCTTTTGTGTACATGTGTTTTTATATTAGTATAATTTTAAAATATTTGTCATGTACTTGTTATTATGTAAACTTTTTTGTGGACTATACAGAATGTAAAAATGTGCATTAATAGGTTAAAGTCTTTTAAAAGTGTTTTGTATTGTATGTAGAAGTGAAACTACAAATAACTTTGGTTGTAACCAAATTATATATTTTTTTCTTAAATCAGTGAATTTATTTTTAACCCGTCGTATGCATCCTTTATCCTTTTTAAGGTAATAATTACAATGAAGTCAAAATTTAAATAATTACATGAGAGGTTAAAACACTTCTATACTAATTTTGTGTACTGGATAATGAATTCTACTGCAATGGGAAATACTTTCCACTAATTACTTGGAATAGTTTACTGTGGTTTAATATTAATTAAAAAAAAAAACACAATCTATGACCAGAGATATTTTTATTTTAGTGTTATGTACATTTTGGTTACAAGGTAACCATCCTCAGAGACATGACAATACATACTAGCTAACTCTACACAGTGTTCTTATTTATAATGAACCAAACTACTTGTCCCCATCCAGAATGCCAGCCTCTACTCTTAACAAAGCCTGTCCACACCCCCTGGAATTTTTTTTGTTTTAAAAGTGCAGTTATGTACTTCTGTTTAACTGAGCCATTCCACCGCCTTGATCATTTAAACATTTTTACTCTCATATTTAAATATTTTACTTTCACTTAAAAATTTGTAATATAATAAATAAAGCAATAAAATATATAAACTGCTTTAATAATATTTCATTATTAAATGAACAATGTTTATAAAGCTGTTGTAATGTTCAAGATAACCTGCCGTTTTTTTTTCACTTCTAATTTTTTGAAATATATATATTTACAGTACTGACCAAATTTACTTCACTAGTTCACTATTTTAAACTTTTAACAACTTGACTCTATGCTAAATTTCTATTTTCATACCAATTCATATGAGTTTCAGCTGCTACAAACGTTTTGTTGTGTGCCAGCCGTTTGGAATATCATGAACTTTTACTAGAAAAGATGTGGATCTTACTCCTTTAGAAAGTCTGTTAATGATTTCAATTTTTAATACTTAACGTGTTGAATTTTTTATTTGACAAGGTTCTCTTGGTTTAAACACTTTAAAAGAAAATGAAACTGACAACAATAAAGTCACACACAGATAGAAAAATAATTGCTATTTGTACTAGGTATTGTAATTTATAGAACCAATACACACTGAGAGAACATTCGTAGTAAATAATAAGTATGTTCAGCCACCAAAACAATGCTAAACCAAGAATACACCCTTAGTGAACACTGTTTCTCAGTATTATGATAGTAGACTGTAAAGTACAGTGCCGGCAAAAAGTTTAGGGACAGGCGAAAAAAGTACAACTTTTAGCTTTAAGTCAATTCATTTATACAAAAAATGAAAGTCAAATTGAAAATTTGAGAAAAAAACAAGAAACTATGAACTTAATAGTCTATTGGCCCGCCTTTGGCCTTGTAGCAGCTTTTTACACGGTCTGGCATCGTGTCGATGAGCTTTCTGCACTCTTCCTTGCTGATGTCTTTCCAGAGTTGAGCGATCATTAGCTTGAGCTCGTTCTTGTTGGTAGGCTTCTTTTTGGCCAACCGCATACCCATAGTATTCCATATGTTTTCAATGGGATTTAAATCAGGGCTTCTGGCTGACCAAGGGAGAATTTCTACATCTTGATCGCGAAACCATGCCATGGTTTGGCGGAATTTATGGGAGGGGGCATTGTCTTGCTGAAAAATGAAATTTTCACCAAGCAACCTTGCAGCTGAGGGAAGCATTACTTCTTCCATGATCTTGCAGTAAGATGTGCTGTTGACTGAGCCTTCAACAGGTCTTGCGATCTTGGCGAGATGTCATCTTACGGGGACGTCCGCTTCTAGGCGCATCGATGACAGTACCCGTCTTCTTAAATTTATTCACAGTGTTCTCAACACAAGTCTTAGAAACGTTCAATACATGTCCAATTGCTCTGTACGTCATGCCGGTTTTATGCATACTGACAATTTGCCACCTAACTTCAACAGTCATAGATGAACGACCCATGTTTTTGGGAATCAGCACTAGAAAGTCGCACTGAACAAGTAGGGTTATGTCAGCACAACTGAGGAACGTCTGAACAACAACAGATGCATGCGCACATGTCCCCCCCGCCCCGCCATGACGCGAGGAACACAACGGTAGTTAGTTCCGCTCCAAGTGGCTCCGTTCACTAGATATTCACTATTGAAATGTGAGAATTTTATACTGAAAAATCTGAAAATCTAAAGCAAAGTTAACCTGGTACCAAATGAGAGGTGATTTTTTGTAAATAATGAATATTTACATTCTAAATGTTATGCTAAACATGTGTACAAAGTATCATTTGAATCAAATGTGCATTTTTTTTATTATACATTTTTAAAATGAAAAAACAGGGGTTTCCTCAAAAATTTTAAAATGGGAAAAAAATTTATAATTTGCCGACCCTTACTTATAAATGAATGAAAATTTCAGGAAAATCGTAACTTTTCATGCCCAATTCATTGATAAGTTACTAATATATGTTTGGCAGAAAGTTTTAGGACAATAGCAAAAACATATAAATGTAGGGTGTCCCTAAACTTTTTGCCGGCACTGTAGGTTCCAATTACATAAATTTCCAATCATAAACGCTCCACTAATTTGTTTTATCCTTCCCTAAGGGAATAATTCAACTTTATTCTTGTGGTACTACTTGTCAAATTAACTCAATCTAGTGGGTAAAATGTTATTAGCTTAAAAGTTGTTTGTAAATACACAATTGATTCACAATTGCATTTTTTGTGAATTTCCCCATGACTACAACCTCTAGCACTAGATTGAAGATATTAAACAAAAACATCCAAATAAATTGTTTAAAACCTATATTAACTTTGAAATAAAACTTTTAACTCTTTTGATCCCAACATCCAAATTTTCCAACGTCTTGCAAAATTGCATTCAATCCCAATGTCCGAATTTTCTGATGTTCTCAAAATATTTTTTTATATCAAATAATTGGTAAAATAATTCTTGTCTATATTAAACCATTCATATTGAGCTTGTGTACAAAGTTATAGTACTTAAAGTGTGATTTAACAACTCTGTTTTAATTCAAACTTGATGACTGTAGCTGCTCGGCAGCAAGTGCCACATCAGCTATCGTTGTTATGAGTAGTGAGTGAGTGGTCTGTTTGTTATTCACAATTTTGTTGTGTAGTTGATCTTTTTGTTTGAAGGTTTAGTGTTTACATTGTTTACAAGTTTATCATTGTTTGTAATGTTTTACGTTGGTGTATATAACATAAAAACCTTTTTTTGTGACAATAAGACAACATAAAAACATTTGATTAAAGCTAAAATAGAATTATTTGTGTTTATGTGTACTTTTCAGTTATAAACTTATATCTCTGTTCTTTGTGGTTATAACTAGGTGAAAATTTGGAAAAACCTCATTTTTATGTGTACATAGACACAATGCTTTTATTTAGGAACTGATTTTAATTTTATATACTCTAAAATGGAAAAAGAAAATTTTGGAAAAATGTTTTTAGTGAGTAACATTTTTCTAATTTTTTTTGCGTGGATATTATAATTCTAGGTAAGTGTATCTTATAGTAGAGTCTTAAACTGCGGACATACAGAAGGCAACACAACACAAACTTGAGTTGCGCTTGAAAAAAGTTGCTAGTCAATTTACATGATTGTTCATATAAAGTTGCTGGTTTAGTTGTCAGAGGAGAATGCGTCCTTGTGTATATTTTAAGAAAGAAGCTACAAAAACGTTACAAAAAAAGACAATTCGGTATAGGCCTACACCTCTATAACGTCATTCATGCGAGACAAGGTCAATTCATTGCTGTGCAAAACTTATGAATTTATCGAGACCATTTTTTAAAATTATTATCAAATGAGCATTTGCAGTTACAACTACCTTTTAAGTCGTGTGTTTGAGAACATCAAGAAAAAACAACTAATTGGCGAGAACTGATTTCAGCTGGAGAAAGATTAACATTAACACTCAGCTAAAATTAATTGCTCATCTAATATGTATTTCTTTTGATGTATAACTGCAAAACTTAAAATAACATTACATTGCAAGGAAATGAAAATTAGTTTTTGAACAAATCAAATTTTATAGTTCAAATGCAGACTTCATATATTTTGAAAAAAATTATTGGTAATCATTCATATCGTCTTGAAGTGGTTGGGTACACAAATCATGACCAGAACCAGCAATATTTTGTTTTTCTCACATACTATACCAGTATAATAAAAGACTATTCAAAGAAACAGAAACACAAAATATACAAATAAATATAATTATTATTTAAATACGATAGCACTTTTGAGAAACTAATACACAACACATCAAATACTGCTGGCAACTGAGCAACGACTTTACAGCATGTCGTGACCGGAGCAACTACAGTTTCTGTGCAACTCATTAGTTGCGTTCCTATCACTTCACTATGAATATGTGCATTCAACTCTGTAAACTGTGAAAAAGCAACTTCAGTTTGTGTTGCATTGCCGTCACCAGTTGCCTTCTGTATATCCGCAGACTTAGAGAAGTAAATTTTTATGAAAATCCATTGATTAATAAAAATGTTGTGTAAGTTTTGTCAAAGAACTACATTTTCAATAATCATGGCCAGGACTGGAGCAGATACCCATGCAAAACGTCCCAGGATCAAAAAGGTTAACCACCCTGTCCATTCAAGTTACAGAAACTTCTTGAGTTATTATTTTCTAAATATTAGAAACTCTAAGTTCAATGTACATTTTGCTTATTTATCATAAAGAAAAGTTTTCTATAGTATATTGTAAACAAATTCAGCTCACTATAATACATGTCTCCTAAAATAGAGAGAGATATAACAATTGTAGGAGTGCCAATGATGTAAAATTATGGTTCACAAGTTGTCTTTGAACATAAGTTTAACTGTGAGTGTGTTTTATCTTTTAGAATATGTTTTGTGGTTAGTTTTTGTAGTGTTTGCATATTACAATTTCTTTAGGTTCTTCCTTTTTTTATGAAGTGGAGAATTTCTAAATCTGTGTTGGTGTTTGTAATGTGTTCTGTATATGTATGCAGAAATTTTATTTGGATTGTGTTTTTTTTTATGTGTTCACTGTCATGTGATTAGGTTTCTTTGTGTTTGTCCTATGTAGAAGCTTATACAGCTAGGTTGTCGCATCTGATTCTGTATACCTCTGCTTTGGAGTGTTTTATGTTGTGTAGATTGTACAAACGAAGTCATGGTTGGGGGAATAACCGGTAAAGACAATTTTTCAATACCATTCTTACTAGCCCTAATTAATACTCTTTCTCCCTTTACAAAAAAAAATAGACTGTGGTAGGTGTTACCCGGTACTTATTAGCGAAGTCACATTTCTTCTCAAGACCCTTCTCCACATTTTTCAAAGTTACTCAGACTTTCAAAAACAAGAACTGAAGAGGTAGAAGAGGCACACTAATTTATCGACAGATAAAGTTCAACTCATTTATCAATATCAATAACACTCGTGAAATTCAAACATACATCCAAATAATAACACCTAGGCTACCTTGAAAACTCTCGAAAAGCCGATAAATAGGAATTCTTCATAGATTGTAATAGTGATTGTAACTTTATGTGTGCCAACATTATAAAAAGTAAATTGTAATTGTTAAAAATATTGAATAACCATTATGATTATCTTCTTTAAGTTCAAAGAATATATTGTACTCTACTTCAAATTAAAACTCTACTTTTATAAATTCAAATTGTAAAAGAAAACCATTATATGAAACTTTTACGAATTATCTATATTTTTTTACATTGATAGCATGTAGAGTTCAAAATTATATTTGGTTCAATAATGTATAAAATAATTTTAGTTGTTACTGGCTTTAATTGTAATTAAATTCATAAACATAGCATGATGTCCATAACTTTTTCTATTTCTCTATATCTTTTAGATTTATTAATTGATTCTTAAAGATACAATGATCACTACTAATACTCCAAGTACACAGGATCAAGAATTATTCTTTAAAATAGAGGTATGAAATATCTATGATACTGTAGGATAAGAAAAATCGTGAACGATACATCTGAATATTACGTAATAACTATGACTATTTTTACTCCATTAACTTACTTCAAGAAAGTTAGGGTATTTGCCTAAACTTTAGAGTATCCAAGGAAAGTAATGTGCCCAGCACTGTGCTTTGACATAATCCTGGGAACTTATTTTTACAACCTGGAGTCTGAAAAATCACACACAAATTTTTTGTTGCTATAATAGATCAAAGCCAGGAGCTTTAGGTTTGTATTCAAGTGTTCTACCCACTAGACCACTCAGTTGCTGGCATTACAAAATAATCTCAAAAGCTTTTGTGTAACTAACACCAATAATACACTTGGACACATAATACGAGGTGTGTTCAAAAAATACCAAGAATCTTTAAATTTCGCACGTTTGGAGTGTCCTATTGTCAAAAAAAAATTTTTTTATTGTGTTGGTATACATGCCCCTGAAGCATGATACAATTTTCAGCTGTATTCATTGTTTACTTTTTCTGTGGCAGCCGCTAAGGTTAGACGTGTTTTCATGAGCTCGGGGATTTTTTATTGTAAAAAAAAAATGGATCAAAGAATTTGTATTGAGTTTTGCGCAAAAGTAAAATAAAGTGTAACAAAGTGTGCGAAATGTTAACAAAGGTCTATGGTGAGTCTGCTATGAAAAAAACAAGTATTTATGAGTGGTATAATCGTTTCCAAGATGGTCGCGAAGACGTTGACGAGGACAAACGCCCCAGCACATCAACGATGAAAGTGTGGAAAAAGTGGAAGCAATGATTATGAATGGTCGCCGAATCACAATCAGAGAAGTCGCTGATGATGTTGGCATATCGATTGGCTCATGCCATGACATTTTTGCACAAATTTTGGGTATGAAATGAGTGGCAGTAAAACTTATCCTAAATTTGTTAAATTTTGAACAAAAACAGCGACGAATGGAAGTTGCTCAGGAATCACTAAATGAAGTCAGCGACTATGCAGAATTACTGAAACGTATTATAACAGGCGATGAAACATGGGTTTATGGATATGATGTCAAAACGAAGGCTCAATCGTCCAAGTGGAAGCATTCTGGCTCTCCAAGACCGAAAAAGGGTCGGCAATTGCGATCGAACGTCAAGGTTATGCTTACTGTGTTCTTGGAATTTAATGGTATAGTGCATCATGAATTCTTGCCACAAGGTCAAACAATCAATAAAGTGTACTATCTACAAGTTCATCGCCATTTGCGTGAAGCAGTGCGAAGAAAACTTTCGGATTTGTGGCAAAACAATTCATGGCTTTTGCATCACGATAATGATGATGCCCCAACCTCCATATTCGCCAGACATGGCCCCTTGTGACTTTTTCCTTTTTCCAAAAATAAAAAAAAACTTTAAACGGCATAGATAACATTAAAAGTGCATTGCTGAAAGAGCTCAAAGCTATCGCAAAGATCAAGTTCCAGAAGTGTTTTAAGGATTGGAAAAAGCGCTGGCATAAGTGCATAATATCTAGTGGGGACTACTTTGAAGGGGACATTATCAATATAGATGAATGAATGAATATTTTTTTCAAAAAACGAAAATTCCGAGTATTTTTTGAACACACCTTGTAATATATGATGCCTATAGTAACACTTTTTGTTTGACCCGTTGCAGTTTACGAACTAGATCAGCTAGTCACAACCATTTATTAGTAGCGGATATAAATACGAGCCCAGCTAGTCAAGAATGTTTTCATTGTTTGGTTCAAGAGTTTATTTTCTGGTATGTCATCACTAGACGTCTGTGCTTTCTAAGAGATATTTATCGACTCTCAAAACTTACAGCATAAATAAAAGATAATATTTTGGCCCCTTTAACTTATCAGGCTGAACATATAGAATGGTTCAGCGGTTTTCATGTCAACTGGAGTGAGAAGATCAGTAGAGATTTTATTCAGTAGCTGATGTTTGTTGTTTTTATAATTAGTGTATTCTTGTGTATATACTAAATAAATAATAATAGTGGGATCCTTGAATCTAAAACAAACTTTGAACTGTAAGTAACTTTTAATTTGTCTTTACTAATTATGATTACACATAATAATCAATTAACAAATAATAAAGTAGATAACATACAAAATTAGGAATTAAAAAATTACTCCAATATTAAAAATATAATACTTAGTGTCAGCGGTGAGCATCAGGGGCTAATGACGTTAGCGGTTTTGGAAGATGTAAACCATTTGACAATATGTCAAATGATTTTACTAAAGTCATAACTGACCTCTTGGTTGGTTTAGTTTGGGAATGGGGTGCTTAAACAACTAAAAGTTCAGTTACAATCTTACTTAAAAATAAGACAGCATCCCGAAATTGCTATCATTAAACAAAAAGTAAATGATACTATAGGCAAGTAACAGATTAATATATGTCCAAGTGTAATCTAGTAGCTCAAGTTAAAGACAGAATCAAATAAATTTGCATTTATTGGTGAACAGTTATCACTATTAACTTATTTATTTGCAGCAATAAAATTGCAAGATGAAATAATTAATTTTTAGTTATTGCTTTCTTGAACATAAAATTATAATTACTAATGTATTGGACAAAATCATCTTATCTAAAATTATTCATTTCAGTTTTATTGCATTTGAAATTTTATAGATTGTGAGATTAATTAACAAACCACTTAATAAGCAGTAAAATCTTTAAAGATAAGATATCAAGCAAATACTTTTTATTTAATATATTACAGACGGACCTCATAAATTGGATTTTTTTAAAACAAAAAGTACATTGGGCTAGTATTTTATAAATGATAACGTGAAAACCACGAGTAAAAACTTTAACTAATGGCTTATATAACCCGAAGGTTCAAGCCAAATTGACAGGAGCTTATTTATGCCTAATCTGTCAGCTGGTTTGTATTAATTTATATTTGGAAAATCCGTCATCATTATACTAACATCTTGCAGGCCTTTCAATATTATGAAAAGTTTTGTAAATGTTTCCACTACCTTTGGTAAATAAAAGAATTATTTGCCACCGCCGCCCCTTTGCATACCATAAATTTATCCATGGCAGAAGCTTTCAAAATTACTGAGAAGTAGATAGAGATGAATATAGAAGAATTATTTTAAAAAACCATCAAGAAAAGAACTCGTGGAATTACCTCCATTATCCAGAGACTAGGGGATAAAACCTTGATTGTTCACAGAGTCGTTGCATACAATAGTGCATTTTTGTGAGAAGTCAACCCGCCCTTTTCTGTCACCCAAAAAAATTACTAATTATTTTTATAGTGTTATGCAATGGTTTGGTTTATACTTTAGTTATTTCTACTTTTAAAGCTTTATTTCTTTCTTTTTACTTCTAAAAAACAACGATTAGCTGTATTTTAAAAAATCATTTTAATGATGCCCCATCCTCCTTCGGATATTGCGCGTTTGTAGAATCAGGGACTAGAGGTAAATCCAGCTATATATTTACCGTGAAAATTTTCATTTCTCAATTTTCACAACTGTATGCTTTAGAAATGTATTTTTTCAACACTCATAGCATATGTTATTTGTTATTTTGATCTACTAACATATGCTTATCTACATTACCATAACATAGTAATACAATGGTCAATAGTACTACTTACCTCTCAAAACCCATTTCACATTTATACAAAAGTAAGTGCTATCTTTTCCAAGTTTTTGCCTATTACTATATTTTAATGTATACAGTATAACTATAGAATATTTTATAAGTGGCGTTATCTTACAGCCAAATTTACAACAGGTAAAATTATTGTCTTTAATTTTTAATAAAGAAACCCCCTTGTCCCTCAAATATGGTATTTGTACTGCAATTGAATCATAGACAGAAAAGTATGTTAGTTGGTCAAAGGAATCTAATTAATTTAACAGAGATGTAAAAACTAGTTAGACAGACTGACAATCCCTAAAAAGCTTCAGGCTCATTTCACTTATGCTTACACAAGGTAAATTCTTTTATAATTTCAGTACCTATATCTGACACAGCCAATGGAAATTGTATTGTATCATTTTTTTAAACTGGTTAGTGTCGTATATTTATTTGATAAGAACTGAACTAGTAAAGCGTCTTACAAACGTTTTATACAAAACTAAAAGGTCTGTGAAAAAAGTTTTTTTTTAGCTTTAATTTTGTTCAGAAGTTGTTGACATTTATTTTTAAGACCTGTAATTCAAATAGTAAACGAAATAAGGCAAGAAATTAAACACTAATTTAAGAATTACATATTGCCTCAAAGTCTTCTACTATAAACGCATTATTTTTTTCAACTCTACTGCATTTGACAGCACCTTTTATTTTATTGACTAGGGATAGTTTTATCATGGACTGTACACAACTATGCAGCAAGGCTAGAGAAAATAATCGTACGTTATGCAATAGTCTTTGAGTCAACAGGAACTTGATGCCATAAAAGTGAGAGTTGTTTATTGTTCAGAACCATGGTTTCAACAACAAAACAGGCTAAAAGTTTAGTACAAAACCAAGAGGATATGGCACGCCTAAAGTTTACAGCTTGTCCTAAATGACCTCTTGTCTGTGGAGTAAAATATCGCACCTAGGCGTGTATTCCAAATAGTGAAATATTATAAATTATTTTTATGTATGTCCACTATCCATTACAAAACACTATTGTCAATTTTTAAAGTTTAATTGGCCGTTAATGGAACTTGAATATTGTATAATGTTGTTTTGAAATTGGAACATAATTTTATGTGCAGGCCTAAAATAAGCAAACCGGTCGCTAAAAAAATTTAACCTTAATTTAATGATCGTAAAGGTTTAAATTAACCTTCACCCCTTTTAGTAGAAATAAAAAAATCAAATAAATTATAAGAGCAATGAGTCGCCTAAGAGCTGTCCCGAGCAAGTAGGGTACAAAACGTACGTAAAATGTCTCTAAATTAATTCTTTACATACTCATCTTCACATTTGTTAAGAATATTTGTATACATTCTAGCAGTGGCTGCTCGTGGAGAGGCTCCACGGTTGCGAAACCCCTAAATCAGAGATCAATAGCAAAAAAAAATATTTATTATGTACGAGCGATTATTCATTATATTATAACATGATCCATCATTATAAATAATTATGAAAACGTAAGAACCGCAACGACCCGAGTGACCATCAGTCCCAGACAGTCTCGTTCGGCCTGGTTGCAGCGAAACATGCAACACCCAGTGACATCACTTCTAATGGAGAAAAAGTATTGGAAGGTCCAGATAGAATAAAACAGCTAGACGGCGCCGTAAGGATCTATTAGGTTACACACGGGCTGCAACTTCGGCAATGTTCGGTTAAGATCGGCCCCGTCCGAAGACGGTTAACATCTCCACCCCGCTTCGAGTTTGTTGACATTTCCAGTAAAGAATGAAATGAGATTGATTTGTAAATAAATAAACCCATGTCTTGAGATCCGATGTCCTTCAATAATTAAAAATTTAATAAAAATTGGCAATACACTTATTTCCTTCAATAGAATAAATCACAAAGTATTAAGCAGTATCTATTTTCGACCCTATATCTATAACAGTCCCAGCGCTTTAAGATTTTATGATTACGATTTGTTCGTAAAAAAAACCTAACACTTACGATCTGCAACCCCCGTTGGTTTTAGGCACCAGCCGTCACTCCAATTGAGTATATTTTTCTGCCTTTTCTAACATCAACATATTATTCTTTATTAATTGTCTGTTTTAGAGTACTGTTTAAAGTTTTGATATGGAAGTTAAACCGAAACGAGTCAACAAATAAAATATGTTAATGATAGGAAAGGGAGAAAATGTACTAAAATGTATAATACAATGAAAATATTGGAAAGAACCCCAATACCACAAAAATAACAACTAAAACAAGTTACTTAAGATTAAACCCTTATGTACATTTCGAATGACCATCTCAACATCATCAGAGGGTCTTATTACAAAATTACAACCTAGCAACCAAGAAGTTACAAACTAGACTGAGGTTAGGTCATTCTAGTTTGTAACTTCTTGTTTGCTAGGTTGTAATTTTGTTATAAGACCCTCTGATGATGATGATAATGACATGGTCATCGAAATGTACATAAGGGTTTAATCTTAAGTAACTTGTTTTAGATGTTATTTTTGTGGTATTGGGGTTCTTTCCAATATTTTCATTGTAATATAATATTCGAGGTGTGTAAATTAAGTAATGAGACTGATTATATAAATTCTTTTTATTCAAATAAAATTACAATTCTATATTGTCACCCTCAAAATAACTTCCTTCTGAAGCCACTCAGCGCTGGAGACGGTTCTTCCACTCCTCATAGCAGTGCTGGAACTCTGATACTGGAATAGCTTTCAGCTGGTCGGTTACAGGCATTTGAATGTTTTCGATTAAATGAGTTCCCTTGAGATGAAATTTCAACTTCGGGAAAAGGAAAAAATCACATGGACTTAAGTCGGGCGAATATGGAGGCTGAGGAGCCACAGGAATGTTTTACTGGCCAAAAACTCGATGTCGTTTTGGTCTTGCGAAAGGTTTTTTTTGGAACCATTTTTGCGCAGATTTTTCTCATCTCCAATTCATTAATCAAAATCTGAAGAACGGGTTAACTCTTCCCCAATCATTCTGACAGTCAACCGACGATCTGAACGCACAAGATCCCGGATTCTGTCGACATTTTCATGGGTTCTTGAAAATGAAGGCCTTCCGCTTCGTGGTTCATCTTCAGTCAATTCTCTTCCTTCTGATAATGCCTTAAACCACCGAAAATCCTGGGTTCTCTACAAAACACTATCTCCATAGGCTTTCTGAAGCTTAGCAAGAGTTTCCGTTGCACTGTGCCCAAGCCTGAAGCAAAACCTGATAGCACACCGTTGTTCGAAACTGATGTCACTCATTTTTAAAACGCACTAAAAAAACCTTTCTCATAACAAAAAGTCATTACGTACAGTGCAATAACTCTAGCGTCTTCAAACTTGCACTGGACATGTATCAGATGTTTATATTCCCTACTCCGCATGCGCCGCGTCTCCAGTGTTGCCAGATCGAACACTAGAAAATCAGTCTCATTACTTAATTTACACCCTCGTATTGTACCGATGTGCTCTTGATATTGTATATCAAATGTATGCCTCTAAAAAGCTTCATGTATCCTATATTAAAACTTGGTGATCTGGAGAAGAGAAGCAGCAAAAGTGACCTGCAAACGGCCACAATCATCGCACAACTTGGGGCATGCACGAGTGAGTATCTAGGGTTAGCCTAGCTCTGAGGGAGTATCTGGGGTTAGCCTAGCTCTGAGTGAGTATCTGGGGTTAGCCTAGCTCTGAGGGAGTATCTGGGGTTAGCCTAGCTCTGAGGGAGTATCTGGGGTTAGCCTAGCTCTGAGGGAGTATCTGGGGTTAGCCTAGCTCTGAGGGAGTATCTGGGGTTAGCCTAGCTCTGAGGGAGTATCTGGGGTTAGCCTAGCTCTGAGGGAGTATCTGGGGTTAGCCTAGCTCTGAGGGAGTATCTGGGGTTAGCCTAGCTCTGAGGGAGTATCTGGGGTTAGCTTCAGAATATGCAAACTCATTACTCCAACAAGAGGCTACCATTCTCAACTTGCACTTAATTGTTGTGCAATACAGTGTTGTGGTAATAGTTCTGAATTATTGGACCAATAATGATTTTTCATTTATACTTTAAAAAAGAGCTGCACCCGAGGGGAGGATGTTAACAGCCTCCAGAAGGGATATAAGGTTTCTGTTTTAGTCTTTTAGGTTGCACACTCGTGGCCTCGTAAGGAAATTGGATAATTAAAACTTCGATAATTTCCTCAAATTTGGAACTTATAGATGCGTGTAGGCTGACAATAGCCGCAACTGCGTTTACCAATTGACACGTAATTACAGAAAGTACAATATGATACATAGGTTACAATAGGATATAATGAGTTGGAAATAATTTCTAGCCTTGGAGTCACGTTCTTGAGGAAATCAGGTCGTGAAACAAGATGGCGTTGCTTTCTAAAGTGCACTTTTATAACCTTGCGAATGTCGGTCGGAACATGTAAACGTGAACCACCAAGGCCGGGTACGAGTTCTAGCATTGCTTTACTGAAACAGTTTTACCTTTTATTAACAAAAGCACTCAATAGGCTATAGCAAGAAAACTGGTCGTTCGCTACGCTACAAATACTATCCAGAATAAATGGCGCAATATACTATTCAGTATAAATGGATGCCTGCACTGTTCAGTATATATGGCTGCCTGTACTGTTCAGTATATATGGCTGCCTGCACTGTTAAGTATAGATGGCTGCCAACACTGTTCAGTATATGTGGCTGCCTGCACTATTCAGTATAAATTGCTATCTGTACTGTTCATTATAGATGGCTGCCTGCACTGCTCAGTATAAATGGCTGTCCGTACGGTTCGGTATTGATGGCTGCCTGGACTGCTCAGTATAAATGGCTGTATGTACTGTTCAGTATAGATGGCTGCCTGCACTGCTCAGTATAAATGGCTGTCCGTACGGTTCAGTATTGATGGCTGCCTGCACTGCTCAGTATAAATGGCTGTCCGTACGGTTCAGTATTGATGGCTGCCTGGACTGCTCAGTGTAAATGGCTGTCTGTACAGTTCAGTATAGATGGCTGCCTGGACTGCTCAGTATAAATGGCTGTATGTACTGTTCAGTACAGATGGCTGCCTGCACTGCTCAGTATAAATGGCTGTCCGTACGGTTCAGTATTGATGGCTGCCTGGACTGCTCAGTATAAATGGCTGTATGTACTGTTCAGTATAGATGGCTGCCTGGACTGCTCAGTGTAAATGGCTGTCTGTACAGTTCAGTATAGATGGCTGCCTGGACTGCTCAGTATAAATGGCTGTATGTACTGTTCATTATAGATGGCTGCCTGCACTGCTCAGTATAAATGGCTGTCCGTGCGGTTCAGTATTGATGGCTGCCTGCACTGCTCAGTATAAATGCTGTCCGTACTGTTCAGTATAGATGGCTGCCTGGACTGCTGAGTGTAAATGGCTGTCTGTACAGTTCAGTATAGATGGCTGCCTGGACTGCTCAGTATAAATGGCTGTCTGTACGGTCAGTATAGATGGTTGCCGGCACTGTTCAGTATATGTATATGGTTGCCGGCACTGTTCAGTACAGATGGCTGCCTGGACTGCTCAGTATAAATGGCTGCCTACACTGCTCAGTATAAATGGCTATCTGTACAGTTCAGTATAGATGGCTGCCTGGACTGCTCAGTATAAATGGCTGCCTACACTGCTCAGTATAAATGGCTATCTGTACAGTTCAGTATAGATGGCTGCCTGGACTGCTCAGTATAAATGGCTGTCTGTACGGTCAGTATAGATGGTTGCCGGCACTGTTCAGTATATGTATATGGTTGCCGGCACTGTTCAGTACAGATGGCTGCCTGGACTGCTCAGTATAAATGGCTGCCTACACTGCTCAGTATAAATGGCTATCTGTACAGTTCAGTATAGATGGCTGCCTGGACTGCTCAGTATAAATGGCTGTCTGTACGATCAGTATAGATGGCTGCCTGCACTGCTCAGTATAGATGGTTGCCGGCACTGTTCAGTATAGATGGTCGCCGGCACTGTTCAGTATAAATTGCTGCCTGGACTGCTCAGTATAAATGGCTGTCCGTACGGTTCAGTATAGATGGCTGCCTGGACTGCTCAGTATAAATGGCTGTCTGTACGGTCAGTATAGATGGCTGCCTGCACTGTTCAGTATAGATGGTTGCCGGCACTGTTCAGTATAGATGGTTGTCGGCACTGTTCAGTATATGTATATGGTTGCCGGCACCGTTCAGTATAAATTGCTGCATGTACTGTTCAGTTTAAATGGCTCCCTTTACTGCTGAATATAAATGACGGCTCAGTTTAAATGGTAGACTGTACTATTAAGTATAAATGGCTTCCTGTACTGCTGAGTATAAATGGCGCCCTATACGGCTCATTATAAATGACTCCCTGTAGACCTACTTCTTAGTATATGTAATATCCTATACAGGTTCTTCTTAGTTTAATTATAAACCATAAATGTTTATTGTGAATCATTATGAAATTCATCTGACAATTCTTCAATTTGGGGCTCTTTGAAAACGAATAGAAAACCAGTACTTACATTATTACTACTACGTAAGCTTGACTCCAACCTGGTCCTTTAAAGTTGAAACTGTATGGAGTTAACTTTTGGTATGTGACCATTTACGTACAGAAAGCAAGTCATGTCGTAAGCGTTTAAACTAATGCTGGTATAACTATTTCTATTTTTCTATCCCCGAATAACTTAGTTCCGGGTTAGCCGTGATAGTAACATAAATATGCAGTACAGTGCAATCTCGGCAAACCAAATTTTAATACTCCGAACACTCCAATAATCCGAAGCAAACAGGCGAAAAAAGCCATGTTTTGTAGAGGCAGAGACAGAGGGAGAAAGGAATTCTGTGAAAAACATGCAGCAGCGGCAATTTCATTTCCCGGAATTGTTTTCTGTTGTTCTCTTTCATAGTGTTCAGAAGAATCCCCCTCCATTCAGTAAGTAAGGAGGCATACCTACAAGTGAATTTAGTCAGTCTTATTTTTGCTTTTCAAGTGTTCAGCGGCGTGTTAGAATGAGTGAAAAAGAAAACGTAAAACACTCTCTTTGAGTGGCAAGTGCACCATCTTATTGTCTCGACAACGGAGCTACTTCTTCCAATCTGGCCCGTTAGTTTAATGTCGGTAAGAAGACAGTCACTGATTTGAGAAAAAAACTCTTCTAATGCATCAGCTTCTGAGGAAGGTACACACAAGAGACAGACAATGCACACAAATAGTTATCCATTCTTTGATGGCGCTATTTTGTGAGTGGTTTTTACAGGAACGTTCGCGTCACTGTTGAATCTTTTTTCGGCATTTCTTCTTAGTGCATACGTAGGCACTTTCTGTAATCCGAACTCTTCGGTAATCCTATAAGTGGTCCCTCTAATAAAAGGCAGAAAATAAGAAAAACAGTACCATATTTCACGTTCTCCCTCTCGTCCACGTACAATAAAACAAGAATAGCTTTAATACATATATTATTCAAAGCTTTTCGCCGATAAAACAGTACCAGCATCTTCAGGAAAAATAATTATGTAACAAAATATTTTTACAAACATTAAATCATATGTACTACAAACAACCTTATGTTTATAAGTATTGCACTTTATGTATTGTTTCCATAATATCAATGACCTTATGCTTTATCGGCGAAAAGCTTTGAATAATATATGTATTAAAGCTATTCTTGTTTTTGAAATATTTTAAATTTGTTTGTGTGTGTGTGTGTGTGTGTGTTTGTGTGTGTGTGTGTGTGTGTGTGTGTGTGTGTGTGTGTTAGTGTGTGTGTGTGTGTGTGTGTGTGTATGTGTGTGTGTGTGTGTATGTGTGTAGCTATAATGTACTTAAACAAGAATTTTACTTGGTATATATGGGCGTCGACTTTTGGAGACTTTTAATTATGCGTCCTCAGTTTTGAGCATCAACATCGTACGTTGATGCTCGAAAATGAGGACATGTAATTAAAGTTCCTGAAAGTCGATTCGTATATATCTACCAAGTAAGATTCTTGTTTATGTGCATTATAGTGTAAGTGATAAGTGTATACCAGAAAACAGTGTTGTAAAGTTATATATATATATATATATATATATATATATATATATATATATATATATATAATTAATAAATTAAAAATATTTCATAAACAAGAATACTTTTAATGAATATATTTATTCAAAGCTTTTCGCCGATAAAATAGTATCAGCATCTTCAGGAAAATAATTATCTAATAAAATACTTTTACAAAATTAAATCATATGTCTAAATCATATGATTTAATTAGACATATGATTTAATTTTGTAAAAGTATTTTATTAGATAATTATTTTCCTGAAGATGCTGATACTATTTTATCGGCGAAAAGCTTTGAATAAATATATTCATTAAAAGTATTCTTGTTTATGAAATATTTTTAATTTATTAACTATATTATAAGAAAACATATCACCATATTTAATATATATATATATATATATATATATATATATATATATATATATATATATATATATATATATATCACTTTCACTATATGTACTTAAACAAGGATCTTACTTGGTATTTATGCGAGTTAACTTTCAAAGATGGTAGTATCTCCATCATCTAGCATCACTGGGGGTTGTAGTAGACTATATATATATATATTTATATATAAATTTTTTTATCGTTTTATAAAAGTTTGGTTTGACATCAAGGTACGTTACTACACAACTAAGGGCAATCAGTGCTGTACTCTAATCGAGATAAAAACGTGGCAAGTGGCCAAGTTATAGAAGTGATTAACATCACAGAATTTACTATATTAGAAGCAGGGGATATGGTTCTTTAGAGTGAATAACTACTCCTTGAATTAAATCTGTTTTCTCCTGTTCTTCGATTATAGCTAATACTTTTCAATTCTTCCCCTTTCCTATTGATTAATGAGTGTCTAAGACTTAATGACAGAACAAATTACTTGGGTTTTTTAGTTCCGGGAGTGAATAAAACAAAACAGAATTATAGCTTTTTCTTATAATAACGAAACCGATTTGTATAAATCTAAAGGCTATAAAATGACCGTTAGAATAAATCAGCATATTTACAATGGTCCCCTACCTTCAAATTCTAACCCTAGCGAATGACCTTATTTTAAAACAATGCCCGAAATAGAATAATAATTATAACAACCCTATCCATGTAGAGGCTAAGATGTAACTGAATTCACAGCTTTGAACTTGTACATGGCCCACAAACAGCTGACTAATCGAGGCCGTCGAATCTATTCCCATTGTACGCATAGCTTTAAAGTTGTGTTTAGCAACATTTACAATATCTCTTAAAGAATATTAAAGTTCTTGTTTCCAATTCCTTGTATAGTTCACACTATCTATACACATATTTATATATCTTGTTCAAATTTTCAATCGTTAATAAAATCATACGTTTTATCCGTCCACTCAAGTTCAAGTAGCCCTGCATTTTTATATTTGTAATGAATGGCACTTGATGTTAATGTAGTTTTTTCCAATATTAATTCAATAATTAAATTTAAAATTAATTAATTTCAGTTATTTATGGGAGAAAAACTTTTTACAAAAGGGGCTAGGTATGCAATATAATTATTACGTCGCATTTGGCTTAAAATAAATGTTAACGTATGATTTCATAAAACAGCTGATTTCGTGTTTTAGGTTACGTGGTAGAACAGCTCTCTTAACGCATAGGTTATGTTACTTTATTTATATTAATTGTAATTATTTAATAAAAAGTAACTAAAATTATTATTTTTTTTTTGTTGACCTGAGTAGGAATTGACTTTAAACATTTTTCTTTTTTATAAACTTTGTTTTATTTTATTACCCATAGTAAACAACACTTATTCAGAGCAAATTTGCTTAGTTTAGGCCTAATGTATTCAAAGTGTATGCATGATATGTTTCTTATAGCTTAAGCACTATTTTGATTTCATTAGTTTGCCATTCTGTAATTGATTCATATGGCTGTGTATGCATTGTTGTTTAAGAAAGTCGCCTATTTCCTATGTAAGCATGACTTTTCTTTTTAAATTCCTTCTATTAGCTCACACTCTCCTGATATATATATATATCTTGTACAAATTTTCAATTGGTTATAAAATAGTTTTTATTAACCCAATCAAGTTCTAATAATTTTTTTAAAACTTATAGTGGATAACAATTATGTTAATAGTTTTTTTTAAAAATATTTATTCAATAGTTAAATTATAAAAATTTTAGGGTCCAAGTCGGATTCGAAGTAAGTATCTTTACCATCAAAGTCAGGAGCTCTTGGAACTGAACCAACTTTTCCATAGCTAGAAATTTGTTTCTCAAAGAAGTATTTGTTTCTTTGCACCGATTCGGTTCTCGTTGAAACCTCCATTGTACAACCTTAATTTGTTGACATGGTTACCACACAATATCGTAAATGCTCATGGATTAAAAATGAATGGAAAGAATAAAATAAACAAACTGGATTAATGGTATCGAACTTTGCTTCACAAACGGAGTGTGCGAAAGCACAAACTACAATACAATGAAAGCGAGAAAAAAAACTTATAAATAGTAACAAACAAAAATAATAGTGCAAACCCATACACAGGAAGTAAAATGGAACATTGCAAGGAAATTCGCTTTCTATTTTGTCACTTCATATTGTTATTCTGACTTATGCATTTACATATTTATATTAGTTGTAATTATAAAATAAAAAGAAAATAAAATAAAATGTGTCTTTGTTGACTTGAGTAGGAATTTATTAAAAAAAAATTATATTGCTTGTTTCTTCTATATCCAGAATAATCGGAAGTAAACTAATTCAATGTTGTAATACAATTTTTAAGTACAATTTTTAAGTGTATATTGTGGTCATATTTATAAGTGTGACTTTCGCGTCAGTATAATTTTCGTCAGGTTACGTTATAAGTCACCTCTAGGTAAATCAAATGATAACATATGATTTCATGTTAAAGCTAATTTTGTGGCATAGGTTATGTTGTAGAACAGCTGTTTCACTCTTAGGTTATGTTACATTATTGATTGAACATTGTTAAGGGAAAAGGTTATTATACAGTAGTTTTGATCAGTTAATAAATATATTAATTAATTTAAAATTTGATAAAACTAAATACAAATGATTCAATATAAATATAATAATAAGTTATGTATTTTAATCCAGTTTTTGAAATTAAAACATTCTTAGACGCGTCTGATACGTTTTAATTTCCTTGTAATAATTGTTAGGGAGGCAGATATCTTTCCCTCGTCCAAATAGGGCCTTACCACGCCCAATGTTACTTGACTTCGGTGATCGGAAAAGAAGTTATATTCCAAACATAGTATGACCAGGCGCGTATCCAAGGAGGGGGCGATCGCCCCCCCCCCAACCCTCAAGAACTTTGGGTTAAAAATAGACAATATATTATTAAATTAGGACTTTTTATTAAATTAGACTTTTACTTAAGTTAATTCGTCTTTTATTGTAAATAAAAAATTAAATTTTAATTTTTAATTTGAAAATGTGACGCGTTTCCTCGGCATACCCTCGTAAATGTCTAAACGTTGTAGCAACAGATAGCGCTAGTGAAGCTTAGTCTCAAACATATGATTTTCAATACGTAATTTTGCAAGCGTAATATTCGCAGTTGACTCCTGAATTGTTCGTGTTGGAAGAATATCTACTTATATTAATTAATAAACCATTTTTATAATAATAGCTTATTATGAAATTAATAATATTCTCTAGCCGTAAGTGTTATCGAAACTGGAATAATTATTTATTAAAAAGTCTAATTTGCTACGAATCTTTATCACGTTACCGATTTCTAACGCAAGCGTAGAAAGAACTTTTCTATTCTATGTTTTTACATACACGCACGCGCTCGCGCGCGCGCGCGCGCGCACACACACACACACACATATTATGTATATATATGTATATAATATGCATCGATCGCCCCCCCCCCAAAGCAAGTCGCTGGATACGCGCCTAAGTATGACCATAGGGAAATTACTTTTACCGATGCTCGTACATGCAAAAAGAGAAATGATAAGGGGAAAAAAGTCAGTCGGGCAAACCCCCCAAGAGTTAAATAAACGGTGACCCACAGCATAAAAACGCATCTCTTATCCATCCAACCAAAGAACAAAACAAATTCATGCCTTTGCAAAATTTCCTCCTCAAACGAAAACCCCTGTTCCCATATTCCTAATAATAGTGTCGCGGGACATAGATGCTACATAACTTCGAGGGCCACCGAACTCCTCATTTTCGGACTGACTTCTCTCAGTTACAATACCCCGACCCCCAAACGCACAGAACACTTGCGAGTTGGATCTATACCATCTTCGTCTAGCCTTTCCATTCACTATTCTGTTTTATTCCTTTAAATAGGTTATTTCTTATATTGTTGGCTTGTAATGTAGCCGATTGTTAAAACTCAGGCTAGTCATTTGAACATGTTATGCAGCACATGTAGAACTAATATTACAGTATATAGCCTATCACAAAACGAACACATCAACAGTTTCCCTATGTATAACTGTATGAAGCAACTGTGGCGTAATGTTTATTTTTAAATAAATAAAACCTCTAAACCACAAATAACATTTATTCAAACCTTATGTACATTTCGATTGCTCAGCAATCATCTTCAGAGGTATTTAAAAAATACAACTTCAGAGTTGTATTTTTTAAATACCTCTGAAGATGATTGCTGAGCAATCGAAATGTACATAAGGTTTGAATAAATGTTATTTGTGGTTTAGAGGTTTTATTTATTTAAAAATAGTTTCCCTATGTATGCAAAAATAATCTGGCCTTCTCTAATTAACATAATAGCAATGTAGCCTCAGCCATTATATTACAGAGTTGACAGATTCTCAAAATGTTTATACAACTAATACACTAGTGTTGTGATGCTTGCAGAATTTGTCAACAGGACGACCTTGTCTTGTTAAACAATTACCCCATTACGGCATTGATAGAGTAGATGAGTTGATTATAACCAAGTAAACTTACCCAGCCTAAATAGCCCTACACGTAGCAAGAGAAGCAGGGTTTTATATGTGCGCTTAGTGACTGTAGTGGTACCCAAATACATTAGTGTTATGTTGCTCGCAGAAGTTGCCAACAAGACGGCCTTGTCTTGTTAACCAATTATCCTGTTACGACATTGATAGAGTAGATGATTTGATTATAACCAAGCAAACGTAGCCGGCCTAAATAAGCCTACACTTAGCTGGAGAATCATGGTGCGTGCGCTCAATGGTACCCAAAAACTGGCAGAGGGGAGTCAATTCGATACAAGCTGCCGAAAATTGTTGGCAAAGTATAATAATTGTAGATCGAAAAATGATGTTACAGGGCTAACATCGAAAACTTTACTGGGTTAACATCACGACACACACACTTACATACGAAGAAATTGGTGGTAGGTTTGGTTGCGACTCATATAAAACCTACTTAAATTTTTATTCCGGATCTCTGGTTAAATGCGCACATAGAGTAGCCAGAATATATAACAGAGGCACGAAAACAGGCCGTTGATCATCCTAGGTTCTTACACTTGGGTGTTCGTTCCTGGTACAGTGCCGGCCTTAGTGTGTACATGATTTGCAACAGAATGGATCCCTGCAGAAAGAGCTGCAGTCATAAAAACATAATTTTTAGAAAACTAGAAAAAACTGTTCGCATATGATACACACTGCCTAAAAAGTATGAAAAAAATATGTCAGATTTTATAGACATTATGTACTTGTAATGTAGTAAAAAAAAAGTACATATGCCTCTATGCGCAAGTAAAAAAAAGGTATGCCCGGTTACTGTGGAATATGAATTTAAATTTAGTTAAATATTAATTATAATAAAAATAGAAACCCAATAACCACAAGAAAATAAAATTCATCAATTCAAGTTCAAATACATTTTTTAAAACCTAAAGTGGATGACAATTGATGTTAATACAGTTTTTTTCAAATATTGATTCAATAATTAAATTATAAAATTTGTGGGGTCCAGCCGGATTCGAACTGAGAATCTTCATGCTCGAAGTTTAGCGCGCTTTGGCTAGGCGTCAACTTTCCAATACCTAGAAATATATTTCTCAAGGATGTATATGACATTTTTCCCGTCGAAACTTCCATTTTACATTCTTAAACTGTTGCCATGGTTACCACACAATATCATAAATAGTGATCTAGGGTAACTAAAATAATTTTTGTTTGTTAACCTCAGTAGGAATTTACTAATCAGAATTTTTTTATTACTTGTTTTTATTCTTTATTGTTAATTTAGTTATATTAGAACCGATTAATTTTCGGGGGGAAATTTTTTACGTTTGAATTCATAAATTAACGACCTGTAGAACTTTTAGCTTAGGTAAATTTTATAAAAAGCTTACTGTTACACAAGCTTAAATTTGATTGAAAGCTTAGCGCGATTGAAAGGTCTGTTTTTCATAAAATTTACTTAAATTACATAAAATCGACAATCCGTTAATTTGTTAGGTTCAAAAGAAAAGGTTTCAAGTACAATAAAATCAATGAAAAATTCTTTAACCTATATTTTGATAAAACATTGTCTGGATAAGTTCATAAATTATTTTAAAATGTTTTATTTTGGTTTTGTAAGTATTTTTTTAAGCCTTATTTAGTTATTACAGATTTGTCAAGACCGAGCAAGTATCATGATTCCTAATCAACTTGTAAAAGTCCGATAAGTACCGGAATTGATTTTAAAGCATCGGCTCTTAAAAGTTAAATATAGAAATAAGCCTTGCAATGCTAAGAGGAACGGTCAAGTTTATGAACACGAAGGTGCACATAATGTAGACGGAGAGGGAAGGTCATTGACCTTAATGTTAAAACGTATTGAGAGGTCGTGACACTGACGGAATCAGAGTTGAAGCCAAATATTTTTTTACCCGTGCAGAACTACGGGGGGGAATATTATTTAATTTTATTAATGGACGAGACCCACACACACACAAACAACCATTGAATGTGAAGGCTAGATACTAACTGTCATCACATATGTACCTGTGAAATTCTGAGATTGCTACTCTTTTTATATTTATACGCATTAACCATTAAATTATCTATATACAGTCCTCACTACTGGCCTTTAGAGGGAGGGGGGCAAACTCGGGTGGCGCTTGAGAGCGGCTGCCGTTGAGGGAAGCAGATGGGTTTAAATAATTATAAGAAATTTCTTCAAAACATATTTGTAAGAACAAAATTAAGCGAAAATGTAGGCCTACATGCAGTAGAGACTAGGTATAAAAAAAAGTTCATTACCTCAGGCAAAACTTTATTTTTTATCGTACTAAAAAAATCTACATAAATGCCGGCAACACTTAATAGCCTCTTAAACATCCTTAAGATATGAATACTCAATTTAAGTGTAATAGATATTTAGTACTTTAGAATATACTTCACATCTCCATAAAACGATAAAAATACATTTAGGCCTATACAATATCAAGAGGACAGTGGTACAATATATTACAATGAGAATATTGGAAAGAGCCCCAGTACCATAAAAATAACAAATAAAATAAGTTACTTAAGATTAAACCCTTATGTAGATTTCGATGACCATGTCATCATCATCAGAGGGCCTTATTGCAAAATTACAATCTAGGAAACAAGAAATTAGGCCACACAATTAGGTCACTCTAGTTTGTAATTTTTTATTTGCTAGATTGTAATGTAATAAAACCCTCTGATGATGATGACAACATGGTCATCGAAATGTACAAAGGGTTTAATCTTAAGTAACTGGTTATATTTGTTATTTTTGTGGTATTGGGGTTCTTTTCAAGATTTTCATTGTAAAAATACATTTGTTTATAAGTTATATAAAAACTTGTGCTTTTTATACGTTTTTATACATTTTAAACTATTTTGCAAAGCACTTTTTTAAATCAATCACTTTTACTTTAGTTTATGACTATCCGAACTTTAATTTTGTAAATTTGTAAAAACTCACTGAGACGTTTTCGATCGCTTCGTGGCGATCTTCATAAGTGTTTAAAGTTTCGGCTTGGAGTTGTTGTTGGAGGAGGACTATAAAATTATTCAAGACTTTTTCAAAGATAAACTTCAGCCTTGTTTACTTTTCCTCCTGAGTAGCGTACACTATTTTTCTTCATACTCGGGGAAAAAAGTAGTTTTTTTGTTTACACCGGTGTGTGGAAAACTGATCTCTCTCATAAGTGAGGGAAAAATTATTTGTATTTGTAGGTTCTGTAATAAAAGTTATAATTTTGAAGATTTTTTTGTACTGGCGTTTTCCAACCAAATGTAAACTTTTTAAAACCAAGTTTGAAAGTAAGTATTTAGTAAAATGTTTGCTGGATAATTTTTAATAATGGTAAACCTATTTCAATTAATTTAGACGGCTTCACCATATATTCGGGCAAGCTTTCATATAAGGGTAAATTAATTGAAATAGGTTTACCATTATTAAAAAGTTTATCCAACTGCAAAGGTTTTACTAATTACTTAGTTTCAAACTTGGTTTTAAAAATGTATCTCTTTGCCTCAGTCTTGGACATTATCTCTTCATCTCGGTTGAGAACATGTCTCCCCCCTATTTTCAGCGCCAGGAATCATTATTTCCTTTCCTTACAACCTATTATGTTCCTATTGCGTCCTTTCCTATATCCTTATATATACATATCACATGTATATAGGTGATATACACCTATATATCACATATCCTTCGAAGGTGATGGCATCAATAACAACGTCTTAGAAGCAAACACTAAAATTCGTTTTCACAATCTACAATCGTATAAAGAAACATCGAGGCTAAGAGTCTCCTTTAAAAGTGTCTGTAGTTGAAAATTTCGCCCCCATTAATATAACTAAAAGCTGAATTTTGAAAAAAAAACATTGGCTGAGTTTCGAGGCCTTTAAAAATATTTTGATGATGTAAAATGATAGTAACAATTTTTAATTTTACTTTACTTATACTCATTATGGGAGGTGGGCTGAACTCACCCATCCCGCCCTTGGGAAAAGTGATAATTAATTAAAACCCTTTTAGTAAGTGTTATTTCTCAATTATGCAGCCATTGTTAAAATCTACATTGAAACCCTTAGTTGCTAACAGCTCTCAGTTTACTGTCAACTCGTCTTGTACAGAAATTATCTTGAATATATTCAAATATCTCTGAGAGTTTAGAATTTACTACAAAACTGGTTAATTAATATAATTATTTTGTTCGATTAAAGATTAAAAAAAAACTTGATTGCACTTATGGAGGCGGTGTTTAACCTCCAAAACCCCTCTGGTTCATAAGGTACTTTTTTGCTTATGTGTTACTCAGTACTTGACTATGGCGGTATAACAGACTTATTCTTTGCCGTTAAGATAAAAATTGTACTCGTCGACACGGCATAGGTCTAAAGTAGCTGCGTTGTGGTATCTGGGTTCCAATTACTGACTGATAAGATAAGCTTGATCCCCAAGCCTGTTGAAATTTAAATACTGTGGTTTATCTTAATGTTTCCTAATGCATACTTTCCAATTAGTCTTTTCTGATAGGTAATACTGTAGGCCGTTTTCGTTTGTCTTATTTAAATATAAATACCTAATCAATGAGTTAACCTTTAATTAAACCGATGTTCTATTTCGATCAGCTGATATATTTATTAAAAATCACATTATTGCAAACATCGCGCTAATCCTAATAAGTTCAAATTACCGGAAATTAGCTTACAAAACAAACCCTCAAACGACCAATACAAGAACACATATGAGGCCGACTCGTGGACAAGTAATATAAATAAACAAAAATATTTTACAGCCTACTTGTCAACAAAGAAAAATTCTACTTTAATTAATTTTTATTAAATACAGTAATTTAAATTTATATAAATAAAGCAGCATAGCTTATACGTTAAAACAACAGTTTCTACTACATAACCTATAACATAAAATCAGCTGTTTTATGAAATCAAATGTTATCACTTATTTTAAGCCAAATGGGACGTAATAACTATATAGCACATCTTACCCCCTTTTTGAAACATTTTTCTCCCATATAAAATTAAAATGTATTCATTAATTAATGAATTAATATTTGAAAAACAATATTAACATCAAATCTCATCCACCATAAGTTTAAAAAAATGTATTTGAACTTGAGTGGATAGATAAAACATATTTTATTAACGATTGAAAATTTGAACAAGATATATATATATATATAAGAAGAGTGTGAACTAATAGAAGGAATTGAACCAAAAAAAAAAATAGCTACAATTCTATATTCCCATTTAAGATGTAGGCCTACAACTTTTGTCTTCTAATCTGAAGTTGAAACACTTGTTTTTCTCATTTATATTGTTCCTTAATCAAATTGTTTCCCCGGATATGGACGCTATGTTTGGGAGGGTAGGGCTGGAGGTGCTTGACGTAAGAAAAATATTTCTTCAAATAACAAAGAAAAAATGTCTATCATAAGGTCTTTGTATTTAAGGTATTGAAGTATTTAAATATGTTAACAATGTATAATGCATTATGTACACGTGTTTATTTACGAGTTGGTAGTGTACAAATATACTTTAACACCGTGATTATTTAATTTACCTAATGCACCGAAAAATATAAAAGTAAGACACTGAAATTATTTTACCAAGTGTTGTCGTTAATCTTTCCATCTCCTAATAATATTAGAGTAGCCCATTATTATAACAAGTTGTTATGAAGATTATTTTTTTGAGTAAAGTTATCGGGCCGACCGCCTTTATTATAGTTTACCGGGCCGCCATATCGATTATTATATAAAAAGAAGACGGCAAAAACTCTTAAGCTGGGGTTTTATCCAGACTTTAAATTCGGTCCTGTTAGAGGGCTAAGATTTTGAAAACTTGTATTACAGAAATTGTTTTGTGTAACTTGGAAATTATAGACCATGATTAAAAAAACTATACCCACATTTTTCTCTCCACAGTGCTTCTATTATTATTTTTTAAAATAGCAAATCATTAAAAAAATTGGTTCAATGGAAATAGAATAAATCATACAATTAATTAAATACATATACGTCCACTGCTTCAAATCTAACGAAGTCAAACTACACTGAAGTTTTGTATAGGGCAGTTTTTGGACTTTTAAGAAGACGCGTCGAAAATTTTCACAATAAGACAAAAATCTAATATCAATAATAA
Source organism: Prosapia bicincta (assembly GCA_036971475.1). Classification (NCBI taxonomy): domain Eukaryota; kingdom Metazoa; phylum Arthropoda; class Insecta; order Hemiptera; family Cercopidae; genus Prosapia; species Prosapia bicincta. The sequence goes on from JBAIZL010000393.1 coordinate 5,013,493, forward strand.
GAAAGTGCAAAGTATACAAACAGTACAAAATTATAATAAAATATCTGTTTTTGATTGATTAATTTTTGTGTTTATTTCATGTCACAAAATTGGATAACTTTTACCGGCTCTTTACGTGAAATTTTCAGTCTTTAAATAAAGAGCCTAAGAGCGCTTACATACAACTCTGTTCCGGGAAACCCCCAGCCCTCTATATGTACGGCTAGGAATAAAAAGTTGATCAAGTTATTTCTGTCCCTTCTGGTCATTTTAAAAGTAATACTTTAGGATGATGTTTTCAAACCGTATACAGATTACACAATTTCCCGTGCTAGATAAATATAACCACCTTTTTTGCCATTTTATGGAAAATTCATCGTTTAAAGAACGTACTTTGTTAATTTATAAAAAGTTACTTTTAATTACACAACGTGAAAATTGTCAATTTACTCTGCAGTAATTGACTCTGTATTTTATTGTTTTTTGTTGCACATAATGATAGTGTGAGGTGGATTAGAAAGTAGCATAGATGGGAATAGAGAAACTCTCTACTAGGCCTAATATATTGACTAAAATTTTTGTCCCTGTTCCTGAAGGTAACGGGCTCTATCATACTTGTTTAGAAAGCTGTGATATTAATGAGCCTAATGTTTTGTATATTGGTAATAATAATATAATCATACAATCTAATAAACTACACAAAACAGTTTGATAATAAATAAACTGTTTGTTTTGTGAAGTTCATTAGGGTTTACATCATTATTAGAAATGAAAGTTGTAATACCATCTGAAAAGGTCCTAAGTCTATTAATAAAATAGACTAATATTGAAAGTAAAATCTTCTGATTCTTTAAAGCTGCTTTGTTCAGGTCAGGCATGATATTCTTATCCCTAGTAGGCCCTACTATCCCTTCCTCAATCCTGCATATCTCTTACCTCTGACAGGGTAAACACTTTCCTATGACCCAGAGAGAGTTCTCTCCTTTACTGATGCAACTCTACTCATGTTTACTCTCCCTTTCTAATATAGCCTACTATCCTTTTCTCAATCATGCTTGTCTCTTACCTCTGACAGGGTAGACACTTTCCTATGATCCAGAGGAAGGTCTTTGCCTGATGCAACTTTGCTTATGTCACACATTCTCCCTTCCTCACTCCAGGTTATCCCTTACCTCTTGCAGTAGAGACACGGTCCTATCATTCAGAGTAACGACTCTACCCAACTGATCTACTCTGACATACCAGACATGATTATTCTACATTCTTCGTATGTTCTACTTTTCTTATAGATTCGTCATAAATATAAAGACAATAATAACAATGAAAACAAATTTGTAGGAAATAAGAGCTGATGATAAATATGTCAAATCTTCAACTACATAATGTCTATGGGTATGTTATTTTTATTTTCAAATATTAAAAGAAATACAAACTTAGTGATTTGCTTAATAATATTTAGGATCAACTTGATGATTGAGTTTAATAATTACTTTAATAATAGAATAACTATTCATTACCACTTTAAACATTTTTCAATTTTATATACATATACTCATATATTTCTTCAGTAAAATAGCAGTGGAGGTACAGTAGTTGCACCTTATAACACCTGTAGAGATTCTGACAGATTTTCCCTCTTTATCTCTTCACGTCTTAGTCCAGGAAATATCACAGTAGTTCATTATGTGTAATAAACTAATTGTAACTGTGCTATATACATGTAACATTTCTGTTTCATTTAAGGTTCAAAAGCAATTAAAAAAAGGTAAAAATTACACTTTTAAGATTACATATATGAATAACTGAATTCAAAATATTTTTATGTTTTAGATTTTAAGGATTTAGGTATTAAGGTTTTACTACTTTTGGTATCACTTGACAAAAAAACTACTACTTTCTGATATTTTTCAGTAGATGCGTTTTGCACTAGATCAGTCCATTGTTCAATGTGGTCAGTTGAGGACAAGACTCACTAAACAAGTATAAGTTGAGGTTTTTTTTACTAAACAATTTAATGACTTTGCTGAACTTATAATTTAAGTAAATTTTTAACAAATTTACTCCGACAAAATATTTTTAATTGTATTAATTGATCTTTGTCACTAATTTGCTTAGGCACTAGATGAAGAACTCTTAGTATTATCAAAAACGTTTTGGGTAACTAGGTTTTCATAAATTAAAACTTCTCAACAAATCATTAATTTGTTTAATAAAAACCTTCAAGTTTTGTCAATCATTACGAACAATGAAATCTATAGGCCAACTTAAATTTTCTGTAATATTGTTTAAAAATTATTAAATAATAGTAACATTTATTAATTAGGGAAGGTTTTTTTTGTATTTAAAAATGCAAGTCATTAAGCCAAAAAGAATCCATTATTTGCTCAATGTGAATGAAATATTAACTATTATATGTCACAAATATATTTGTACACACAACCACAAATCATAAATTACTTTAAGCTTAAAAAATTACTTCATATTACATGTTTATAAAAATATTCCAAATTTCTGAATTTAGATAAGTAACAAAAATATTCTATACGTAAAATTTTTATTAATTTAAGAGAAATAGGAAAATGAATAAACAATTTAGGTACTTGCAAATAATAACTATATTTGAACATTAAGCATAAAAAGGATTTGGTACATTTTGTTTATAGTCTTCATAGTTGCAAATATAACAGAAATATATTAATTACTCTTTAACTTAATTAATTAATCACATATGGCTTAACTTGGTTTAGTTTCATGACAGTTCAAACTTCAATTGCAGTTTTATAAAATCTTTGGGATAGAAAGTTATACCCTGAATATTATTACTTATTTAAACAAAACATGCTTAACAAATTTTTGAGTATCCATACTTAATAAATTAAGATAAATTTTCATAAAAAAATTTATTGACAAAAAATGTCCTTAATATTTTATACAAATAATTTTTTGTTATCCATTTATCTTGTTTCTTAAAAAAACTAAATTATTTCATACTAGAATTTATAACTTCGTGTGTAATTCAAAAATATTTACCAGTGTTTTATCCAAGTAATCAAGTCTGAATTGATTTTGAATTTAAAGACACAATATAAGTAATTTTTTAAATGTTTGGAAGTTATATATTACTCCCCTATAATTTATACTTATATTTGACACTATCATAGAATAATTTGTTCACAAATACCACAAAACCTTAAAGTTTACAATTGTTTTGTTTATCTAGTCAAACATTTAATTTCTTCTTCAGATTTTCTGCTAGTTTGTCTAAAAATTCAAATGTTTCCATATAATCTGAACGTTTGACACCATTCATTCCTTTAATGCAAATTGCAAGATCTTTAGTCATAAAACCTGATTCTATAGTTTCAATACATACTTCTTCAAGTTTTTTAGCAAAATTTCTAAGTGCATCATTATTATCCAACTTAGCTCGATGTAATAATCCTTGTGTCCATGCAAAAATTGAAGCTATTGGATTTGTTGAAGTTTCTTTTCCTTGTTGATAGAAACGATAATGTCTGGTTACTGTTCCGTGAGCTGCTTCAGCTTCAACGGTTTTTCCATCAGGACATATAAGGACTGATGTCATTAATCCAAGTGATCCATAACCTTGTGCTACAGAATCAGACTGAACATCACCATCATAGTTTTTACAAGCCCAAACAAAACCACCTTCAGATTTCATTGCATAGGCCACCATATCATCAATAAGCCTGTGTTCATACCATATTTTTTTAGATTCAAATTTGGATTTGTACTCTTTATCATAGATTTCTTGAAAAATATCTTTAAACCTTCCATCATATTTCTTCAAAATTGTATTTTTTGTACTTAGATATAATGGATAGCCTCTGTTCAATGCATATTTAAAAGATGAATGAGCAAAGTCTCTAATTGACTGGTCAGTGTTAAACATACCTAACGCTACTCCAGGTCCCTTATAGTCATTTACAATATGTTCCAAGGGTTTACTACCATCATTCGGAATAAACGTCATTACTAATTTTCCTGCACTGGGTACCACAAAATCTGTAGCTTTGTACTGATCAGCATGAGCATGTCTCCCAATGATGATGGGTTTTTCCCAAGGAGTAACTAGTCTTGGAATATTTTTACAGATAATAGCTTCTCTGAATACCGTACCACCTAAAATGTTACGAATTGTACCGTTTGGAGATTTCCACATTTGTTTTAAATTGAATTCTTCTACTCTCTTCTCATCTGGTGTTATGGTTGCACATTTAATTCCTACATTATACTTTTTAACTGCTTCTGCACAATCAATTGTAACTTGATCATTAGTTTTGTCTCTATTTTCAATGCCTAAATCATAAACATGTAATTCAATATCCAGAAAAGGCAGTATTAGCTTCTCTTTAATAACATCCCAAATTATTCGGGTCATTTCATCTCCAAGAATATCAACAACTGGACCAGCTTTAATCTTTGCCATTTTTAATTATAATTTTACTAACGTTTGTAAGTTAAAGAGAGGAAACTAATCACAATATATAATAAAACACTTACTTTTTAATGGAGGATCTAATCACAGATCTTCACTTTCTAATACTTGAACAACACAAACTACGAAAAACACTGTCTAGCTACAAATACGAAATGAGAGTGAATTAAAATAACCCTTCAAATTCACTATAATGATAAACACAAACTAATTGTTTCCCCCACTTCTCTACTCTAGCTCCCCTAACATTCTGTCATTGCTGGGAGAGACTAACGTTATCAGTGTTACCACTTTTAATCATTGTAATAAAAAAAAATATTATAATTTTCAACCACATTTCACACAACATGATCTACCACATTCTAAACTACTATATTTTGTCAAAACAAAATTCTCTCTGTTAAAATTACAAATTTAGTTACTCATTTTAAAGTTTTTTTTGTATACAACTATCTCTCTCTCTCTCTATGTATATATATATATATATATATATATATATATATATATATATATATATATATATATATATATATATAAATATAAAATACGTTTTCTTGTTTAATAATTTAGAAATATATTTTTTTGATATAAAATAATAAATATTCTTGTATTTGAATAACCTATGTTGTTTTAATATATATATAAAGTTCGAATAGACATAAACTATTGTTTAAGTGATTAATATATATATAAAATACATTTTCTTGTTTACTAATTTTAAACAACATAGGTTATTCAAATACAAGAATATTAATTTATATTCAAAGCTTTTTGTTGCTAAACAGTACCAACATCATCAGGAAATCCTGATGATGTTGGTACTGTTTACCAATGAAAACCTATGTCGTTTTAAATTATATACATGTATATTACATAGGATGAAAATTAAATCATATGTACTACAATGATATAATGCAGAAATGACATAGAAGTATAAACATAATAACATATGGTTGAATTATTGTACATATGATTTAATATCTGTAATAAATTAAGGTACCTGTTTGTTTTTCCTGAATATATTAATCCTTACTTTTTTATTTACTAATTTTATCTAATATTAATATCTGTTATATATTATATATTATATATATATATATATATATATATATATATATATATATATATATATATATATATAAAATACGTTTTCTTGTTTAATAATTTAAAACAACATAGGTTATTCAAATACAAGAATATTTATTATTTTATATCCATATAAAATAATAAATATTCTTGTATTTGAATAACTAATGTTGTTTTAAAATATATATATATATCAATACATATTCATACACAACAAACCATGTAAAACTTTTATTCCCCTGAAACAGATTAAGGGTCAATTGATTTTATAAAATCTAATCATTTGCTTTAACTATTACATTTTTTATTTCAAAGTTTATATATTAGAGAATAAACATTTTCAAATTTAACTTTAAGTAACTAGTGAAACTTATGATACCAATGATGTTGACAAAGTGAACTTTGCCTCCAATTGGTTTTCAATTCATGTTGTAACTATCATACTGTATACAATACATAACCTCAAATATAAATGTTATTTCCTACCTTATTTGTTCAGAGTTTGAACATTTTGGTAAAATATTGGTATGGTGTTATTTAAGATCTTTTGTATTGAAATTTTGTTTCAGAATTTTAGATTAGTCTATTTTAAATTTATTGTTATAAAACATTAAAATTGTGACTTGTAATTTGTTGGTAAATTATTAATCTCGTTAACTATTCTGTGTATATTAATACGGGGTTATTTATTGTACAGTAGTTTAAATGGAAATTATTGAAGAAATTCCTTGATTGAGACATTTTTTAAAAATTACCTTTCCCACAATTAACATAATTTATCTTATAATTTATTCATTATAATATGAAAATATATTTATAAAGTATCCATTTAGGATAGGTTGGGATACTAAAGTACGTTATTTTTAGATAGTCTTTTGGGTAGTCCACATCAAGTTTTATCAATTTTCCAGAGGGTATTTATTTCCCGTTCCCACGTAATCGAGTTTAGAAAAAGAAAATATATCGGGGGTGCAGGAAATAAAAAAAAAAAATATGAAAATTATGCTCGTGCCCCAAGGGTTGGAAAATAGTGATTTCCCACCCCTTCTACTGCACACCTAAAACATTACTAATTCACTGTTTTGGGTTAACTTTTTTACTATAAGTAATTATTGTGTAACTAAGTGAATATTTTTGAACTTACTTGCTGATGCGTTTCGAAGCAATCGATTGATTTACGAAACTGACACTCTAATGTTGACAATTGCACAGGGTTGAGGGCATATGATTTATGAGTATAGAGGGGGTGGGGTTAAACAGGTTGTTTACTACATAATGAAATAGGGTATTAGATTCAATGTGTGTTTGTGTGTGGTCATTTCATATTTTTCTGCACCATATACCTATATGGTTTATTATGTGGAGAATATTTATGTTAATATGGATATTTGTGTATATATGTTATGTACCTTAATTTTGGATTTGTGTTTTGTATGTGGTTGATGTGTTCTTTGAAACGTGTTTTAAATTATCTACAGATTTGGCCAATGGAGATGCTGGGACAGTCATTACATGTTTTTTTTTTGTATGTACCGGATAGATTGAATTTATCTGTTTGTTGTTGAAAGAGTTGTGTTGTTTTAAAGTGTTTGTTGTTTTGTATGATATTTGGTAATTGAGTTTTCTGAATGTGGAAGCAATTTTGTTTGTTGGGGTAAGTGAGGGATATGTATAAATTGTTTTTTGTGTGGTTTGTCAGTGTGGCTGTTTGATGATGTTGTTTATGTTTAATTGTTTTTAGTATGTTATCTATAAGTGTATGTTGGTAGCAGTTTTGTTGAGCAATGTATTTTATTGTATTGCTAAATATTTGTTTCGAAATGCATTAGAAAGCAAGTTCAAAAGTATTCAATAATTAATGGTTTAATAATTGAACTGAAGATGATAACAACAAACAACTCTTATTTATTTGACCTAACAACTCGGAAAATTCCTCAAAATGTAATGAAGCATGTTATTAACTCCCAAAATATTAAAAATTTTGAAAACTTTAACGAAACTCTTTATTAGCACCATATTTCACCTGGCACGCAAACTACTTGTAATTATAAAATTTGCACACACATCTAACTTTTTGTGTGATATTAAGTCAAAATAAACACTTACAGACTCTAATTCAAGAACAAAGCAGAAAATATTTCATTGAACACTTGCAGACCTTTTATTTCTAGCTTTTTGCTAAAAACGGTAGAACTTATTAAGCATAGCAGTGTAAAATTGAAGTGTTGAATTTTTCAAGGTTCTTTAATTTTTTAAAGGAAAACCTTCTGATAGAACCTGTCATATAGTCTTTCTCTACATCTTGCTGTCATTATGCACAAAATTAGTATTTTTTCGTGATAAGTATTTTTTATATCAATCCCAAAAATTGGTAGATATTTACAAAAATAATGTGCCTCTTATGAAATTTTTTGGTTCAAAATTAATTTCATTATTTCAGATAATAATGTAGAGTATACAGAACTGAAATTGGCTACAATATATCATTGACATCTTTAATTATAATGCAGTCTTCAGAAAATGTAGTAGAAGAAATTAAAGAGGAGAAAAAATTTATTTTTAAAGATCCACAGTTTCAGGTAACTTAAGTATGGTGCCATAGCAGTTTTAGGTGCTATGGTTTTTGCTTTAATTTTGGTAGCTAATTTTGTACATTGAATGTATTAGAGTAAAAATATTTTATGTACATTTAAAAAAATTCTTACTCAAATTAACATTATAAAAAATTCAAAATTTGTAAAATTAGAACATGCAAATTCCCAATCCTTGAGAGAGTATTTTTTTAAATTTTAAAGTGAAAAAGTCATAAGTGATGATGTAATTAAAAAAAAGTTGTAATTAACAGAAAAGAATTTTGTATTAACGGAATTGTAGAAGAATAAATAATTAACAGAGTAAATACATCACAGAGTGGAAAAAACTATATACATACATTACACACACACACACACACACACACACACACACACACACATATACGCATGCACGCACCCACACACACACACACTTTTTTAAAACTAAACTACACTGTTTTATTGTATACTCATATTACTTACACTTTATGTAGTTCAACAAGAATCTTACTTCCAATATCTGCAAGTTGACTTTCTAGCTATTAATTACTTGCTTTCATTTTCTAGCATCAAGAATCTTCTAGAATGTTTGAAAATGAGAGCACATAAATTAATAATTTTTGAAAATCGACTCTTAAATATATTAATCACTTAAACAATAGTTTATGACTATCCGAACTTTATATTTAGTAAATTTGTTAAAACTTACTGAGACTGAACGTTTTCAATCGCTGTGCCGATCTTCATCAGTGTCTTCTGCTTGGAGATGTTGGGTCAAGCGGTGACGGTTTTAAAGGTAGGTTTTCGATAGTATCAAAGAGTATGTGTGATTTGTATTGTGTTAGTTCGTTTAATATGTTTGTATTTTGTGTTTATGGATCTGAAGGCAGCGTGTTTGTGTTGGTTAGGGTGGTTTGAGGTGTTGTGGATAAATGTGTCTGTTGTTATGGGTTTCCTGTAAATGTTGAAGCTGTATTTTTGTTTGTGACTTTTTGTTCCATGCTCCATAGACTTGAAGAAGTCCCAATGACCACAGAAAACATAAACAAAGAACTAGACACAATTAAATATTTAGCATATACAAATGGTTACAACACCACAATAATAGACAAACTATGGTACAAAATACAAAAAAACACTAAAATTAACACTACAGACCAGGAAAACAAATACATCACATTACCATTCATAAACAAAACAACAAACAAAATAGCCTGCAAATTTCAAAAAAAGGTTACAAAATAGCATACAAAACCATTAACAAATTACAATACAAAATACAACACAACACAAATAACAAAGATAAAATACAAGCACCAGGCGTATACAAACTAAACTGCGACGAATGTAACAAATTATACATTGGACAAACAGGTTGCAGCTTTAAACGAAGAGTCGAAGAACACAAACATAACACCAACTCAACATTTTACAATCACTTAAAAGAAACAGGACACAATTACACAGACATTTACAGGGTGTCTAGTGACAGGGAAAACTGGGAAAACCTGGAAAAGTCAGGGAATTTTAAGATTCTGGAAAATTCAGGGAAAAGTCAGGGAAAATTTTAAAAAATCGGGAAAATATTTATTTTGATTAGAAACAAAACTAGTGGCCATTGCTCTCGAATATTTGGTATTGTAAGCCAGCGGTTTAGGGGCAGGGCAGTCAGGAAATAACACTTCTTTATTTAGATGCCCATTATTTATTTGATAAGCCCAATGCTATGACTTCAGGACTTATGTCAATAAATATTAAACGTCTCGAGTTGGTACAGCTGGGAGGTTTTAGCCTGGACCGTGGCCTTGGGGTGCGCAGTGGTTCTGTTATCATATGGACAGGTGGGGATAACAGATAACTCAGTCTGTTTCTGACCACACAGAACGCTGTGTAAACATTCGTAGCCAGCTATTTGTCTAGACTCGTGATAGTATGTGTTTTATTTGACGGTGATTATTTGTACACTGTTTATTTCAACATGGAAGGTTCCAGTTTTCATTGCCGTAGCGGGCAAGCGCGTCATGCAGATGTCGTCATTACCTCCCCTCCTTCCTTAGGATAAATATAAACTAAAAGATGAAGTGACTGAAGCAGAGATTATATGGTGCGTGAATTTAGTAATGCAACACTTCTTTACACAATGCAGAAGGTAGTGTGTGCCTCTTTCTAAGGATGTTCCCTGATAGCACCATTGCACAGAACATGAGATTGGGGAAAGATAAAATTTCCTATAGTGTTGTATTCGGTTTATCAAATTATATTAAATACCTGTTACTGACATCATTAAATTCAAATTCTAACTATGTAATTGGCTTTGATGAAAGTTTAAACAAAATATCACAAAGAGCCCAAATGGATTTGAGTGTTAGGTATTGGGATGCAGAGACAGATGAAGTGAAAGCTCGATATTTTGGTTCTGTGTTCCTTACAGACACAAAAGCAAAAGAGTTACTCAATTCGTTCTTCAAAGTCTGGATTTATCCAAGATCCTTCAGATATCAATGGATGGGCCCAATGTAAACTGGGCTTTCTATAGACATCTAAAAGAGGAAAAGTCAGGGAAAACTCAGGGAATTTCTTCAAGCTATTTTACTAGACACCCTGATTTATCATAATTTAGAATTCCTACACATCAACAAAAAAGGACCACATCTCAACACACTATAACAACATGATATTTACAAACACACACAATGTTTGATACTATCGAAAATCTACTTTTAAAACCCTCACCGCTTGACCCAACATCTCCAAGCAGAAGACACTGATGAAGATCGGCACAGCGATTGAAAACGTTCTGCCTCAGTAAGTTTTAACAAATTTACTAAATATAAAGTTCGGATAGTCATAAACTATTGTTAAGTGATTAATAAGATTCACCAAACGTAATGGACTACAAAATTTAAGTCTTAAATATATAATTAAATGTTGATTCCATCTTCACGTGAGCTACTAGTTTTCACTAAAACACTTGTAAATATTTTAACAACTTGCCTTTAGTAACACTTACTTTAATATACTCTTACATATACCAAGTAAGATTCTTGTTTAACCCTAGAAAGCTAATGTGTAGTCTGCCAGACAACCCGTTTTTTGTCATTTGCTTCCCCCTCTCACATCACTCGTTGCCGTACTTTCACATTCCTTCTACCTTCAGTTGGCCTTGAAATATGACGGAGAGTGGGTTAAACATAGTTCTGTACATTTGATCAGTGTGTTATAGTTCTCGAATTATCTCACAGAAGAAACATTAGCTTTAACGGTAGTTTTAACTTGACGATCTCGCATTTCCATAGACCAAATATTTGTCTGACCTGACTGTGTGCAAGTTTACAGGACTTTCCTATTGTGTAAATATGATTGTAAATATTGATTTTAAATAGTATATTGTATAATAATATTGCAAGAGTTTTATAGTCTATGATTTGATTATGTTTTAGATATTTTCATAATGAATAAAAATATACTTTCAGACAAACAAATTTCAAATTTGCTAAGTGAATATGAAGGTGGGGAAAATGAAGGGGATGAATCGGATCATGTAGAGACTGAAATGGTTATATATTGCATAACTCTGATAAAGACCCAGATGTTATATTGGATCCCGAACCTGCAGAAAGCTCCAGTTCTGATAAAGACGAACACCCTACTGTCAGAAATAAACAACGTTGAAGTGCTGATCCTCTTAGTAATACAGTATCTTTTGGTCCTTCAACAGCCGTGCAAAACATTGGTCTCTCTTAACCATCAACCAGTAGAGCAAAATCTACAAATATAGCATCAAGTAATGTTCACATTGTTGTTTGTGACAAGGAAATTTTGACAGGACAAGGTAAAAAAAGTAGCCACAAGTGGACTTCAATACCACCACAACTGTCTAATAGACCTACTTGACATGCAGCTAAGGATATTGTTTATTTTCATCGAGGGCTAAAGGGGTGTGCCAGAAATATTACTAATCCTAAAGATATATTTTCATTGTATTTTACAGAAGAAATGAAAACAAAGATAACAGAGTATACAATTAATTGTATGAGAACCTAAAGTTCAAACTATACTGTAGTAAGCGCTATTATATCACAACTCTGTAAAGGAGAATTTGATGCTTTTTGGGGATTGCTAGTGTTGACTGCAGCACAAAAGGATAACCATCTACCTACAAAAGAACTGTTCAATTCACAGTTTTGTGGTGACAGATATAAAGCGACAATGAGCTGTGATAGGTTCGATTTTATATTGCAATGTTTGAGATTTGACGACAGAACTACAAGAAATGAAAGAAAGAAAGAAGATCCCTTTGTGGTGATAAGAGAAGTTTAAAATATGTTTGTGTCCAGCTGTAAGGAGTCATACAAACCAGGATCCTATCTTATGATTGATGAGCAATTGGTGGCTTTTCGAGGAAGATGCAGCTTTCGTATGTACATGCCTAAAAAGCCAACAAAGTATGGCATAAAAATTGGCATGATGTGCTGCACTGAAACACATTACATGATAGATGCAGTACCATATGTTAGGAAAAAACAAACCCTGGAGGATTGCCACTAGCACATTACTTTGTAAAAGAGCTTACTAGAAGTGTTTGTGGTTCAAACCGAAACATAATTTTGGACAACTGGTTTACATCAGTGCCACTAGTTACAGAACTTTTGAAGCCAGTGTTCATGTTCATAATTTTGGAAGCACTACACAGAGACAAACCAGAAATTCCGCCTGAGATTTTGACCACAAAAAGTAGTGCTGTTGGTACATCAGTGTTTTGTTTTGATGGTGCAAAAACATAAGTGTCATACAAAACTAATAAAAATAAAATCGTCCTGTTAATGTCCATGAAATGTCTAGGATTGATGAACACAGAAAAAAAACCGATATGGTAGAATTCTGCAACTGAACAAAGGGTGCTGTCAACTTACTAGACCAGATGTGTAATAATATGTCTTGTAGTCATAAAACAAGAAGATGGCCACTGTGTATTTTCTTTGGTATCATAAATATCATATTGGTCAAAACATACGTAATATATGTGGAAAATAAATTAAATTCACAAGAAATGCCAGAATGAAGGTGCGAATTCACCAAGAACCTCCACATTAATCTCGTACAACCATGCCTGCAACATCGACTTCGTATTCCTAACCTTTAAAGACTGTTTTGCCATTCTATAGCAGATATTCTCAATGTTAACATGCTAGCAGATCATCCGGATCTTATACAACAACAGAGTAGGAAAATTTGTTCATATTTCCCCTAAAGCAAGAGAAGATTTAACGAGGTTCTTCTGCTGCTGCTGCTCCAGAGCAATGTGTAGAGAGCACCAATCAAAGTGTTGTTACCAGTGGACTCAAAACATGTAGAATGATAAAAGACGTATTTGTATCAACCTTCAAGTATGTAAGTAATAAAATAATTTTATTTTTTTTGAAGTTCTAACTCATTGAAAAATACCCTAAGAAACTACTGATTAGCTTTACCGTCTGGTGTACAAGACATTAGCTTTCTAGGGTTAAGTATACTAAAGTGTAAGTGATATGTGCATGCGCAAGCGTGCGCATGCATGTGTATATTTTATATTTAGTATAATTTTTTCCTCCAATGGAAAATGTGAAATGTGTTGTTTAGTATCCTTTTAGTTTGGTTATGAGTTCTACAAGTTTGGTACCATAATAAGGAAACCTTTAGTACTATAATGTGGGAACAGTTGCATATATTATTTTCTTATCAACTGCTTAACATTCTATTAATTTATACAAAAATTACGATTTCAGGTCATATTTTTTATGATAGGCTTAGTCGATTCGTAATCTTTTTTGAATGGTCATTTATTTTTTTTTTCATTATTTTTTAAAACAAGTAAAAAGATTAACCCAAATTAACTCATGTAGTAAAAAAATACACAAAAATAATTGTGTTATTTCTTTATTACTTTTATTGTATAGTTTAAATTACAATAAAAATATTGAAAAGAACCCCAATACCACAAAAATAATCAAAAATAACAAATAAAACAAGTTACTTAAGATTAAACCCTTATGTACATTTCGATGACCTTGTCATCGTCATCAGAGGGTCTTGTTACAAAATACAATCTAGCACACAAGAAGTTACAAACTAGAATGATAGCAATCATTCTCCGCGGTTGCTATATATAGGCGTGAGGTAAGCTCCGCCCCCTCTCCGTCCTCGACCGACAAATAACGATCGGCCATCAGGAACCAAATAGGTTAAGTCAAAAAGTACATTATAATAATACATATGTAATAAAAACTACAGCAAGAACAATAAAGAAACTAAAAGTAATTAAATTAATACATCGTATTTGAAGAAAGCTATTTAAGTAAAGTATATAATGGTGAGTTAGGAATAGGTCCTTTATTTGCATTCATTAATTTACAATTTGATTTGACTATAAAAACACTTTCATAACTATTAAGTAACTTTTTTGAGTTTATACATTTAGCTAAAATAACATTTTTATCTAAATCATGCTGATTACTAAGGACATGTTCTGCTACACTTGATTTTTCAGGTCTATCATATTTAATATGGGCAAGATGTTCTTTATATCTAGTTACAATTTTTCTTTTTGTTTGACATCTCGTTACAAGTACTACAAATTATCTTATAAATTCCTGATTTTTCCAACATTGGAATTTTATCTTTCGGGTTACATAATAAATGCTTGAGTTTATTTTGAGTTTTATAGGCTATCTTAACATTTACCTTTTTAAAAATAGAGTCTAACCCTTTTGTTAAAATATTATCGAAAGGTAAACTAATAAAATTACATTTTTTAACTTCTTTTTGAAGAGTGGTATTTTCCTCTCCTATTTTAACTCTTCAAAAAGAAGTTAAAATATCATATGTGTGTCAGTCTTATCGGAAACAAGGATTTTAGGAGGCTGATGAGTTGAATAAGGTTGCCCTCTACCTACTTACATAGTTACTCCTTACATAGCAACAATACTATTTGTGAGGACTTTGGCAAGATTCAGAGGTTCTAAATCCTTAGTTCAGCGTCTATATTTCTAGAGTGTTCACTTTTGCCTGTGTAAATTGTTAAATCTCAAACATAACCACTTTTAGATTCACACACTAAATAGTATTTTGTACCAAAACCGCATTTTAGGGGTACGAACTGTTTCCAGGACAAACAGCTCTTGAACATAAGCAAGCTTTTATATAGTCATGTCTGTACCTGAAGTAATGCTGCTTCTGAATTTTTCACAGATTTATTAATATTGGCCAAATTTGTTCAACTTTAGGTTTGGGTGAGGATTGGTTACAACAAAACGATCTGTAAACACGTGGGAAAAACCATAGATTTTTGACAAAAAAGAAGTTTTTCAGTATTCCATCGCCTATTCATTGTAAACTACCACACAAACTTCGAAAGTATCTGTAAATGCGTAGGAAATCCCATAGACTTTAGATACAAAAGAATGGTGACTATGTACTCTGTGTAGTATTTACTGTCCAGATAGTTGCAAATATTTAACCTAGAATATAGCACAATACACAGGAAAACATATCCTAAATGTACGGCAATGCTAATCTATGAGAAACGGTAGAACATATATTTATGGGAATGCTCCTGCTGGCTGGTGCGAGATCTTACGTACTGGTAGGTGAATGATAATCAAAGGGTAAAATGATATCATTTACCATGGTTTGTAATAGGGCGGTCAGCTCCCCTTGAATATATGATTCAAGTTCAACACTCATTAACTGTTTATTATATCTAAATTAATGATGTTTGTATACAAATAACAGTATATACTTATAAAATAATAATAGAATAGACAATTTTTTTTTTATTTGTATTTGTGTTATACCACAAGAAGGTCAGCTTATTGTATACTTATAGTGATAGTTTTACAATTGCTCCAATAATAACTTGGAGTAACTGGGAGTAGTGTTTAGTTATAAATAAATAAAACCTCCTTAAACACAAAAACTATTTATTTATATCCTGATTTACATTTCGATTCCAAAGGAATCATCTTTAGAAAGAATTATTACAAGCCTAACTACATTTGGTCTGTTATATGTAATATATATGTACGTTGTTAACGCCCATGCCACCACTCTTATACTATCCAACCAATTACGTAGTGGCAAGGTCACCCCCTCCTATCAGCCGAGAAATACCGCCACATTAAGGTCCAGTCCATCAACTTGAGGTGCTAAGAACATAAAGGCCATTAGGCCATTTGTCAGAATTTAATAAGTTATTTTTGTCATATTTATTAATAATCAAGCTTTGAGAACTATAAAATAACACTGGCCTATACTAAAGAATAAGTAGACAAACTCAAACAATTGCAAAACCTGAATCAAGCATGCCAGTATGAAACCATATATTATAACAATTTGAGATTAATGTTCTAAACAATTACTCCGTGAATCAGCCACATGCAAACAAATAAACCTACAATAAATCGCAAAGGCATACATGTTGCATTCCATGTAAACACGTCATCAGCATTCAGTAAGCATTCTCTACCCATGACATAATATCACATCACCCGCAGAACACTTGTTGAAAATGAACTGCAAATGGGTGTTGAAAATGTTAATTTCATGTTGGAACAATAATTAGTTGCTGTGAAAGTATAATGTTGAAATGATTGGCCTTGAGCCTTATTAATTGTAGAATGTATACATTTACATTTTGTATTGTAAATGATGTCTTGAGTGACAAAACCATTTGTTTTCAGCATACAAGTAAAACGAGTAATAAAAAGAAAGCTTGGCGCTCGTTGAAACAAATAATCGCACAAGAGAAGAGTTTATGTTGGTCCTCAGATACAGTTACTTGTAAGTATATTCTGAAAGTTTTATTTGAAATTATTTTCACTTTCTTTTTACAGTACAACCTTCTTGATTTTATTATTTTTGGCGACAAACCAAGTGTGGTTATCATTGCCTTATAGAAAATTCTAAAATAAACCTACTGATCTAAAACTGGACTACCTAAAAATAAATGTCCTAATTAACCTAATTCTTACATGGACTAACTAAAACTAAAGTTGAACCTAAAGCAAAAATAGTGAAATTGAAATTAAACAATAAAATTGTGCTCATTCTAATTTAAACTAAAGAATATATTTTCAAATATATTTAGGTGGCATAAGAAAGCAATGTCACGGTTGATGGCCTTAAAACCACCTTTAAACTCCCTCGAAGATGGTGGCTTCAATATAAATCGGTCAACTCATCACACTCAAGTAGAATATGCTTCACTGTGATGGTACCTTCACAGAACTGACATGGTGGTGGATCTTTGTGTCGCATCAACCATCCATGCGTTAACAAAGTGTGGCCAATGCGAAAACGAGTAACCACCACTTCCTGTCTATGATTCAAACAAACTGAAGATCTCCATGGAAGAGCGGTATTCTTGATTTCGCTCAGCTTGTTTCCAGGGACCCAGTAAAATGACACCTCGACACCCTGTAATTGGAGCCTGTGTAATGAGCACAGGATGTCTTCAACTAAAGGGTTCTTAATGACATAATATATTCCAGAAATGGTTATGGTAGGATATGGACTCCATTGCAGATATTACCATCTCTAAGTGTTAAATCTACATTTAAGGAGGTTATGCCTGTTGTAGATTTTTTCAGGCAAATTGGAGTCTGTCCAGGAAAAATCTACAACAACTATATATTTCTTATGTAGATGTAGATTAAGTACTCAGAGATGGTAATATCTGGACAGGGGTCTACATCAAGGCTATGAATACCTCTATTTCAATATCTTCATTTATAATATCTCCAGTTCAATAGCAACTATCCTGTCAACATAAAATTGATAGGATCAACATAAATTGACTGTATTTTATACAGCAGGAGAATTAAGGGCAAAATAATTTACTCCCATAATTAAGAATTGGAAGACGTTAATAAAAAATAACAAGTCTTCCAAACTCTTTAAACAGTCCAAAACAACTCTTTAAAGGTTAAATCCACAAGTTTTACAAGTAATAGTATAGATTCCAGACCTAGCCAACATCAGAAGTTTATCCTTGGGATTACTATAATAGTAAGAAGTTTAAACACTCTTCCTCTCGTATTTTCTTTGAACATAGTAAAAGGTTTGGGCATAAATTTGATTTGGAAAATTTTATTATATTGGAAAATGAGTCTAACTGGAGTAAGAGGACTTATTCTGAAGTAGTTTATACTAACTTACAAAAGAAGATATCAACATTAAAAACGATTTTGATAAGTTTAGTGGTATGTATAAGCCATTGTTGTATTAGTTAAAAACATCCAAGAATAAGTTAGTGTTTTATTGGCAGTAATTTATATGGTTGATCTTTTTGTTGTTTGTGTTTTGTTTAGTTTTTTTATTTTTGTGTGTTTTATATGTAAATATTGTTGTTCTCTTAGTGTTGTTACTGTTTATAATTTTTTTTTAGATCACTCATCACTTTGGTAGGTTATTGCAGTAAATTTTTAACTAAATTTTATTGAATTTTACACAGTTTGAAATTATTGCAATGAGAGTACTAGTATTTTGTATATGCAATTAAAAGCAATGTAATATTGTTTTCGGGCTTGATAAGGGGAACAGACTAGTTGCTGAAACATTGCATTAATAAAATAAATGTCTTTGACTCCATGATCAACCGTTTACTCATTTATTTAATACTTAATTCAAGGGCTTAAATAAACAATAATTGAAACAGTAAAAGCTGTTTAATATCTGTCGGCCAAAAAATATCATGTCCATGGATTTTTTGGGACACCATCGGAATTTTCATATTAAAGTTTATGTAGCATGGAATTTAGAATGTCTGAAACAATTTCAGAGAAACCATCCAAAACAATAGCGGTGGTTTATTGATTACCAGTGTCGTGCTTTACTTTATTACTAAATTCTACCTTGCATATATAAATCCTGCTCTATGTGTTCAAATGAGCCATTTCCTAATAATCAATTGAATAAAAAAGAAATGTAGCATATTGTAAAACTGGTACAAACTATTATTAGAGTTTATTGTTTAACTTCTAAAATTTGAATATATTTATATAAGTTTATTAGTTTGGCTGAACTTAAAATTAGGATCAATGTAGTTTTCTTTTTTCTAATATAGTTTTGGCCTTTCATAAGTTCAAAAAGTACCAAAGATATTTTTTTAAATAAAAAAATGTTGTATATTCGTTTCAGATAGTTCAATCAATGCACCTCCTTCATTTAAACCAGCAAAGAAGTATTCGGATATATCAGGATTGGTTGTAAGTGCATTTTTCTTGTTTCAAACCTCAGTCATTAAATGTAACATATTAACATAGAGAATTTGTAGAAACAGCAACTGGATTTATCATTGAAATTTGATTTGCCTTCTTCTTCTGACATTTTCAAAAAAAACTCTATTACTGTTACTCATTCTTCTATTTCTAGTTACCCTTTAATCATTACTAAACTAATAATGACTACAATAATGATTCACTACAGCAAATTTTATATTTATGTGTATGTTAACACTTGCTATAGTGTGTTCTATATAGTAAGTATTCTATACATAAGCTAGTAGTACTTACTTTTTGTGAAAAAATGAGGATAGCCATTTTAGCAGATTTATTCATTTGTCAACTTGGATGGTAGCTTGCCTCTGTTCGTAATGATAGGGTAGAGGTAGGTGTAAAATAGAAGCTCCCAAAAAAACTTTGTTGGAGTCCCTCAAGATACCTTGCTTAGAAAATATAAAATACAGTAGAACTCCTTTTTGGGCCCATACACATACACACCTTTACTATTAGATTTGCAGAATTAGAGTTTAGGAAGGCTTAATTAAAGAGGTTTTAAAAATATAGCAAAAAATATAGACACGGATTAGAGGCACTACTTATTTAGTCTTTTGAGGATCATCCTTAGAAAGCAAATGACTCATTGGTTGTATGATGGGCATTTCTTGGTAAAGCTTGCCAAAAGTGAATGCACACTTAAAGGCAGATATTTATTAATGAAAGCAGTCATTATTCTCAACAACGATCCAGCTCACATGTGCTGCTCTGCTTGTGACGTAATTTGTACAAAAATGTTTCTGCTTCCAAATATTATCTTTATGGTACAGCTCAAGACCAAGGAATGATAGATAATTTGAATAGATGATGCAGTCATATATTTTTTTTAAAATTTTACTTTGGAGCAAAGGTGAAAACTTATCTCTCCTGGAGAAATTAAAGATAATACTAAGGGTGAAATGTTTATGTTAGCCAGTGCTTTGGGTGACACAAGAGTACTGACATTCAAATTTGGGGTCTTTAAGTTTTTAAAGAACAATATTAGACTTAAAAGACAAAGGTATTTGTAAGCCAAGATAAAGTAAAAACCTTCTTTTCAAGGTGAAAAAACATTCATTTTATATACATCCATAAATGGAAAACTAATAAAAATGGAGCTTAAAACTTACCTTTTTTGTGTTTAAAAGTTATTGAATATATATTATTGCTTTAAAAAATTAAATGGAACAATTTATTCATAGTTATTGTATGTTATAAATACATGACCTTTGTTGAGTTTGAGGTTTATAATATACAAA
This sequence comes from Prosapia bicincta, assembly GCA_036971475.1. Lineage (NCBI taxonomy): Eukaryota > Metazoa > Arthropoda > Insecta > Hemiptera > Cercopidae > Prosapia > Prosapia bicincta. Next base: position 5,034,140 of record JBAIZL010000393.1, read on the forward strand.
TAACAAATTACAAGCAATATTAGATAACATTTTGGTTGGAACCTAATAAACAGGTAGGCATGGATGTTAGATCAGTGAACGTTGTAGAAAGAAGGGAAATTAGATAAAATCGAAACCTTGGTGGTTGGGAAAAGAAGGTATAACTTGATCAGTGTTGCAAGGATAAGTTAGTATCTATAAATGAGAAACTTTTATAGTCTTAAAAATAAGGATATCAGCAGAATGTAAACAGCAGAAAACTAGGAATTAATTTATAAATGAGAAACTTTTACAGTTTTAAATATGGAAATCAGCAGAATGTAAACAGCAGAAAACTAGGAATTAATTTATAAATGAGAAACTTTTACAGTTTTAAATATGGAAATCAGCAGAATGTAAACAGCAGAAAACTAGGAATTAATTTATAAATGAGAAACTTTTACAGTTTTAAATATGGAAATCAGCAGAATGTAAACAGCAGAAAACTAGGAATTAATTTATAAATGAGAAACTTTTACAGTTTTAAATATGGAAATCAGCAGAATGTAAACAGCAGAAAACTAGGAATTAATTTATAAATGAGAAACTTTTACAGTTTTAAATATGGAAATCAGCAGAATGTAAACAGCAGAAAACTAGGAATTAATTTATAAATGAGAAACTTTTACAGTTTTAAATATGGAAATCAGCAGAATGTAAACAGCAGAAAACTAGGAATTAATTTATAAATGAGAAACTTTTACAGTTTTAAATATGGAAATCAGCAGAATGTAAACAGCAGAAAACTAGGAATTAATTTATAAATGAGAAACTTTTACAGTTTTAAATATGGAAATCAGCAGAATGTAAACAGCAGAAAACTAGGAATTAATTTATAAATGAGAAACTTTTACAGTTTTAAATATGGAAATCAGCAGAATGTAAACAGCAGAAAACTAGGAATTAATTTATAAATGAGAAACTTTTACAGTTTTAAATATGGAAATCAGCAGAAAACTAGAAATTAAAAGCTTAGGAAAGATAAGATGAAAGTAAACTCATGAGAAAAGAAGTAAGTTTCAAGAAAGATAAATTGTACTGATATAAGAACATAATCTTCATCGTAAAGTTTCAATAAATTAGTACAGTAATACTTTCATAGAGGAGTGGAAGCAATATTATCAAGACGTATTATTTGTTGGATGAAATCAGAAAGAAAGAAAAGAAAACATAAAAGGGGAGATTTAAAAAAAAAAGAATTAAAATGGAGAACAGAATGAGACTGTATGTCATTACAAAAATGCAAGCCAGAGATTGACGATAATGAAAACATAATATTGTTGTGCTAATTCATCACGGCTATTTTAAGTAATCGATTTTACTTTAAGGTTTTATAAGCAGTAAATCTTACTTAAAATTTTTAGAAAATTTGTTAACAGCAAAATAATTTATCTGACCTTTAATAAGTTATAATATTTTTACATTTAATTTTAAAAAAACGTATTTATTCACTTGTGATTATTATAAGAATGAAATATACAGCATAATTATAACAATGTTTAATGTAGTATAATTATTATCCTCTTCAAATATAATATGGGCTTTCTGGAATTTTATAATGAACGCGTTGTAACTGAAATACAATTCTTTAAGGTAAAAAATGTATTTTATAATCTATAATTAAGAATTAAAATTTTACAACTATGTGTGTTATCCAAAAGAAAGTGAAGAACATTTTGTTATAACTAAATAAAAATAAAATATGATTACAAACTTTATTTTCAGCATTAAAGTTCCTTAATCTATTTTTTTATATAGTCAAAAGGTGTCAAGGCATTTGTTGAAGTGTATTATCAGTTTTTCGATACAGATGTATTATTCACCTGCCAACCATCGAAGCCATAATGATATTTTTTTCTGAGATCTTCATCATTGTTGAACTGTTTACAGTTAAACAAATTTTGGAAGCAAGTAAAAATCAAATTGTAGCCATTGTAGAGTTTCAGTATAGGTGGTTGTTTTTCCTCTTCGCATTAACTCTTTCGGTCCAAAATATTGTGGTTATAACTTTTCTGGTAATTGGATTTGGTGTTTTTTACCTAGTCTTTGAAGGGAAAGTTATGTCATTATTTAGATTGGTGCTTTGCCTATAAATATCAATAGGCTGAACATTTTGTACTTTCAGAGAGTCAATATCACTACATACTAGATTTGGCAGGGTTTTGTATTAGTGCTGCTATCTTTAATCCTCTTGATTAGCAACATGTGCCTTCCCTGATATGGCCTGGGAGCAACATATTTTGGAAAGATTTTTACACTTTTTTCTATTTTTTTCTCTTATTTCTCTTTAATTTGTTTAATTATAGTAATATTTGTTGATTTTTTTTACTCATCTTCTCATGTGAACCCGGCTTTACCTTACGTTTACTGACAATTTCTTTACTTTTGTAAAATACTTATTCATTGTAAAATACCGCACAAACTTTGAAACAATCTGTAAAATACTGTACCAAACTTTGAAACGATCTGTAAACACGTGGAAAAAATCATAGACTTTGAACACAAAAGAATATCTTTATTATTCAATTGCCTATTCATTGTAAAATACCACACAAACCTCAAAACGATCCTTAAATACGTGAGAAACCCATAGACTTTAGGCACAAAAGAATTATGACTATGTACTCTGTGTAGTATTTATTGTCCAGATAGTTGCAAATATTTAACCTAGAATATAGCACAATACACAGGAAAAAAATCATAAACAAACGGAATGCTAATCTGAGAGAAATGGTAGAACATACATATATGGGAATGCTCCCACTGGCCGTAGCACTATCGCACGTACTGATACGTGAATGCTAATCAAAGGGTTATTGTATTCACAAAACACAAAAGCTTTATCTCACTGGAATTAAGCTCTGCTCAGATTAAGGTAGGAGTCTGAGCTTCCGCACTAGCTGTCCTAGTGGCAAGAGATTGTCATGGAATATGACGCTTAAATGTTCTTAACTTTCTGGATGGGCTGTGAATTTATTAGTTAATCTGTATTTTGCTATATTTTGTTGTATTTTGCAGGCTAAGTACACAGACCCTCAAACCAAACTATACTATTCCGTAGCAGAAGAGTTCTCAACAGTTAGAAGCTTACCAAGTGACATCATTGCAGGTTATCTCGCTTTGAGAGGAGCAAACAATCCTATCGGTTAATCTGTTGGATATTTAAATATTAGGTATATTTTGTATATTTTTTAAATTGTTAATTCTGGTCTCACAATATATGTATAATTTAGAATCTAAAAAAAATCCTATTCCGAAATTTCTATAAAAAATTATTGACTTGCAACATCTACAAAATAGTGACAGATTTTATAAGTTTTTGTTACAGATGGTATTGTTTTATAAGGTGTAACATTGCTAAAAGTGTCTCACTAGTTCTTTATCTAAAATTTTTTAAATACTAAAATATATGATAAAATAAAGACGAGTACATTATAAGTAATTGATGGAAACAATAAGTCTGATTTTTTCAGTAATTTTGTGTGATGTTTGATTCTTTGCAGGCAGAACCAAAGTATGACTTTCAGAAGTCCTAGACATATTTTAAGGAGCCTGTATCTAGAAACTCTTGATTATATAAAGTCCAAGATATATATCAAAATATTCATTTAAAAAAATATACTCTCAATTACACAAAACACCAAACTTAGAGAACGGGTATGAAACTAAATATGTTGAAAGCTCCTCCACATGTATTAACTTTGATTCTCATGGCCAGATAGTGCACCATAAATTCAGTTGTGTAAGACCAAGGATAACTGGAAGGGCCTTTCTAGATTGTCGTTATTTTACAATCAATTGAGTTTGTGTATTGCAACGAACTCTCCTATACACCTACCATATCCCTCTCCAACACATAACCTGCAATAACAGGAAAAATAACCAGTTTTCAAAACTCGCCTACTGTACCAATTCAAGTTAAAAGCCATTTAGCACTTTACCATTGAGGTACTTTTTTGTAAATCAACTAGGAAAAACAGTTCCATGAAAATTGTGTAAAATCTTGCTCTGCTGGACTCTCCCATGGCCTATCTGCCAGTTTAAATATGGATCTCTTCAGCATCAGGGTATCTATTAGGCAACATTTCTAATGCAGTTAACATCAAGAGACACTGCAGTACATCGGTCGTATGTTGAGTGAAGACAAGCAGACCAGGTTTACAAGAAATACATACATTTCCTGAGGATTTGAGGGTGTCAAAAGGGCTATGGCTCACAATGATTGATTTTATACTTCCTCTGTAGATACAGGTCTCTCTTCAGTGGCATAGTTTGATTCTTAAGCCAGGCATTGGGAGTATAGTTTGTTTCCCAATAGTTTCCAACCTTTTGTTACTTTTTAAAAAGTTTCAGGGTGGCTTTATCGAGTGGTTTAGTAGCTCAATTACCTTTCATATTGGAATTTTAGTAGCTGCAATTCAGGTAGAAAAAGCTGCATCACACCTATTTTGTAGGGCACAATCTAAACTGTGTCCAGTTTCGCAGAAGCTTCACTAGCTGTTATTTACTACAGGCTTATGCCTTCTAGTCTTTTTCTAAGACAGGTCTGATGTACAATTTGTATGTATCTGCTAGGACATCCTGGAATGCTCCCCATGTTATTCCTGTGAGACATTTCAGGATCCAGAGCTCTTTAATAGACTTTGCTGCAATGTTTTCGATGTAGTAAGTTCAGCATAGCTTATTGTCCAGTGACATGCCTAAATAATTGGTTGTTTGCACCACTTCAAGTGATGAGAGTACTGGCCACTGAAACAAAGAGTGTTAACTATTTTCTTTTTGGTAGACAAGGATTTTCCAAAATTCAGCTTACCTGCATTCTAGAATAATATGTTAAGGAATCCAAGTGCAAAGTGTGGCTTTGCTGCCACTCTGAAAAGGGCCTTTTTGAGATAAACTTGCCATGACAGTTATTATGCTGCAAAATGATGTAGGAGCATTGGTGTAGCTCATTTAGCATTATCAAAGGTGCACCGCAAGGAGGCAAGTTTCATTATACCTTTTAAAAAAAGTAGTATCAGCTTAAACTTGAGTTACTAGTTTAATCTTAATATATAAACATTTCACTTTAGTAGTCCTCATTTAGACAAAATATTGGCACTACTATAAGCAAGTGTTTAGGTATTAATATACGTTAAAATGTATAAACTTCTTTTGTATTCTCATTACTGGGAAAGTTATTGAAACAGAAATGAAAATTCATAGATGAAAGATATTACAATTTTTAATATTTTTAGTTGACAATTTTTATTAAGATACAATATACTTCCTTATTGCTATTATAACAACTGAAAAAAATAATTTTTAACTTAAATAATAAAACAAAATATTTCCTGATAATTTTGCTTGTTTTTCATGTATTCTTAGTTTTTTCATAATCACCAAAAATCAAAAGCATCTTTTTTCTTCACCTAAAATAACAACCTTTTATGAGAACTTGAATAAACCTTAAATATTTTTAAACTAGGCATTTTCAAACTAACCATTTTTATTGAGAGGTAGATTTTATATAATGAAATATGCACATTATATGTAAAATAATAACGAAAGGTGCTATAGTAATTAAAATTGTTGTTTTCCAATTTTCCTTAACCTATTATAAAATTATCTACAATTACAGTAGAACCTCTCTAATTCGTCACTCTTAGTAGAGTTGCCATCAGAAAAGAATTCTTTAGTACAAAAGAAAATGATAGAACCTTTAAAAATCTAAAACGTAAATTAATTCATTATACTATATTTTATCTTGTGTGTTATTGTTCTTACAAGGTTCTGTAATATGTTTTTTTTTATGAAATTAGAATAAGAAACTGTATTTTTAATTACAAACTATACTGCAAACTACTAGTATTTTTATAATGTGGTTCAGTTTTTAGGCCAACTAAAAAATGTAAGTACAACATTAGTTACATTACATACTTATTCAAGTGCTATGTTTACCCAAGATTACATTAATCACTTTTACATTAGTTTATGACTATTCGAACTTTAATTTTGTTAATTTGTAAAAACTTAACTGAGACAGAACGTTTTCAATTGCTTCATGGCAATCTTCATCAGTGTCTAAATTTTCCGCTTGGAGTTGTTGTTAAGTCAAGCAGTGACGGTTTTAAAGTTAGGTTTTCAATAGTATCAAAGAGTATTTTATATTTGTATTGTGTTTGTTTGTTTGTTTAATATGTTTATGTTTATGTGTGTTTGTAAATTTCATATTGTTCTAGTGTGATGAAATGTGGTCCTTTTTTGTTGTTGTGTAAGATTTCTAGGTTAAGGTAAATGTCTGTGAATTTGTGTCCTGTTTCTTTTAGGTGATTGGAGAATGCTGAGTTGGTGTTCTGTTTAGGTGATTTTGTGTGTCCCTCGACTCTTTGTTTGAAGCTGCGACCTGTTTGTTCAATATAGAATTTGTTGCAGTTTGTACAGTTTAATTTGTATACGTCTGGTGCTTGTGGTTTACTTTTGTTGTTGGTGTTGTGTTGTATTTTGTTATTAATTTTATATACTATTTTGTATCATGTAAACTTGACGAAATAGAGGTTCTGCTATAAATATAAAATAAATTTATACTGAGATAATATTTTTTGGATAAAAGAAATTCTTATCTGTCATTAGTGAGTTTCTTCACAGCTGATATCACTCTCTAAATGTCAAAACTGTTAAATTTATAAGATTGGTCAGTACAGAAAAATACTTTAATCCACAGCCTTTTTATATGATTCATATAAAATCCACAGCCTTTTTATAAAGTAAAACTTTAGGATATCTTAGAATTATTTACAAAATTGTTACCTTATATCTTGAATAGATGTTTGGTTGTATAGTGTAAAGATTTATTTTAATTACTGTAAATTTTGGTTTATTTTATAAATATTGTGATATTTAAGGTTGACCATTATTTTTCCATTGCACTGACTTTATAAAGTAATTATTGTTAATTGTAAACAACGTGAAATATCACAACATCATCAGGAATATATATGTATATATATTAGAATTATTTTACCATAAATAAAACTAAGGTAAGCAAGTAATGATTGGAAAACAGTATTATCAACTTTAAACCCTTATAGAACCTCTGCTTACAAAAGATCTTTAACAAAGACCAAGGGACAAGTGAATAGGTAATTTAAGACTGGATTTTCAAAATTGTAATAAGAGGATTGAATTGTACACAAGAGAGGAATAAATTTAACTCTTCAGTAACAATTGCATTCTATCAACTAAGAACTTAATCACTGTAAGGACTGTTTGTAAAAGTAAATTTATAGTTAATGTTCAATGGATAATGCTAAAATAATTACCATTTTAGAAGGCTTTTTAGAAGCTTTGGTATCAGGCTTTACATTCTGTTCACTCTCTATATCAGGTTCCACAGACGATATTGGTGTCATTAAATTGAATTGGAGATCCTTTGTAAACGGAGTTACCTAAACATAAATAAATGATTTTATGTTGAATGGATAATAATAAAACAAAATACCGTTGATTAAAGTGCCGATTCCGATTCTTGTATTTATAACTGTAGAAATACCTGTATAGTGTAATTTATTGAAAAACTAATTAATTATCAACTATGTATTATTTATGTACTACTTGCTTTGAACGAATTAAACAGTTAAAGCAAATACCAATTTGAGATAGTAAAAATATTAATATTACTATAACACAACAATAAAGACAGAAGTATTTCTGGTCCATTTGTTTCTCTCTTTTATACGATATGTTTGTCTTTCAGAAATTCCTATTCATAAATCAAGGATGAACATTTTGTGTAGCTTATTACAATTAAATGGAACTTTTAAAAGATGAAATTTCTACATAAAGTCAAGATGTTAATTTAATAATTTTTTTATATAGACTAATGACAGATCACAGACAATTTTGCTTTTTTAAAACACTCAATGTTTCGAATTTCTTTCCGAAATTTCTTTTCAAGAGCTCAATTTTAATTAAACTATTATACAACATAACTTAATATTTATAAAATACATAACATTATATAAAACGTAATAAAAATCAAAACATTATCAAATTTTAAAAAATTGTTTAATTAAAATTGAGCTCTTGAAAAGGAATTTCGGGAAAAAAATTCGAAACGTTGAGTGTTTTAAAAAAGCATAATTGTCTGTGATCTGTCATTAGCCTATATAAAAAAATTTAATAGTTATTAACAGACATTAAATTAAAAAAACTAAATTATTATTAGGGAATATCATGTAGGCCTAAATATCTTACAAGAATCGAGAGTCAGAAGAATAATTTTAGAATCAGAACCAATAATTAAAGTAATTGGCCCATCCCTACTTTCACACCCTTACTCGACACCCTTTTAGTCCACATTATGTCGGGTTTTCGAGACTATACTGTACATCTCTACTGTATATTTCTTTTGTTTTTTCATCTTAAAACCTAAGAACATTTTATGTATCATAAATATTATAAAATTAATTTTAAACTACTTAACTAAGTGAATACGTAATTGCTTACTTGTTGACGCGTTTCTAAACGATTGTTCCTTTTACGAAGCTAACCCTCTACTCCGAGTAAGCAATTACGTATTCACTTAGTTAAGTAGTTTTAAATTAGTTTAATCAGTGAATTCAAGATGATTATTTCATCAAGAAACTTCATTATAAAATTGTTTTCCTAAACTTGTTTTCTCAGTGAATAAACTTCAGTTTTAATAAACAATTTCTTTGTATATTATCTTTCTTTTCTGGGAAAATATGTTATGAATCATTCAAATTTTGGGGAAATGGCAATTGTAGTTTAATGTAAAGGGGGCATTTTAAAAAGTAGTGTATTTTATAAAAATCTGTAAAATCAAATAATAATAAATGATAATTTTCTATTTTTCCTCTTTAATTTATGTTCTTATTTTTCGAAATGTTGTTGCTGTTCATGACGAGCTGATCGTAAATTACTTATTACACTTTTTCTATTACTTGCGACCAGACTTTTTGTTACTAAAGTTATAAAATTGTTAACTTACATTTGGAGGAAACGTTTTTGTTTTACGACTTCTTCAGCCTCCTTAAAATCCTTGGTACCATTATTTTGAAAGTTAGAAGTGATGTGATCGAAGAGTATGTGTGATCTGTGCCGGGTTTGTTCATCTAAGATGTCATTTTTATGTGTGTTGCTATATCTATATATTTCATACTGTTTTAGTGCGTTTAATTTATGGCCTTTGTTGCATGTGTGGAGGATGCTCATGTTATTTTCCATACTTTTGCATGAGTGTTTAGTGTCCATGAGGTGATTTGAGAAGGTGGATTTAATAGTAGTGTGCAGGGCGCTTTTGTGTTCTTTATATCTTTCGGCCTGTTTGTCCAATATAGAACTTATTGCAGTTGTTGCATTTTAGTTTGTATACTCCTGGGTTATTGTATGTGTTGGTATTGTTATTAATGCTGTGTCTGATAGCCGTTTGGCTTTTATTTGTTGTTCTGTAAGCTACATTGTATCCTGCTTTTTTGAATTGGTGTGCTATTTTATTTGTGATTTTGTTTATGTATGTGAGGGTGATGAATTTGTTTGTGTTCGTGTTTTTGTTGTTTGTGTTGTTGTTACCGTTTATGTTGAATATTTTTCTGTGTAGTTTGTCTATTGTCTTATGTTTTCTCGGTATAGTATTATAACGTCATCTACATATCTTTGCCACTATATTATCTTATCTGCGTGTTTGTTGTTATTTATGATTTTATTCTGTTCTAAGTGTTGTAGGAATACTTCTGTGAGAATGCTTGAAATCGGTGAACCCATTGGTAGGCCTTGTTCCTGTGTGTAATATTTGTTGTTGTGAGTGAAGTAGTTCTGTTGTGTAATGGTGTTCAAAATGTGTATGCTTTCTTTTGTGATTTTTTCTGGAGTGTTGTTAAGTCTTAGATTGTCTCATAATATGTTTAGTGTTTCTGTGACTGGGATATTGGTATATAGATTTGTGATGTCAAATGATGCCAGGGTTGAGTTATGAGGGATTTCAATGTTCTTTATTTTGTTTACTAGACCTATTGTGTTCTTTATATTTGTGTGTGTGTCTAGTTTTATGTATTTTCTAATAGTTCTATCCATATGACGTGCTAGTTTGTGTGCGGGTGTTTGTTGGCTGTTGATTATCGGTCTTATTGGTGTTCCTTGTTTATGTAGTTTAGGAAGTGCTTATAAGGTAGGTGCTGTATGTCTCATTGCTTTAAGGTATTTTTTTCTGTGTTTTAGATATTACGTGTTTAGTTGAATTAATTATGATATTCGTTTGTTGGGTCTTTATTTGTTTCTGAGATGTTGTTTGCCGTAATTAGTTCATTAATTTTATTGTTTAAATCTTGAGAATGCATAATAACTGTAGTATTACCTTTATCTGCTTTTACGTATTTTAAATCGTATTCTCTGGCTTTTTGTTTTAGTGATTTGGCTGTCTGTATTTCATTGGTGTGTGTTATGCTTTTTTGGGTCTTGTGTGTTCTTATTGTGTTACTAATTAAATGTTTTAAGTGTTCTTGATCTTGTATTTCGGTCTGTTGTATAATGGTTTCTGTGTCAATTATAATTGCTGTTTTTGTTTTATTGTTATCTTTGTAGTGTATATTATGTCTTAGGCCTTTATTTAGTAATTCTATTTCTTCAGTGGTAAATGTGATATTAGGAGGCTGAAGAAGTCGCAAGACGAAAATGTTTTTTCCAAGTGTAAGTTAACAATTTAACAACTTTAGTTGGCAAAAAGTCTGGTCGCAAGTAATAGAAAAAGTGTAATAAGTTCTTATTTTTATTCTAAGTATCATAATTACCAGCCAATCCTAGCATTATTCCAGTCCCCATTAAGGCTTTTTAGATCACCTCCTTTAGTCAGAACTTATTATGAACTTGGAGTTTATACTAATTTCTGACTGATGAAGGTGCTCCGAAACACGTCAGCAGGGAGTGGAACAATGCTAGGATTGGACGGTAATTATGATACTCAGAATTAAAATAAGAATAATAAATGACTTTATGAGTTGATATTGTTTTATTTCAGTTATAAAAAATAAATTCATAAAAATAATAAATAAACAATTCCATACTTGTTTCTTAATTCTGCGCTTCTTTTCAGGGGGTTGATTTTTCAGAAATGAACTAACTGGTTTTGACTCAATTTTCTGCAACATAACACAAATCATGTTAAACTCTTTCACTTCCAAATACAAAAAGCTGGATAGAATAAACAAATACTGTATACTAGGAAAGAACCATCACTATCTTTTATTTTTGAGTCTTACAACTCATACACACTCACAATACAAATACAGACCAATTCATTATAATACAACTACCAAACTTATACACAACCACCATGAAATTGGAACATGATTTGATGAATTAAATTTATTTACTATTTATTTAACTATAAAGTATTTTCTTATATATTAATGGTCCACTAATAGGAACTCCTTTCTGCTCTCTCTTGTGTAAACTATAAAAATACAGCCTCGTCAATTTTTCATTCACAGACACTTTCGCTTGATGGCGTTGTTCTAAAGATTTTCACTTGTACAACTTTAAAACTGTTCAATTTTTTATACAGAAATATGTATCGAATGCTCTAATATTGTTCGTTAATAATAAAACACTTCTGTCAAATGCAATATACGTAGCAAATCTGAAATCCGAACTTTTCCAAATCTGAACAGGCTTCAGTCCCAATTAGTTCGGATTTGAGGTGTTCCACTGTATATATATATATATATATATATATATATATATATATATATATATATATATATATATATAATACGTTTTCCAATTTAATAATATAAAACAACATAGGTTATTCAAATACAAGAATATGTATTAATTTATATTCAAAGCTTTTCGTTGGTAAACAGTACCAACATCATCTTATAATAATGAAATTACATTATTGTAATTTTCATTCCTGATGATATTGGTACTGTTTACCAACAAAAAGCTTTGAATATAAATTAATAAATATTCGTGTATTTGAATAACCTATTTTGTTTTAATATATATATATATATATATATATATATATATATATATATATATATAAATATATATATATATATATATATATATATATAAATATATATATATATATATATATATATATATATATATATATATATATATATATATGAAGTTAATATATTACTATTGTAAGTAATTTTATCCACCATTAAGTGCAATGATTTTACCTTGTGTGATGAGGCGCCTTTCGGTCACTTGACCATTTCGAATGGTCAAGTGACGGAAAGGCGCCTCATCACACAAGGTAAAATCATTGCACTTAATGGTAGATAAAATTACTTACAATAGTAATATATTAACTTCATAAAGTCAGTGCAACGGAAAAACAATGGATAACGTAAAATATCAAGTATATATATATATATATATATATATATATATATATATATATATATATATATATATATATATATATATAATTAGGTTAGTTCTAGTAGAGCTTAAAGCTTATTTAGGAATTTCTGGACTAGATAGGAGACTGACAGACTTACCTAATGGCAATAGTCCAAAACTGCAATCTCTTGGAAATAAACACATATAAAACCTTATTACACTATTGAAATATTTCGATCAAAAATGATCTTCATCAGTCAAGAAAGAGAAAAAGAAGAGAAAAACTGAAGTGAACCACAGATGTGTATAAATATCCAAATGTCTCAGATTTATAGTTTATGATATAGTGCTATATGTGATTTGTGTAAATATTGATTACTTGAAACTAGATATTAATAATCTGTCAGAAGGAAGGTAAATGGAGCTAAAAATGATACAAGTTTGGGGGAATGTAAAAGGAGTTTTATCTGATGTTGAGGTTAGGAGGCTCTCTAGATTTGGTGTACCACTGGTATGATAACTCCCATCTTCTCAATTCTGAAGGATTGCAATCAGGGGGGAGTGTCTTAATTATGTTGGTGGTATAACAATCATTGAAAGATATAATGTTGTGAGTAGCAGCGTGTTGAGTGGTTGGCCTGTCTATGTTCATGGTTCCAACGTCATGTCTGTGGCCATTCATTCTGATGCTCAGACCATTCGTGGTAAGGTCCATGTACTGTGCCGGGCAAAATTTACATTGTAACTGGTATATTACATTTTTGGATGTACAAGTATCCTAAATCTTGAAGTCGACATTGGTTGCTAGGCTATGGAAACTATTTTTTGGGATGTGTATTGGACATGTTTTGCATCTAGGTCTATTGCACGGAAAGGAGTCTCAATTTTCCTATCGAGGCTGTCAGATAAACACCTCTTTCTACCCTGGTAGAGAGCAAGTAACTGGGCTTATCAAGGTAAAATTTCCTTTTTTCAGTATCATAGATCCTCAACACTTTTATTAGCAAATGCATTTCAGGTGTACTCTGAAGACGAATCTGGATATTGGAAACATATTTATAAACATTTTTACGAAAAAAATTTTCTTTGCTTGAATAATTGATCTAAAGACATATTTTATTTTGATATATGCTCTAAATTGCTAAGCAGTGTAATGTGATTTTTTTCAACTCCATGGGCAAAGCATCATATGCATAAAGAGTTTTTTCCTTATTTGAAAGTTTTATGGTTGTTTTGTGGCTAAGAATAGACTAATTGTATTCTTTCTTTCATAAACTTTCTGTCACAGTTATGGTGAGATTTAAAAAAAATTGATTTATATTTGTCATTTACTTTTGGTGAATGACCTATTAGTTTATTTTTCAGTCTTTCCTTCTTTTCATTTTCTTGCCTCAGATTAAAATTTTCAAACTGTTTATATTTACAATTATTCCAAATCTATCATCTTGAATGATCACTATAAAACACATACAACAAATTAAAAACAATATTAAATCAACAAAAGAAATTATAAATTAAATTATTACAATAATATTTAATATAAATTCAAAGAACATAACCCTGGAAGTGTTAAATTTACAAAAAAAAGTAAATTTGTTTTACCTCAATAGTTGAAGCAAAGGCTGATTTAATGTCATTTCTTGTAACTTTTGCAGTGTTTGATACCTGGTTCAGTTTCTCCTCAAGTTTAACCACTTTGCTTTTGCATTCTTCCTATTAAGGAAAAAGGAAATGTTAAGAAAAGTATCAAGATATTCTAACTAAAGAGAATAGTAAAGTAAACATTGGTAATATTTTATGACTATCCAAACTTTGAATTTTGTAAATTTGTGAAAACTTTGAGACAAAACCTTTTCGATCGCTATGTGGCGATCTTCATCAGTGTCTTCTGCTTGGAGATGTCGGGTCTAGCGGTGACGGCTTTAAAGGCAGCTTTTTGATAGTATTAAACAGTATGTGTGATTTGTATTGTGTTTGTTTATTATGTTTGTACTTTGTGTGTCTGTAAATTTCATATTGTTCTAGCGTGTTGAGATGGGGTCCTTTTTTGTTGATGTGTTGGATTTCTAGTTTTTGGTAAATGTCTGTGTATTTGTGTCCTGTTTCTTTTATGTGATTTTAAAATGCTGAGTTGGTGTTCTGATTGTGTTCCTTGACTCTTTGTTTAAAGCTGCAACCTGTTTGTCCAATATAGAATTTGTTACATTTGTCGCAGTTTAGTTTGTATACACCTGGTGCTTGTAGTTCATCTTTGTTTTTTGGTGTCGTGTTGTACTTTGTATTGTAGATTGTTATTAGTTTTGTATGTTATTTTGTACGTTGTTTTTTGAAATTTGTGTGCTATTTTATTTGTTGTTTTGTTTATGTATGGTAATGTGATGTATTTGTTTTTCCTGTCTGTAGTGTTAATTTTAGTGTTTTTTAAAAATTTTGTACCATATTTTTACAATCACATAAAAGAAACAGGACACAAATACACAGACATTTACCATAACCTAGAAATCTTACACATGAACAAAAAAGGACCACATCTCAACACACTAGAACAATATGAAATTTACAGACACACAAAAACACAAAGTACAAACATATTAAACAAAAAAACACAATACAAATTACACATGCTCTTTGATACTATCGAAAACCCGCCTTTAAAGCCGTCAGTGCCTGACCCTACATCTTTAAGCAGGGGACACTGATGAAGATCGCCACGTAGCAATCGAAAACGTTCTGTCTCAGTAAGTTTTCACTAATTTACTAAATTTAAAGTTCAGATAGTCATAAACTATTGTTAAAGTGATTAATTAAGTTTCACCGAACGTAATGGACTACAAAATTCAAGAATTTGTAACAAGTAATAATAATAACTTCATAAAGTCAGTGCAACGAAAAAATAATGGAAAACGTGAAATATCACGATATATATATATAAAGATTATTTAAATTTTAGTGGTAAAGATTATTTAGATTTTTTGGACTAGGAGACTGACAGACTTACCTTGGTAAGAATCCACTGTGTAGTCTTGAAATAGAAACACATAAAAGCACTTAAAGAATGATATATTTCAACCACACAGTGGTCTTTGTCAATCGAAGAGAAAACACAAAAAGAAATATGAGAGAATGAAATAAAATAAACTTATTTATTTCATTCTCTCATATTTCTTTTTGTGTTTTCTCTTCGATTGACAAAGACCACTGTGGTTGAAATATATCATTGTTTAAGTGCTTTTATGTGTTTCTATTTCAAGACTACAGAGTGGACTCTTACCAAGGTAAGTCTGTCAGTCTCCTAGTCCAAAAAATCTATATATATATATATATATATATATATATATATATATATATATATATATTGTAACATTTATAGAATGGGCTATATAATGTTCTTTAAGAATTGGAAAAATAAATTAGAAATAACCCACACAAAATTTAAAAAAAGAAATTCATTAAAAGATTGATTAGATTAAATTGAAACTAAATTTAGGTAAAAGCCTAGAATTGTAAACAAGGTATTTGAACTGTAAAATCGATTAGGAAATGTGTTATATCAAAACCCCTAACACATAAATTAAAACAAGATAATCTAATAATAATTATATTCAAACAAAATTGTAAATATTAGTAACATAGGGCATAAGTAATTACTTGAAGGAGAAAGTGAAAAACGGTAGTAAACAAATTGAAAGGTTATGTTATATGAATTCAAGTCAAAACACACACATTTCGAAATATTACAAAAGTAAAACACAAAGACACTTCACACACTAATAATAGTAGTTAAATAAACACTGGAAGGTTTGTTAAGGATCGGAAAATTGAAACAGTATGTTAACAAAATTAAAACTGGTGAAAACAATCGTGTTATTGCATCAGCTGTAAAAAACAAATAGAAGTAGGTCAAGTGTGCAGTTGACTCTAGTGAGAAGGAATCGAACTAAATTAAAGCCATATGATTTCTTTTTTTAAGAAGGAGGTTGCCATATTTGTAACATTTTAAAAAGAAAAACGAAGGTAGTTAGAGTCAGTCTGGCGTGGGGACACCGAGGAAGCAGACCTTTCTTAGAAGTCAAAATTTTACATTGGAAGGAATTCGTCAAAATTATACCGTTTTGTGAAGAAACTTGGCAATTTTAAATAAGGATAAGAGAATTTAAAGATAAAGTACAGTGGTAATATAATTTGAAGGAACTAAAACGAATTTAAGTGTGTAAAAAGTGAAATTTGAAGAGAACGGAATCTTACGTAAGCGACCTGCAGAATTTCGGTATTTGATAAGTTAAGTATATATAGCGCTATAAAAAATAAACTTTAGTGGACTCTTAGGATAATAGGGAAGTTTAATTTTGTACATTAGAATATCTTGTGATTAATAGTGATAAGAACATAATCCAGTTCAAATAGTTTCGCCTTTTTGCTCATTCCAAATTAAAGTTTTTCCATCAGGAAAATATTTATTAAAACAAATTTCAAAATTTAATATTGTTTTTCAAAATTTATTTAATTAACAAAAGAAGTAAAAATATAGCCCATGCTATAAACCCCGAGATAGTAAGAGATCGTAAAATTAGCCTAGGGTATAAAAAAATTTGTAACTAAAAATCAAAGAAAGTGTGTTTAGTATATTGTGTTAAAATTTGTTAAGTTATATTTTTTTGTTTATGGTTTAAATGTTTATTGTTTAACGGTTGAAATAAAATTGTGATAATAAAGAATTATGAATTGTTCCTGAGTAGTTTTTTTTGTTTTAAATAGAAATTAAATATCATCATTTAAATAAATATGTAATAAAAAAAAAAATAATTGTAAAGCGTTTTATAAATACTTTACAATATATAGATTTTTTGGACTAGGAGACTGACACACTTACCTTGGTAAGAGTCCACTCTGTAGTCTTGAAATAGAAACACATAATATATATATATTGCGGATACATGTTTTATATTAAAATTTTGTAAAGAATATTGGTAGAGTTGGATTGTTTTATGTATATACTGTTGATGATTTAAAATAACAAAAGCTCAAGCACTTAAAAACAACTAATTTAATATAAACATTTTAGTGTAATACTTTAAAAAATGATGACAAACATAAATATTGAACTTCAATTAAATAATACTTAACTAAGTGAATACGTAAGGGCTTATTTGCTGATGCGTTTCGAAACAATCGTTCCTTTCATGAAGCAAAGTCTGTACTATAGTAAAAGGAAGGATTGTTTCGAATCGAGTCAGCAAGTAAGCCCTTATGTATTCACTTAGTTGAGTATTATTAGTTTAAAGTTTATTCAATGAATTCAAGATGATTACAACAAGCAACCATAAGTATTGATTTTAAGAATACAAATATTCTCATTTTAAAGGTAATGATTAAAGGTGTCAGTAGCTAAAATTATATATACCATAGATATTCAGTAAATATTTTATTTTTTTTTAAATTTCAATACGTTTTGCTGAACATTGTGAACAAAAAACATTCACAAGTTTACTCATTAAATTTTTTTCATTTGCATCTTACTTTGACAATTATGTCTGATATAATTTTGATTAATTGAATGAAAATTATTAGTAAATTCTAAGGAAGAAACTATCTGCTTATGGCAATTGAAATAACAAAAGAAAATTTTTGATTAAAGCAAATATTGTTTCAAGTGCGGTTTTGTTTCTTATTGTGATTATTTTACAGTCACAAAACTATTTGATTACTAATAAAACTAAATTATTAGATGAAGGCCAGATTAAAAACATTTGAACTGAGGAGTTTGTGCCTCCTTTTCTTAATACTATCATTGACTTGGATGGTTGTCCTGGAAAGTTTCCTCAAGAAAATAATACTTGTGATAAAAACTTGTACAGTCGGCGCCGCTTATTGTGATCATATTTGTCAGAAGCATATTTGATAACAATAACTGAATGATAACAATAACCGAACGCTTAATCACGATGTAGTCTACAGCCGTACTGCATTGAACTCACTGTATTATTGCCACAACTGTTTGTTCTGAACGATCCTACCTTTAAGCCTATCATTACATCAAGTAATTCTAATTCTGTAACACTATAATTAAACTGTATTTACCAAATTTTGATGCTATTCCGGACAGTTTTATGTACAGTAGTAGAATTTCTGTAATTTAGTTTTCTACTTGTTAAAATTAGTGGGCATATTTCATGTCAGTTTATTTTATTCGACTGTAGATTTTTTTTTAAACACTGAATCTAGTGTTAACACACATAATTGAAAAAAATACAGTATATAGAACTACGTAAAACACTTGATCAAAACATTTTAACACATAAAACTTCATTATAAAACACTTCAATCTTATTTATACTTCAAATTTACATTTACTTTTTCTCGAAAAATTCCTCTATATGTGACTGTCTGTAGTCTTCTCGTAAAATATTGTTTATAAATTGTCTTATAAATAATCTTTATGACCAACCATGTTAACACAACACAAAACAGTTATTCTTTGTTTACATATTTTACAGCCGTTAGCAATTTCATTTTTAAATAAGTAAGTATGTTCGGGTAAAGCACGATAATAAAGTCCTGTTTCATCTGCCTCCTTTGAGGCTGGTATCCCATTTAGTCAGCCATTCATTAAAAATTTTTGATGTCATCCAAGCATTGGAGTTTGAATGATATTCAACCGGTAGCTTTTTGATACCTTGAAAACACCGTGGATTTTTAGATTTACCGATAATTAAGAGTTTTTCTTTATGACCAACCATGTTAACACAACACAAAACAGTTATTCTTTGTTTACATATTTTACAGCTGTTAGCACTTTCATTTTTAAATAAGTAAGTATGTTCAGGTAAAGCACGATAATAAAGTCCTGTTTCATCTACATTGTATATGCAGCTAGGAGAATACTCGGCCAAAATCTTTGGCCATTAGTATTGTAACCGGTCCTCAGCTCCAACAAAATCAGCATTTCTTTTTTCACCACACGTTTTCTTGTAAACAATGTTTTCCCTTTTCTTCCATCGATTGAAGCATCCATCTGTGGCTTTAAAATCCTGTTTCCCTATTTTTTGGCAAGATCCTTAGCTTTTAGACGCATTAGTGGGCCGTCAACTCGAGCATCTTTTTCGCGAACATTTTTAAACCACAATTTCAAAGCTGATTCCAGTTGCGGATGCTTCCCAGAACGATGTCTTTTGTTGTCAACATTTGCATTACACTTTGATAATGACAAGATTTTTTCTTTGTTGTTCAATATTTTACATAAGAGAGGTTGAGAAACGCCAAGTTGAGAAGCAGCATTTCTTTGACTCATTTTTGGTAATTTACTGTACCTATCTAGAATATCAAGTTTTTGTTTAAGACTTAAATCTCGTCGTTTCTTTTGAGATTCGGACATCTTGCTATACTGTCCTTTGAATCTTCAAGTGACACTAAACTCTACAAAACAAACGAAAAAGATCTTTAAAAATTAAGTTATGTAAAATCACACTGAAATACTGTAATAAACGTTCATAAAAATTCACTATTAAAAAATACAGTAGGACTGTACTGTAAATGGCTCAGTAGTAACATCAACTAATGTTAACAAACTAAAGACGACTCAATAGAGGCTAGGGTGTTTGCGTAAACAAAGAGTAAGGGAGACATTCTGAGAACTGTGCTAAGTGCTGAAACCGTTATAAAGTATTTCTGTCATTCTAAAAATAAACATTCTATGAATTGGGCGTCATTGTGTGTTGCACGTGCTGTTTACACTACTTTGTAGACATTTTTACTTGGTCCATGCTAGTATACGTTGACGCATATGATTTTGAATGGCAAATTAAATGATAATAATAAGCGAACAGATGATTACAATAAGCGGCCTAATTACAATGTATTAATATACGTCCGTGTTTGTTTTTCAATGAAACGATAACAATAACCGAATGATAACATTAACCGTGATCACAATAAGCGGCGCCGACTATATTAATGATAATATATTATTCATAATAATAATATGATAAATCATTATATGTTTAAGTGTTTTAGAATTTTACATAGGAATAATTTGAGTGTCTTGCTTTTGTGTTTTAGGTTCAAGAAATAAATTGAGTAGCCCAAGTATATGACTCAACCTAACAACGGTTTGATATACGTTAGCATGCACCATGCCACTATATGTGTGTACATACTAAGCCACTGTATGTGTGTTCGTTCATGGTAAACTATGCAACATCAATGAACAACTAGTACATACAGTAATAAACTGTATAAAATTTTAAAAAAATTTCTTACATTATCATAAATATTTTATTTGTTCTTTAAAAAACTAGTTTGTATTGTGTACCATCTGCCTGTTAATGTGTGCACCTGTTATTGGGTGATAATCCCATCATAATAACATAACAATCATTGACAAAACAATTTTTTTATGAAATCAAATCACCTAATGATTTTGATTTATCATTTGCATAATTGTTATTGAAATCCCTATTCAATATTGCAAGAATTAACAAATGGTTTGTAAAATAAGTTATATATTATTTTATATATAATTGAAAAACTATGTGTTATTTATTGTATTAAATATTTATTTTAAACCACTTGGAATTTATAAGATTAAAATTGCTATGCTAATGGTATACCAAACTTAACCTTAACATCAGATCTCCATTTACCTTCCTTCTGATATTTGAATTGTTTTTCTCAATAAGTGTAAGAGTTTTAAAGGGATACAATATATCTGTCTATATGGCATTGCACAGTTAATGACATCTTTGAGACGTATTTTAGACATCTAAACAACAGGTCTTCATATAAATGAGTAACAATGAACAATCTAAACCCAAATTTAAAAAAAAATCATTTGAGAAAGTTACAAATTACACAACATCCGATAGGTCACCCAAAACATACAGACTAACCAACTTCTTTTATAAATATAATTACAAAATAGACTATTTCAAAAACAGCAACCTCAACAAACAATTCGACCTTGAGATTACAAACAAAGAGATATAAAATTCTTCTGGTATATAAACTGACATACTGTTGAAGTCCCAATGTTTCACAGATCATACAAGAGGGTCATTTTAAACATGTTACCAAAAACACTCCCAAATCACAATACTCATTCAGAATTTGCTGAACCCCTCATATCTACAAACAATAACTATGTAAACTTAATACCAACATTATTGTTTTGCAAAACAAAATAAGTAGCAATCTCTACACAACTGAACAGTACAAAATATACACACATTACAAACTATATCGAGCATCCAGTTACTTTATAATCCACAGACTCTTTTTGACATTACCCTTAAAACTTCCTCAAAACTACCAAATATTACTAGCCTACCACCGCCCATTCCTCATCCTAACTGTAAGTAATCAAGAGGTCTGTTATGGTCTCAGTTTGTTATAGGACATAGTTCTCTGTGAAAACCTATGCTAGCTCAAAAATTAAGTACTACTATAGGCATATGTTCAATTGTGAAAGTATATATTTTTATACACAGAGTTCTCATCTTAAAAGATAAACTAATATATTATGCATAAAGTTACATAATTTTCACTATTTTAAACTCTTTGATCGTTAGATACTAATGCATGAAATAGTGACTTGAATATGATCATACCAGAGAATCTCTCCTTTCAACATACAACTGACCTGTTATTATGTCATTAATAATGGTGAAAAATTATGTAATAAATAACTAAATTAATAAAATGATAATTAAAGTTTATAGATATCATTAGAGAAGGATACCTACAGAAACCTCAAATATTAATGGTTGCTAGAGCTGTTATCCAAGATCACAGCATTATATGAAGGAGATCTGTTGTAGACACAACATCATCATCATCATAAGCAATTAAATTACTAATGGGTGGGTAAGTTCATGAATGGAATATTATAAAATAGAATAGGCCAGACAGGGAGGTCTTTCTACACACGCTACCAAGAACATATAAACACACTTACAAACAATAATTACCAATCAAACTTTGTCGATCATCTTAACTCCACAAATCATGACTACATAGACATAACATCTAACCTACAAATTCTTCATAAACAACACAGAAATAACCAACGTTACACAACCGAAAAATACGAAATATACAGACACTTCAAACTACACCCTATACACATACTCAATACACAATTACATTATAACTCACATACACTTTTTGACATCATAACTCCTAATACTCACAAAGTACACCCACCCCACCATAATTTCCCACCCCCACCCTAATACCCTAACCTACGAAAACCTTGAGATCAGTTACCGTCTGAGTTGACAATGGGACACATCTCTCGAATCAGCCATCCTCAACAAATATAAGTAAGTGCTACTATAGGCAAGTTTGTACAACAAATATTAAAAAAAATAACTAAAATAAAATTTGTCTTTGTTGACCTAAGTAGGAATTCACTTCAAAAAATTTATCTTTATAATATAAACCAATAGATATAAAACATAAAATTTTCAAGTTTCCCCTAATATCAAAATAAAGATGAACAGTTGCTAGGATTTTAAACCATTACTATAATGTAAAAAACCTACTTCTTTGTTTTTGGACATTTCCAAATGCAATTTGCAATTCTGGAGTTTTTTCTCGTATACCTCCAAAGATTGTTTCTTACTGCTAATCATGTGCTCCATCTCAACCAATTTCTTTTCTTCTTGTTGTGATATTGCATCAATGTTAGCTTGATATAATGCCCTTTCTTTTTCCAAATCCTAGAACACAAAGCTTTATTACAAACCCCTAAATTAAATGACTTGTAATATATGGAAATATAGACAAATCTAACTTAAATATATTATTTTATTCTTAGAATGAAAGAGGCAGAGCAGAAACACTGCACTGAAGGATTGTGCCCCATTTACCCAAACAAAGTATAGATATACCACTTCAGTGAAGAGGGCTAAACCTATTGTACCATAGAGATTTGTGCCTCATGATTCACACCAAAATGCTAGTTATTTAGAACTTTTAACAATGTATATGTAGATGTATCCAATCTAATTCATCGGCAATCCAACGTATGCATCAGCTCTGATCCATAGTTTAACGACAAACTAAACTTTCAGAATGAAATTAGCTCCTAATGTGAGTGATGTATATTTCTTGTCACGCTGTTGTTTGACGTTTTTTTGCTACCGTGATTTTTGAAAATTCTCTGAGTGTTTTTATATATGTATTAATTGTTGTACATGTTTTTGTCTTTTATGTACAAAAGGTAAAACAATACAATCCCATGTTCAGCTTGCCAACATAATAAGCTGACTGTCATGAAACTGTAATTACAGAAAATGTAAATGTATCCTAAGAGTAAGTGATGTGATGGTTTGTAAATATTTTGCGTATAGACCTAAGAGTATCTCTTAGTTAACAATATTTATAATGTAAATATGGATCTCTGTGACATGTGATTTCCTCAATGTAGTAATGGCTCAGTTATCATAGATACACAGGCAAATAGCACCAGACACTGATGACTAAAATGTAATGCAAGATTTATGACATTATCAATGGGAGCCATTACAGATGGAAACTATCTTTATTCATCATCATTTGGATTATAATAAAAATAATATTTAAAGTTATATATATTAGAATTCAGCAACTGGGGTTGGAACACATCCATGTCGTGTGCAGCTTGTTAAACACTAAATAACTTTGTACAACAACATAAAATATTATAATAGTAGTAGTTACTAGAATTAACAAAATAAGAAACCAAAGTAATTCTTTAGAAACATCAAAACCGATATACTTACAACAGCAAGAGGATTGTTGAAATAACATTGAGGAAAGCAGAAAAGATTGTGAATTGTCAAAACTACCTTCCTTGGTACAAGTATTCAATGCTATTGTTTTATCATAATAGCGTATTCATTAAAAAATTAATGAATTCATATTCATTCGGATCAAGGTTCAAATCCTTATAGCATCTGTCAAGGAACTGTTACTATAGAGTAAATCCTCAAATTAATTTCTCTCAGTTTTCGATTTATGCAACTAATTTTTTACACTTCAATTTTTTGATCGATTGAGATACAGTCTACTTTTAAATTATGTGCCAGAAGTTCAAGGTACATTTTAATGCACAACTATCTGTTTATAATTAGCTACACAATAGGAGTATTGTGCACTACGCCAGCTAGCCATCATTAATTGTAACTTATATCCATAACAACCTAACTTCAGTGGCAAATTAACATATACCTCAGTCACATACGAGGTGAGGCTAGAAAAAAACTGAACTAGCACAGGTGAAACAATAAAACGAATGCAATAAGGCTGAAAGTCGCCTGGCCTGTCACGTGACTCTTGCTCCGCCTACTGCTTGAGTTTCATCTGCCTCCTGCACTCAGTCTGCCCGTGGCGTCTGTTCTAAGTAGTTGACGTTTTGTCTGTGCGTCGGAAAAATGTTGAGTGTACTGAAAGAACAGCGTGTTAACATCAAATTTCTTTTCAAACTTCTAAAATCTGCAAGTGAAACGTTTGTAATGTTGCAACAAGTGTACGGCGATGATTGTTTATCGCGAACACAAGTGTTTGAGTGGTTTAAACGATTTAAAGATGGCCGCAAAGACACAAGTGATGACGCTCGAACTGGCAGACCATTGTCAGCAAAAACTGATGCAAACATTGAAAAAATCGGTAAACTTGTTCGAGAAGATCGGCGTTTAACAATCAGAGCAATGTCTGAGTTCACAGGAATTGACAAGGAAAGTGTTAGGCAGATTATTCATGAAAGTTTCAACATGAACAAAGTGTGTGCAAAAATGGTTCCAAAGTGTCTCACAATTGAACAGAAGGAACGCCGAAGAATGATTTGTTCTGACATCCTACAAAACATTGAAAGTGATCCCACCTTTTTACAAAATGTTATTACTTGTGATGAATCGTGGTTTTTTACTTACGATCCCGAAACCAAACGCCAATCGATGCATTGGAAATCTCCTGATTCTCCACGACAAAAAAAAACACGAATGTCAAAATCGAAATTCAAGGCAATGATGATTGTTTTTTTTTTTATGTCAAAGGGATTGTACACATTGATTGGGTAACAGAGGGACAAACAGTGAATCAGCATTGCTACATTAGCGTCCTGACTACCCTACGTGAGCGAGTACGGAGAAAACGGAACGATTTGTGGAAAAAAAAGACATGGATCCTGCACCAAGACAATGCCCCAGCTCACAATGCGTTGTCAGTGAAGACGTTTTTAGCCAATCACAACATTCCCATCTTAGACCATCCACCCTACTCACCTGATTTGGCCCCCTGTGATTTTTTTCTTTTCCCTAAAGTCAAGTCAGCTTTGAAAGGAACTAGATTTGAGAGTGTTGAAGCAGTAAAAGAAAAAGCGACGGAAGTAATGTATGGACTTACCGAAAATGATCTGCAGCATTGCTATGAACAGTGGAAAATTCGTATGGAGCGGTGTATAGACCGAGGAGGAGAGTACATTGAAGGAGATAACATCAAATTGTAAATAATGGAAAATAAAATTTTTTTATAGCATCAATTCGGTTTTTTTCTAGCCACACCTCGTATATTTAAATATCAACAGAATGTAATGATGTGCGTACACCTGCACATGAAATTTTTTTTTAACACGTGTTCAGCTTTTAACAGTAAATTTCTCTAAGTAAAGGGAGACTTTAGTTTTGAAGTAAAGCCAGAGGTGATTAAATCTCAAATAATATAATTACAAACAAGATATCAGTCCTAATCTCTGGGTAAACAATGGAATATTGTTTATGTTACTTAGGATCATGCTGATTCTAAGAGAAGTTTTGAATACTGGTAGTCTTAAAATTGGTAGTACTGTATATCAGATCAAATATGTTTGACGAAGTTAGTTTCCAGTAAAACAATAGAAACTAAACAGACATTTGAAATAACCAGAGCTAAAACATTTTTGAAAAACTATACTTTTTATTTATATTTAAGGTAATACATTACTTTATTGTTTATTATTACAATATAGTAATCTGAGTATAAAGAGTGCTAAATAAAGCTAAAATACTTTTATCTTCCAGCTAGTAGCTGAAATTTTTAATAGCGAATGCTTGAATTTTTTTGAATTTAGTAATGAAAACAACTAGTGTAGTTTGCTGCAGGTTAAAGTGGCCTGTATGATACAGATTTGGGAACAAATGAAGGATGTAAATTAAGAGTTATGTTCTTGAATAAAACTTTATGAAAAAAATATAAGTGATAAGTAATTAAAAAGTAAAAATATTAGGTGAGTAGAACTTCATGAAAATCACTTATAAACATTTTACAATAATATAATTTTTCCACTACCTTTTTTTGTACTTCATATCTTTCAGTTTCCTCATTAATCTCAGCAATCCCAAGTTTTTCCATTTCTTTTAATGCAGTTTCTTTTTTATCTTTTAAATCACGTAAAAGTGAAAGGTCCTTTAATTCTTCTTTACATTCAATTAATTCATCCTCCAAATCACTTAACATACTTTCTTCATCTGATATTGCTTCATTATAAATAAATGAGTTTGCTAAAATTGTCTTCTTTCGTTCTTCCCACTGTTAAAACAAATTTGAAATACTATTACTTAAAAAATAAAATCTACTATAAATTTTTTAAAAGTTTGTTTTTGTAAACATCTTTAATTCACTGATAAATCATAAGTAATTATTGAGTAACTGAGTGAAAACCATTAACTTACTTGCTGACTCGTTTTGAAACAATCCTTTCATTCATGTTGCCACTAGAATAGCAGGTTGGGCTTGTCAAGGAAACGATTGTTTCAAAATGTGTTAGCAAGTAAGTTAATGATTTGCACTTAGTTACTCAATAATTATTTATGGCTTTTAAAAAGGGTTTCAGATTCAAGTGACAAATAAATTCTTTGATTTTACTTCTTATGGTGTTTCATCAATATTTCATAATGAAACTATAATCTAAAGGTGAATTAGAAATGGACAAAAAAAAGAAAATGTAAACAATTGAGCCATAACCTAAAATATCCAAAAAAATTTTCTTAGTCTCAAGATAACAGCTTGTTTTCTTGTTTTTATTTCTACTTCATTTTGCAAATCTTTTTTTTTTAATTTCCAATTCATTATTCATTTTAGTTATATTTGTCTTTTCCTGGAACATAAATTTTACATGAATGGTTTACATGTTAAAATTTATAATAATACAGTGTTGGTTAAAACTTATCTATAGTAGCACTAACTTTTGATGTTAAATGGAATATTTTGAGAGATGTATTTGTTCGGAATATAATAGAAGTGAATTAGAAATGGACAAAAAAAAGAAAATGTAAACAATTGAGCCATAACCTAAAACAAAGTTATACAATATTAAAACCAAGATGGTGGCTATTATAAATAAGTTCTGGGGAAACACCTGATGTTTTTCAAATGTAGAAATTTACAAAACCTAAAATTATTGCATAGAGGATCAAAACGTAACTGTTCAAGAAAGAAGATGAAAATCAAATAATCAGTGTGTTATGTAACAGATGTTTCAACAATGGAAAAAAGTTTTATTCTTTTCTCTAGAATCTCAATAGAAAAATTCATTGTTAGAAAGAGTAGCCTTGGTACTGGAAGCAAAAAAAAAAAATTTAGTTGGTCCAAAATTTTATTAGAGGAAGAATTCAAGTATTAAGAAAGCTAGCCTAATTAAAAGTTGATAGAAGCCAATATTGGTGAAAGCATAAAAAAAAGCATAGTGGTGAAAGATTTGATCATAAAAATAAATTTAGAGGCCATAAATTTGGACAAAAACATTAAATCTCAAATAAGTAATAAATTAAGAAAAATTGTAAATTAATATTCAAGTTAATATTATAAAACCATTCTTATAAGCAAAATTAGTAAATTAAATTCATTAAAAAAAAACATTTTAATATTCTTTTCAAAACTAATTACTCTAAGCCTAGGAATTTCTTTTATAAAATTTATTAAAACATTATTTGCATAAATCAAATTTTAATTTATAACAAGAAGTGCTCAATAGATTTGTAATAATTAACACCCACCAAATAACCTGGGGAAAAAGTCTTGTGCTAGTTAACTAAATTAAGAAAATAGAAAAAGTGTATTTAAAAAATATTGTAACTAGAATAATCAAAAAACTAAATTAAACAAAGATTAATTGAATTATAAGAAAGTGGTCATTATTTATTACTATAAATGGTAAGTAATAAAAAATCAAAGTAATAAAAAAAGGAATCTAAATTTTACTGTTAGGGTTACAATAATTTTGTAATTCTAACTGGCGCCCAGCAATTTATTGTTTTCTAAGGATTATTATTATTAAATTTTGTTTTATTATAAAGAAAATATTTAAATTATTCAAAAGTAATAAAAAAATTTTACAATATATATGTATGTATATATATTGATAGATAGGTTTTTCAAAATTTCCTGTGACCTGTTAGAAATTGCAGTTAGCACTTATATAATTTTTTTAAAACTATAAATGATATAATTGTGATAAAATTATTACTGAAAATTGACATGTGATCTGTTTCTAGTTAAAGCATAATATTCTTGTGGATTTTATCAGAGGAAACAGCAAATCCAAGCACTCAAAAACATAGTGTAACAAAACAAAATTATGACATAATTTTCTATGAATACATTTTTCATAAATTCAACATGTCATTATTTTATTAGACATAAATATTTCGCATTTTCTGTGACAAAGTTATTTTAAATGGCTAAAAGACCTTGTTGATTTAAGGTCATCACTGATGAAGGCAACAGATAGTCTAGTTAATAAACTAGTAATTAGTGAGAGTTTGACTGTAACTTCTTATTATTGACCTTCTTGAAATGTTTTCACTCACACTATATAAGACCCTATACTTCCTCCTTCATTATCCTTTAAAGATACTTTCAAATAATTTTCAATCTTTCAATTGTTTTCAGGTTTTTTACTAAACTGCTGCATAGATACATATAAAAATTTTAATTGTAAAAAAAAATTGTTTCAAGATAATCTTACATTTGTATTCAGGGTTCTCCAAAACAGAATATCCATGTTTCAAAAAACGTCCATGGGATCATAGTGTTAACTAGTGGTTTTTCATGATCAGCAATGACGAGACTAGCATTCTCAAATGTTTTTTATATTTAAATTATTTTAAAATGAAGGTTTATAAAAAAGTGTAGTAATAATTTAATGGTTTTAACATTGTAAATATGCAAGAAAAACTTTTGTATAACCTA
The DNA here is from genome assembly GCA_036971475.1 of Prosapia bicincta. Taxonomy (NCBI): domain Eukaryota; kingdom Metazoa; phylum Arthropoda; class Insecta; order Hemiptera; family Cercopidae; genus Prosapia; species Prosapia bicincta. Next base: position 5,063,717 of record JBAIZL010000393.1, read on the forward strand.
CTCTAATTACAAATCTACAAATGTTTCAAAGGCATAAAATTAGTAGGTACGTTACATGTTACAAAAGCATTTGGTAAGGTATTAGACTAAACAGACTGTTCTAAATGTTCATAAATAAAATTAAAATGACACATATATTGGATAGTAAGAAAGTTGCTTTAGAAAATTAATTGAAAATCAAAGTATATAGTTTTGTAAACCTTTTTTCTAACATTTTAGTTTTATTTTTAATAACTCTAAAATAATAAGATAATTGAATAATTATACATGTTTGAATTTATAAAAACTTTTGATGTGTAAAAACTTTGATGTTAATTACAGCTAAACAAATATTCTTTGAGCTTAGCTTGTGAGGTTATGTTAAAAACAAATAAAAACATACACAAAACTCACAAATTAATAATTTATTTACTCAAACGCGTTTCAATGACCAAGTCATCATCATCAGTGAGTGTTACTACTACAAACTCTAACTTACAACTGCCTCCAGTTTTAACACTTCAGTAGTAACACATCAGTAGTAACACTCACTGATGATCACTTGGTCATTGAAACGCGTACAAGTAAATAAATTATTAATTTGTGAGTTTTGAGTATGTTTTTATTTTTTTTTAATTACAGCTGTTTTGGGAGATGTGTATTGTTGTCAACTCAACTCATAACTCTATCAGAGTAAAACGGGTCAATGTTTCTATAGGCAAATTCTACATATTTTTCAATTTGTTTTATTAGATCACACTCTCTTACCTCCTTATATATATAGTAGTTCTATTAAAACGTTAACTAAATTACTAAAAACCATTACAGTTTGAGTTGACAATGTGACACATCTCCCGAAAAAGCCATCCTCAATAATCAAAAAAGTAAGTGCCACTAAAGGCATGTGTAATATACTAACATATGTTCAAATGTTTTTAGTTTAAAATAGTAGCTTAGGTGAAGATGGAATCAAATCATATTGATTGAATGAGTTTCACCTCTAATTTTAATGCTTCAAGTTTTTCAAGGTTTCTTTTGTATGTGTCTTCTAAATTCCTTTTTTGATCACCTTTTTGTAACACTGTTTCTTTCAAACTTTTTAATTGCAATGCTAGGTTTTCATTCTCTATTTTGTGTGTGTGTATTTTTTCCTTTTGAAAATTTAAACTTTCACAAATAGCATGTCTGAAATAAAAATATATGAAACATGTATATTTAAATTGCAGAAAAATTAAATAAATTAAAAAATTATTACTAAGACTGATTTGTCATTTATCTGCCGTACACATTAAATGTTAGTCATCAACATGCATTGATAATCTGAGTAGCAACTGTTTTAAAGGATGTTACTACAAAAATATTTTGGTAATTAATTTACTGTGAGATTTATGTAATAAGGAATTCTCTTACATTTTACTCTCCTTATCTTCTTTATTCTTCTGTAACACCAACTCTTGTTTTTTTATTTCCTCTTGAAGTTTTGTATTTTCTATGGCCAAATTATTTTTAAATGCTACAATACTTTCTACTTCTTCCTTCAGTTTCATTAATTTCTTATTAGCTTCTATATTATTATTTTTATTACTACCAAGGTTACTTTTCAAGTTACTTTCAAATGCTTTTCGATCTTCCAATTTTTTTCTTAGTCTCAAGATAACAGCTTGTTTTCTTGTTTTTATTTCTACTTCATTTTGCAAATCTTTTTTTTTAATTTCCAATTCATTATTCATTTTAGTTATATTTGTCTTTTCCTGGAACATAAATTTTACATGAATGGTTTACATGTTAAAATTTATAATAATACAGTGTTGGTTAAAACTTATCTATAGTAGCACTAACTTTTGATGTTAAATGGAATATTTTGAGAGATGTATTTGTTGTAAGTTCAGAGCACAAATCCAACAGAGTACTAGCAAATAAGTGCTTTTATAAACATATTGCTTTATATATTAAAGTGTAGTATAAACTAGTAATTACAGTTTAAAATTGTAAGAAATAGGTTTACACACATCTCCCCTTAGTAGAGTTATAACAAACTAATTCAAAGGGGATGGTTATCTCTTTGCATACGTTGTTTGAACAACACACGCCATATAAACGTATGTACATACGTATGTATGTATATGTGTTCATTTGTTGTGTGTTTATGTTATATGTTTATGTATCATATATATATCATGATATTTCATGTTGTCCATTATTTTTCTGTTGCACTGACTTTATGAAATTATAATTATTATGTGTAAATAATTTTTTCCACTGGTGGAATATATATATATTTTTAGGTTAGTTTTGGTTGGTAAAGATTATTTACATTTTTTGGACTAGGAGACTGACAGACTTACCTTGGTAAGAGTCCACACTGTAGTCTTGAAATAGAAACACATAAAAGCACTTAAACAATGATATATTTCAACCACACAGTGGTCTTTGTCAATCGAAGAGAAAACACAAAAAGAAATATTAGAGAATGAAATAAAATAAATATAAGTTGTAATCACAGATTGTGTAGAGTAGAAATCAGATGTCACAGATGCACAGATTAAAGATATATATATATATATATATATATATATATATATATATATATATATATATATATTGTTTCCATGAGCATATGAGTGATTATAGTTTATATAAGTCTGTCAGGGAAAAAGAGATAAGGCTATTAGGAGGAAAAAAAAAAAATGAATGGAGATATCTGATGTTGAGGTTAGGGGATTTTCTGGACTTGGTATACCACTGGTATGATAGTTCCCACCTTCTCAGTTTAAAGGGATTGCAATCAGGGGGGAGTGATTTAATTATTTTTGCGGTATAGCAGTCATCAAAAGTTGTGATGTTGTGACTCGCAGCATGTTGAGCTGTTGGTCTATCCATATTCATAATTTTAACATCATGTCTGTGGCCATTCATTCTGATATTCAGACCATCCGTGGTCAGGCCTATGTATTGTGCTGAGCAAAGTTTACATTGTAGCTGGTATATGACATTTTTCGATGTACAATTATGATGACCCTGTATTTTGAAGACCATTTTTGTTGTTTGGCTGTTGAAACTATTTGCTGAGGGGTGTATTGGACACGTCTTGCATCTAGGTCTATTGCATGGGAAGAAGCCATGAGGAAGTTTGTGTGGTTTCTCTGCATCAGGGTCTGGTAGTTTAGGATGTACTAGGATGTTTTTCAAGTGGGGAGGTTGCTTGTACCAAATTTGCGGTGGATCAGTGAAAAGATTTTTGGTGTGGACGGAAGCTTGAAGAATTTTGAAGCCATCTCTCAATATCTTGTTGAGTTTATGTAAACCAGGATGGTAGTCTGTTATTAAAGACAGTTTATTTTGTTCTGTTTGTGGTTTATGGTGAACCGAGGATTGTGCTGAATGAATTTGGTTTTCAATGAGTTTTTTTGGGTATCCTCTTCTCTGGAAGGCTGTTGATATCTTTCTATTAAAATCTTTTATGTGTTTCTATTTCAAGACTACAGTGTGGACTCTTACCAAGGTAAGTCTGTCAGTCTCCTAGTCCAAAAAATCTATCTATCTATCTATATATATATATATATATATATATATATATATATATATATATATATATATATGAAGTTGATATATTACTATTGTAAATACTTTTATCCACCACTAAGTGCAATAATTTTACCTTGTTGTGATGAGTGATTCGACAATGGTCAAGTGACTGAAAGGTGCCTCATCACAACAAGGTAAAATTATTGCACTTAGTGGTGGATAAAAGTATTTACAATAGTAATATATCAACTTCATAAAGTCAGTGCAACGGAAAAACAATGGATAACGTAAAACATCAAGAATATATATATATATATATATATATATATATATATATGAAGAGAGAGATTTTATTTTGTCAAGTATTAATATTTTTTAAGACCCTTATGTTTTAAATCATCATGTAATTAATTTTCTAATCATACATTAATTTTGTTTTTAATGTCCCACATTCTGAGTCAATAAATTCATTATTTTTTAAAATTCTTTATATTGCTATAACTTTGAGTATATAAGAGGTGGTTAGAGCCAGAGTGGGCCATTCCAGCAATGATTTAATGTTAGGTAATAAGTGATAAAAATTTACAAAACAGTAGATTATTATATGCCCCAATAAGCTTCAGTGCCGCTGAAACTTCAATAAGTTTCAGTATCTATCTAAAAGTAGCATAACTGTATTACACCAATTTGGTAGTGAAAAATAGAAATTTTTGCACCTATTTCTGCTTTTAAATCAATTTCTTAAAAAGTTAGGAATGGCCCATTCTGACTCTAACCCCCTCATATTAGACATCTCCTTAGCTTTAACTAGATTGTTAGACATTCTATAACTTTTTTCATCTCTTTCTCAGCATACCACAGTGACATAACGACAAAGAGGTTCTGAGTGTGGTATTAAACTGGGTATTGTGGATGCCATATTTTAAAAAAAATCTACTTAAAATGTAAGAAAATGATTTTAGTGAGAAAAAGTAAAGTGAAACCACAATTAACACTTATATGGAAATTTAATTTTTAACAAAAAGAAAAACACCTGATCTTATTTCTTACTAGACACTTTATATTGGACATAATGGTAAAGCAACTAATTTAGAATTGTTCCAATAACATGCTTTCTTTTATTAGTAAAATTATTTTAATCTATTAGAATAGTAAGTTATTTTGAACTGAAAAATACTGTGAAAGTGACAAGATATATAATACGATTTTTTAAATTGCAATCAGTTTAAATTTTACTATAAGCTAAAAATTAATGACTTGCTGGTAAAAATACATGTATTAAATAAAAACTAAGAAAGTCACTTGACATAAAAACGTATCAAGTGGACTCTGACATAATGACTAGAACCTCTTGAATGTTTATAACATTGCTATGTTTGCTTTGATAGTTTTATTAATTTAAATTTAAAATATTTGACACATTTTGTAAGTAAAATATTACAAAATAGTAATTTACTCACCTCTTGTGTAACAGCTACATGGTCTCTAGCCTCAACGATAGACGATTCCAGTTGTTTGATTTTAGCTGATGATTGGTTACATTGTAGCTTCAACTCAGCAATGAGTTTTCCATTTGCTTCTCTAGTTTTATTTACATTGGTCAATCTGTATACAAATAATAATTCTAATACTTATATCATTGAACACAACTAATCTTAAACTTAGAGAAATTTTATCTAAACAATTAATATTTTTTTCTAGTAGTTGAATGCATAAAACGTTTTTGTGAAATTGTGTGTAAATGTATTTTTTTACTTCCATTTTGTACTTTTTGGTGGTCGTACCACATAAAAAAAAGTTATAGTTTTTTTATATACAAATAAACCATTGAAACTGTTATTTATTCACAGCATTTAAGACATGATTCAGTTATATGAGATGAAATGATCATATCTACTGTTGCGACCAGCTAATCGTGTACTTTCTCACTCCCACTTTCTTGTGTATTTCCACTTCTAAAAATATGATACATTTTCAGAATGTCCTATACATCAACAGCTTCTGCATCCGATATGTCTACAGATATTTAAAGATTGTTTGTTATTTCATACCGAAGCTAATTTATCAAATAACGACGTCTCGTGCAAGTCAGGTCCTTGCCTATTGCGATCTCTCAAAGTAAACTGCAAGGATTTCAAGTCAGGATTCCTTTGTAATACAATGATAATTATAAAATTATTATATTTAATGTTGTCTTATAAGGATGTTATGATTTTCATTACAAAAAAAGATATGGATTTGTTTATATTTAAGGTAATGTGTTTTACAATGTTGACTGCAATTCATATTCCTAGAAACAAAAGTTATTATCAGTTCATCTGTTTTTTTGAAATTTAGTCCTTAATGAGCTTTGAAATTCTTTTTGAACATAACTTTCTGCCAATCGCTTATGGGTGGCTAGTATTTTATCACAAGTTAAAACACTAAAATTTGTAAACTAACATTATAATTCCATAAAAACTTTATCAAACATCATGCACCAGTCAATAAGTTTAAAACCCGATACAGAAACAACATTTTTATTATTTCTATACAAGATTCAGGTTTGAAGTTGGAGGACAGTATCATCTCTTCCTCAGCTTTTCAAAACTATTGTCAAATCCTTTTACACTACTATCCAGTCCATTATATAACAGTGTACAATACATAAAACAATAAACAATATATTAATTAAAACTGTACTCATGAATCTTACAAGGCAACAAATAAAAAAAAAATCAAGCACACAAATACATCACAAAACTTTTTACTGTAAACCTTTATCACAAGCAAACTAATCCAAACCATCTCCCATGAACAACTGAAAAATACCTGAAACATCTTAATATTCCAACACCACTCTACCCAGAACCACAACATAACATGTCTATGCTTAGCAGTTTTTCAATTAAAACCTATTTAATTCTCTAAAGAAAGAAACTGTAACTTACTCATTTTTCACTTTTTCAATCAAAGATTTTAATTCAGGAATTTCTTCAGTTTTTTTTCTTTCTAATTTTTTTAGTTTCAGTTTTAACGTTGAAATTTCCTTCTTTTCCTGGAAAAAGTCAGTTTTAAGTACATTACTTCAGGAATTGTGACTCTTGTATTTTATTTTAATAACTAAAGTGGGACAATTTATAATACTTGATGGATTACTTGAAGATTTAACATATTCTCTTATTGGGACCAAATTAAATATTAATATCATGTAAAACTAGATAATAATTAAAATTATAAGAGCTCATATATAATTAAAAACACTTGTAAATTGTTACACGTGCCTATTGTTGAGGACGGCTGTTTTGGGAGATCTGTTGGCTCTCCTATGAAGTAAGTGTTACTATAGGCAAGTGTAACAATTTACAAGTGTATTTAGTTAAAAACTAGTAGCTCTTGTTGCAAACGGAATCAACAAATATGAATAACCTAATATATCTTAAAATGATTTCTATGAGATCAAATTTTAATGTTAACTCATATAAATACATGTTTCTATATATTTATCTCCCTCTTTAAGTCTTGATTTACATAGAAAATCCAGAAGCTAGAAACTCTTGTACTTATTTAAGGTATTTAATTGTTTCCCTCACAGTGCTAAATTAACTGAAATTGTTAGCATGTGTAAGGTTTGTATATATATATATTTAGGTTAGTTTTGGTTGGTAAAGATTATTTAGATTTTTTGGACTAGGAGACTGACAGACTTACCTTGGTAAGAGTCCACACTGTAGTCTTGAAATAGAAACACATAAAAGCACTTAAACAATGATATATTTCAACCACACAGTGGTCTTTGTCAATCGAAGAGAAAACACAAAAAGAAATATGAGAGAATGAAATAAAATAAATACAAGTTGTAATCACAGATTGTGTAGAGTAGAAATCAGATGTCACAGATGCACAGATTAAAGATATATATATATATATATATATATATATATATATATATATATATATATATATATATATATATATGAAGCAACGGAAAAACAATGGATAACGTTAAATATCAAGAATATATATATATATATATATATTGTTTCCATGAGCATATGAGTGATTATAGTTTATATAAGTCTGTCAGGGGAAAAGAGATAATGCTATTTGAAAAAAAAAAATAATAAAAAAATAAAAAAATGAATGGATTTATCTGATGTTGAGGTTAGGGGATTCTCTGGACTTGGTATACCACTGGTATGATAGTTCCCACCTTCTCAGTTCTGAGGGATTGCAATCAGGGGGGAGTGATTTAATTATTTTTGTGGTATAGCAGTCATCAAAAGTTGTGATGTTGTGACTAGCAGCATGTTGAGCTGTTGGTCTATCCATATTCATAATTTTAACATCATGTCTGTGGCCATTCATTCTGATATTCAGACCATCCGTGGTCAGGCCTATGTACTGTGCTGAGCAAAGTTTACATTGTAGCTGGTATATGACATTTTTCGATGTACAATTATGATGACCCTGTATTTTGAAGACCATTTTTGTTGTTTGGCTGTTGAAACTATTTGCTGAGGGGTGTATTGGACACGTCTTGCATCTAGGTCTATTGCATGGGAAGGAGCCATGAGGAAGTTTGTGTGGTTTCTCTGCATCAGGGTCTGGTAGTTTAGGATGTACTAGGATGTTTTTCAAGTTGGGAGGTTGCTTGTACCAAATTTGCGGTGGATCGGTGAAAAGATTTTTGGTGTGGACGGAAGCTTGAAGAATTTTGAAGCCATCTTTCAATATCTTGTTGAGTTTATGTAGACCAGGATGGTAGTCTGTTATTAAAGACAGTTTATTTTGTTCTGTTTGTGGTTTATGGTGAACCGAGGATTGTGCTGAATGAATTTGGTTTTCAATGAGTTTTTTTGGGTATCCTCTTCTCTAGAAGGCTGTTGATATCTTTCTGTTAAAATCTTCCAATTCCCTATCATTCGAACAGATTCTCTTACCCCTGATTGCTTGACTGTATGGAATGGATCGTTTTATTTTTATTGGGTGGTTGCTGTCGAAATGGAGATATTGTAGGTGGTTTGTCGGTTTGATGTGAATTTCTGTGTTGATATTTCCATTTTGGAGTGTTACCTCTACATCCAAAAAGGTGATGGCTGTTGTAGATTTCTCCCAGGTAAATTGAAGTGTGGAGAATTGTGTCAGGCTGTCTAAAAATGTCTCAAGTGTTGAAGCACCCTGTGTCCAAATTAGGAAGATGTCATCTATATATCTATACCAACATAATGGCTGGTGTGCTTGTGTCTTTAGAAAACTTTCTTCCAACAATCCCATGTACAGATTTGCGTACGATGGTGCCATTCTGGTGCCCATTGCTGTTCCCTTTATTTGAAGGTAGTTCCTTCCCTCAAACTGAAAGTTGTTCTTCTCGAGGATGAACCTGGTCAGGTTCACAAGAAAAGGTGTAGTGGGAGAAGGCTTGCCTGGGCGTTTGTTTAGAAAATTCTCTATTGCAGATAGGCCGTGTGCATGAGGGATGTTGGTATAGAGAGAGGTGACATCTATGGTGACCTAATAAATTAAAAATATTTCAAAAAGAAGAATACTTTTAATGAATATATTTACTTACAACTTTTTTAAAAAAATGTTTTAACTTGCCTATAGTAGCACTTACTTTTTTGTGTTGAGGACGGCCGTTTCGGGAGATGTGTCCCTTTGTCAACTCAGACCGTAACTGATCTCAAGGTTTACGTAGGTTAGGGTGGGGGTGGGATATTTTGGTGGTGTGGGTGTATTTTGTGTGTATTAGGCGTTATGATGTCAAAAAGTGCGTGTGAGCTGTAATGTAATTGTGTATTGAGTATGTGTGTAGGGTGTAGTTTGAAGTGCCTATATATTTCGTATTGTTCGGTTGTGTAGCGTTGGTTATTTCTGTGTTGTTTATGAAGAATTTGTAAGTTAGATGTTATGTCTGTGTAGTCGTGTTTTGTGGAGTTGAGATGATCGGCGAAGTTTGATTGGTAGTTATTGTTTTTTAGTGCTTTTATATGTTCTTGGTAACGTGTGTGAAATGACCTCCCTGTCTGGCCTATGTAAAAACTGGGGCATGAACTGCAAGTTAGTTTGTAAACTCCAGTGGTGTTGTAAATGTCGTTGATTTTGCTGTTGGGTTTAAATTGTTTGTTGAGAGTGTTGTGTGTGGAGTAAGCTATTTTGTAGTTGTATTTTCGTAATGTGTTGGTTAGATTGTGGGTTTTGGATGATCTGTAAGGTATTGATAAGTATTTTATGGGATTGTCATCTTGTGTGTTTGTATTTGGGTTATTATGTTTATTTTTTAGGCGGTTGTATAATTTGTCTATCATTGTTGGGTTGTATCCGTTTGTTTGTGCTATATATTTTATGGTGTTTAACTCCTGGTAGTGTTCATCTTTGTCTAGTGGTGTTTTAAGGAGGCGGTATATCATGGTATTGTAAGCAGCTAGTTTGTGTTGGTGTGGGTGGTTTGAGGAACTGTGTATGGTCGTATTAGTGCTGGTGGGTTTTCGGTATATGTTGAATTTATGTGTTTGTTTGTCTGTTCGTTTAATTGTGAGGTCTAAGAAGTTAAGGGAGTTTTGTTGTTCTGTTTCGATGGTGTATGTTAGTTTAGGGTGTATGGAATTTAGGTGTTTTAGAAATATGTGTGCTCTGCGTGTGTTGCCTTTATATAATGTTATGATGTCGTCGACGTATCTGTACCAGTAAATTATGTTATCTGAGTATTTGTTGTTGTGTAAAATGTGGTTTTGTTCGATGTGGTGTATGAATATTTCTGCTAAGATGCTTGCTATGGGGGATCCCATAGGTAGTCCATCTTTCTGGCTGTAGTATGTGTTATTGTAGGTGAAATAATTTTGAGAAGTGATTAATCTTGTGAGGTGGATGATTTCGTCAATGTGTGTATGTGGTGTATTTGTGTCTATTAGCATGTTTTTGAGGATGTCTATGGTTTCTGGAATGGGGATGTTTGTATATAGATTTGATATATCAAAAGAGACTAAGGTGGAATTGTGTGGAATATTTACGTTTTTAATTTTGTCTATTAGATTTAGGCTATTTTTTATGCTACAATTGTTATTAAATTTTATATGGTTTCGGATAGTTTTGTCGAGGAATTTGGCTAGAAGATGAGAAGGGGCGCTTGTATGGTTTATTAGTGGACGTATTGGGATGTCTGTTTTGTGAAGTTTGGGCAGGGCGTTTAGTTTGGGGGCTATTGGCTTTATTTGTTTTAGGTGCTTTTTGGTGTGGTGTGGGATTATAAGTTTTGTTTTGTTAATTGCTTCTTTGATTAGAGCGTTGTATTTTGTTGTTGGGTCTTCTTTTAGTGTAAAGATGTTGTTATTTTGGATGAAACTGTTTACTTTTATGTTGAGGTCGCTATTCTTAATAATTACCGTTGTGTTGCCTTTGTCAGCTTTGGTGATGGTTAAATTTTGTTTTTTTAATTTGTTTTTGATGGATTTGGCTGCTTTTAATTCTTGGGTATTTGTTTTGGGGGGTTTAATTTGGGTTAACCCATATATATATATATGAAGTACTGTAAAATCTTGGGAGCCTTGGGGTTGGTCTATTACTGGTTATCGAAAATTTCTGGATAATAGAACCTAACCTATACACAGTAAGTACTGTGCATAATGTTATACTACTTATCGAGGAAAATTGAATCTACTGTTTCAAATCTTATTTTCCATATTTCTTTGAATCTAATTGTTGTATTTTCTTATGTATTAATAAAACACACTCATGGATGGAAAATGTGTAAGAAAAAAAATTGAAGAGAAGAAAATTATTGCTAAAAAACTTTTCACAATAAAATCTGTACCAGCACACTTAACTTTTGTTGATTCCATCTTCGCGTGAGCTACTAGTAATCACTTACAACTTTTTTAAAAAATGTTTTAACTTGCCTATAGTAGCACTTACTTTTTTGTGTTGAGGACGGCCGTTTCGGGAGATGTGTCCCTTTGTCAACTCAGACCGTAACTGATATCAGTTACGGTCTGAGTTGACAAAGGGACACATCTCCCGAAACGGCCGTCCTCAACACAAAAAAGTAAGTGCTACTATAGGCAAGTTAAAACATTTTTTAAAAAAGTTGTAAGTGCACACTTAACTATACAAAAACTAATGATTTTATAATGTTTTAATGATTTTAAAAATAATCACAGATGTCCGACTGTCTGATAAGCGATTACTTTACCTACAAGAACACTTTCTGCAACAAAAAAGCTTAACCATGAGATCCCCCCCCCCAGTTAGCATCTTGTTGGAAATATTCATACACCATATTGAATAAAACCACATTTTACATAATAATAAATACTCAGACAACAACATATACGGGTAGGTATGTTGGCAACATTATAACTTTGTACAAAGGTAAAATAAATGCCAAACACATATATTAAAAAACATCTCAATTTCAAAACTGATATACACTATTGAAATGGGACAAAACAACTCCCTTAATTTCTTGAACCTTACAATTACAAACAAATAAATACATAAATTTAACATTTATACTCACCAACACAAATACTACCATTCACAACTCTTCACACCAACACACCTAACCACTTACAACACCATGATATATCGCATATTAAAAATAGTGTTAGACAAACAAGAACACCACTAAGAAATAAACACCATTAATCATATAGCACAAACCAATGGATACAACACAGTAATGATTGATAAACTGTAAAACTGCCTGAAGAATAAACTCAATAACCCAAACCAAATACCCAACAAGACAAACCCAAAAAAATACTTACAATACAGATCGCCCAAAACTCATAAACTAACCAACACATTTTGTAAATAAAATTACAGAATAACCTACTCCACACACAACACTCTCAACAAACAGTTTAATCCTAACATCATAAATAAAGACATACAACTCTCCCAGAGAGTTGACGCCATCGTGTTAAGCGTTACCGGCGATGCTATAGGAACGGGTACACCCTTGGATCACAATAAGATCATTTCCAACCCTCAGAACTCTGAGGCCTATAGCTTTTCTCCTTAGCTCCACTGGATGGGCATCAGTCGAGAATTCGTAATACTGTGCACAGGCTCCAACACCCATGCACAGCGGACACTCCCTGACCAAGGACCGAAGCGGCTGGTAGACCAGAAACTGAGCTTACGTCTTCGGCAGAGCAAGCTCACATTAGCGTCCCAGACCAAAGTTTGTCACGCTCTGGACTTTTCAGCACTCCCAACGCGCAACGGTTCTGACCAGTCAAAAATCCCTAAGAGAAGATGTAAGTATGTGTGTGTGTGTGCTTTGTGAGTGATGTAGTGTTAGGCTAGGGTACCGCGAGGGACGCCAAACCCCTCGTAGGTGCAGCTAGTCCACACCCCCCTGCAGGAAAACATCTCTCAAAACGGCCGTCCTTAATAACGAATAAAGTAAGTGCTACTATAGGCAAGTGTAACATATTAACATGTTCAAGTGTTTCTAGTAATTTAAATAAAATAACATGTACAGTTTTGTGTTTGAAGTATACTTTCAAATTTTTGTAATTGGATTCATTTGTTTAAATCTTTTAATGAGAAATTTTAATACTTACATGTTCATGCTCTACTGTTATACCCTCCAACCGCTCTGATAGTTTGTTTCTCTCTTCCACATTCTTATTCAGTTGTTTCTCCAATATTTCTTTCTTTTCTGATAATTCTAGAGTTTGTTCTCTTATTTTAACCCTTTTATTGGTCATTTCTTGCACATACATACTACTTTCATCTTCTAGAGCAGAAACTGAAGAAAAAGCAAAATAAGCAACCATAAAGGTTAAAATAAGTAATAAACTTTCTCTTAAATGTTATATACAAAAAGTCAGAGGTGTTTAGAATATAGAAACAGTACAAAAACTAACCATAACACATTCTAAACAATAAAACACTCACAATCATAGGAGCCAACTGTAGGGATGTGCAAAGGAATCTAATGAAGAAATTCTTCAGATGTTCCAAAATAAGATACTAAAAAAAACTTTAAGATGCAGTCAAGTCAAATATTTATTGTTTTACAAAGAAAACACTATATTTAACACATAAAAGTATATATTTTACAAAGAAAAGAGTATATTTATAGGATAAAAGTGGTGTTAGCTCAAAGATTTATTAGTCTCTTATGCAAAACCTGAAAACATTCAAGATTGAGACCAGCATTACTCTTAAAACATTGCTCCCTTACCCTTGTCTTGCATATTTCAAACATTTTTTTTTCCTTTCAGTTGATTTGTTCATTCAGTGTAATTTGCTGCAGGATCAAATCATACATTTTCCAACACTTTTTTGTTACAAGGATTTTGTAAAACAGGTCTGCCAATGTTTTTTTGGGTTGAATAAAGAGGTCAGTGGTAGATAAGTTCTAGCAATTGTTCTCTTAATGTCAGCCTTTGACATCTTTTGCCCTGATATGCAAACACGATTGTGAGCATTGGCCACTGTTATGTGAATAAGATAATAATGGATGAGCCTACAGAGGTTGTTTTAAAATTGGGTATCTGTACTTTTTTCCCCTCATAGAGTTTGACATGAAAACAGTAGCTCGTTTCTTCACAACATAATAACTATTGTTTGAAGCCAAATCTGATAGGTTTCCACTTATATTGTTTTCCATGTATGTTATATTCTACTGTATTATGGAAATGTTAACCACTATAATATTTCAAAGTGGAGCTATATAAAAAATGTTTACATACTAGAAAATTTATAAATAAAACACATAATCCTATATGTAAGATGCATACCTGTATAAAGATGTATAACTAAATACAAATACCACAAAATTACACCATTCCTACTACTTTAATGCATAAACATAATCTTAATGAACCTAAGAATGCCTCAATACAGGTGTTAAGCATTAACAAGCAAGGGCTGAATACATAACTCTGTTTAAACACAAAAGCCCCAATTGGGGTTTATGGCAGGGAATGGGTTAATGCCCCTTGCTATGTAAAAAAAAAGATATTCACCGAGATCTGAATTCCTTGACGATAACGGATAAAATAAATAAGATAACCCAAAAACATGAAAAGAGACACTACCTTCATCCAAGTGCAGTGGTTCTTTAACCTCTTGGTACATGGTTAAAAAGAACCAAACCATTTGAGTTAGTGTAGTGTTGTGCTAGTTCTAAATATATGTAATTGACAATGTCAAGACAAGAACTAAAGAGTTAATGGGCACTTAGTGTTGTATGATTATTTAGGATAAAATAATGCAAGAAAAGTAAAGAGTTGGTCTAATAAGACCAGTTTTAATAAAAAAATAATAAAAATTGCATTCTGTGCACAAATTACAAAAAATCTTTTGTAATGTCCGGTGAGTGTACAAATTGTATGTTCACCTATACCCAGATCAATTGGGTCAGATTACATTAACGAAGTCGTGTGTCACAAAATTTTTCAATAGATGTAAGGGTGACTCATCTTGGGTTCGTAACACAATTATAACTGAAGAATTTCTAAATAACATATTTTTAGTGTTTAGAATCTGGGAGCATTCTATCATCTAATATCGTTAGGATAGACTTTAGTCGCCAAAAACTAACTAGATTTTTTATAGATGAAATTATTATATTATTACTATTTGATATTATACTATTTGATTCCATTCCCTCTTGAGCTGCATGTTTTTAACTAAAAACGCTTGTACATATGTTAGTATGTTACACTTGTCTATAGGTACTCTGAGTTGACAATGGGACACATCTCCTGAAACAGCCATCCTCAAAACTCAAAAAGTAAATTTGTAAAAAGTAAATAAGATACACCGAGTGTAATGGACTACAAAATTCAAGAATTCAAAAAGTAAGTTGTAATGTAGGCAAGTGTAATATACTGACATGTGCACAAGTGCTTTTAGTTAAAATTATTATCTCTCATTCATAATAGATAATTTGCAGAATAAGCTAGTAAAAATGATTTTGTTGCAACTTTAGTATTTACAGCACTATACTAGAAATAGATGCATTTTATTCATCTACCCTTACAACGATTAGGGTTATTACTTGTAGCATTAAAGAATACTTCCTACAATAAACTCTTATAATGATCAAATTAAATATTTACAAGAAATATAGATAGCTTTGTGCCTTGGCAAGATAGTCTAATAACCAACCTTCTGTTGTCTACTGATCAAGTGTCAATGATACAATAACATTAGCTAGTCTATTGCAAGAATTAAATACCCAGAATATGGCCTAAATTACTAGCTAACTTAAACCCAAATCATATACAGTGTTTATAAACATATTGACAAAATCAGATATCTAACTAAGCGTAACTATGTTATAAATACAGTCTTAAGTACAGTAACCTATTCATTTACACATTTTAATGACTTTAACTAAAAAACAACTTTTTAATTAAAAGTATCAGGCCTAATTCATCTGAATTACAATTGTGTTGACACTTTAATTCTCAAGACTTATATAAAGAGTTCATATTAGACAAAGCATGTGAACATTAAAATAAAAATAACAATTATTATTTAAATTTTAAATAAAATTTATTATTATTATATTTTGAAATCTTGTTGCTATTCAAAAAGGAGGCTGAAGAAGTCGTAAGATGGAAACGTTTCCTCCAAGTGTAAGTTAACAATTTAACAACCTTTAGTTAACAAAAGTCTGGTCGCAAGTAATAGCAAAAATGTAATGAGTAATTATTAAATTATTTTAATTATTGTTGATTTAAAATTATTAAAAGTATTCATCATGAATTTATCACAGACAATATCCAAAACCCATCCCTAACAAGCTAGTTAATCCTTGAGTTCCAATGGGCATTTTGAGAAAAATATCTGCTCTTCATATGGCTACTTAAAAGGTTTTATAATTTTAAAAGTCTTACCAGGTTACAAACTTCCATAGCAGCTAATAGATATTGTAATGCATAAAGGTAACTGGAATCCTTGAAAGTCCTTATAAATTTCAATGCATTTACCTAAAGGTTTTGCATTGCATTTCTTAAATTTATTCTGAATACTCTTAATTCTTAACATATTGATTATGGGATATCTTGGCAGGTCATAATATCAGCAAACACATTTGAAATGGAAACTCATATACAGTTTTAACATCTGTAGCCTACTGAAGTTCATAAAAATTCAAATACATTGCAGGATAATAACGGTTTATTCAACCACTTGCTATTCGTCACCAAATCGTTGTTCTGACAACCAACAGCAATACATTTAAAAGTGTCACATGAATTCTCCGAAGTCTATTATTCAGTTGCTATAGGTCTAAGGAGTCTGTTACATTGTATTTCCATCATCTAGTCCATTATCTGTTCAGTTTGTATACTAATTACATTATTTTTGTTTACACTTGAAATTTGTTTAGTGAAATAGTAAACAAATATAGTGAATCATTTGGTGAAATATTAAAGTTTGTTTTAGGGTCCTGTTTTTACCTGTAAATTACATTAGTTGATATACTTATAAATATCACTTGAGAAAAAAATCAAGTTTTTTTTAAACTAGCTAATATACATTATTCTAAGTTATATACATTTTTAATATAACTGTAAACAGTATAAACTATTGAAAAATTTAATTTAATTGTTTCATCTCTACACACTCAAAGCGATTTATATTTAATTACAGCTTTAAAAAAAACTGGAGCTTTATACTATATACTAATTCCATGCTAATGGTAAATAGCTACATTTGCAAAGACAAAAAATGCTGATGGTTCACAGTCTGTGACTCTTACTCAGAACCTCAATTATGGTGAAAGGAACAACTCATAGAGAAAGTACAAGGAGAATTGTTGAAGGTTTCTGCTACAATCTTCCATTTAAAATTTATTTAGTGCATATAATTCCTTACCCTCTAAAACCTTGTCACAAAAAATATTGTTTAAAATTTAGTCAGAAAAGTTTTAGCTTACCTCATAAGTTGTATAAACTTACGTTTTTTCAAGAGCGAGTCTTTTTGCGCTTCAAACTCCTTGGTGATTCGCTCTGATTTTTTTTTAATTTGTTTTAATTCATGAAGTTCTTCACTCATTACTTCCTTTTTTGATTTGAATTCATCTTGAAAATTCTGTACAGTTCCTGTTATTTCATTGTGATAGGAAAGTAATTGATGTGTAAAATCTTCTCCAAACTTTGTTCTATAATGTAACATAACATAGCATATGTAAAAAGAGCCATCTGGAGTATTTATATCAGCAGACTTAAAATGACAAAAGTAAAAAGATTATTTAGGAATGTACACTAAAAATATAAAGTACAGTATACAACAGTTTACATTAATACTTTTTAAAAAAACATTTATATATATATATATATATATATATATATATATATATATATATTTATTTATTTATTTATTTATAGGTTAGTTTTGGTTGGTAAAGATTATTTAGATTTTTTGGACTAGGAGACTGACAGACTTACCTTGGTAAGAGTCCACTCTGTAGTCTTTAAATAGAAACACATAAAAGCACTTAACCAATGATATATTTCAACCACACAGTGGTCTTTGTCAATCACAAAAGTGTTTTCAACAGGAAAGTGTTTTCTCTTTGATTGACAAAGTCCACTGTGTGGTTGAAATATAATATTGGTTAAGTGCTTTTATGTGTTTCTATTTAAAGACTACATAGTGGACTCTTATTAAGGTAAGTCTGTCAGTTTCCTAGTCCAAAATATATATATATATATATATATATATATATATATGTGTGTGTGTGTGTGTGTGTGTATGTGTGTGTGTGTGTGTATGTTTGTGAGAGAGTGTGTGTGAAAGCATGGTAGCTAATGCGTTAAATTGAAATATAAAAGAATAAATTTATTGACTATGTTAATAATCACTTTTTATGTACTACTAGCGTTATCCTACGCACGTTGCTGCCCCCAAAATCATAATTTTTGCAATAAGAAAAGCAAATCAAACACCTAAATAATTATATTTCATTTAGTGCATTGCTAGAGGATAGACAATGTTTTTCTTCATTTCATTAGGCGTATAAACATACAAATTTTAGGTATCTAAACACATGAGAACACAACATATAATTATCTGTGGTAAAAACTTGAATGATCCAATTTTAATCTAGCAATGGTCAATGATTGTCCTTGTGCCTTTTGTTTATGGTTATTGGGAATGCAAGTCGCAAAGGAAATTGTAGTAGTTTGAAATCAATAGGTAGATCTGATGAAGTCATCGGTATTCATGGATTTAAGACCATCTCTCCTTTGAACTGGCCACCTCTGATTTTTGCCTGGATCAAGTTGGGTGTCAGATTTTTTGTGGTTATTCTGGTTCCGTTGCACAGCTTTGGTAGATTCAAATTTCGCAAGAATATTATCAGCACTCCTACTTTTAACATCAATAAGTGGGATAGCAATAATTGTACATAAAATTTTGCAATTTTAAACAGTTTAAAATAATTATTAATGTATTTCTATTCCTAGATAATGTTTATAATTTTTTAAAATTAATTTTAGTAACGCTAGTATAGATATACATTTTAACTTTAGACTTATAGAAGGCTGTACACTGAACAATCCTAAGCCTCTGGGGCGGAGGATGGTTCTGTAATGTCTGGTTTGATTTACACCAAACCTCACATCAACCATCCTGAGAATATGTTAAACAATCCTTCTAAATTTCATTGACTTCTGTTCAGCAGTTTAAGCATTCATAAGATAAATACATTCAGACATACATCAGTTTTAGAACCATCCTAAGCCTCTGGAGTATATCCCTGAGGATGGATCTACACCAAACGTCACAGGAACCATCCAGGGAATATGTTAAACAAACCCTCTAAATTTCATCAACTTCTGTTCAGCGGTTTAGACATCAATTACATACATACATACTTACATACAAACATTCATTTTTATAGATATAGATTAGGTTGTTTGATTAGATCTAATGATAAATAAACATCATATACATAATTATGACCCTAATATTTGAATTAAATTAAGTAGCTTACTTATCCTCAATCTCTTTTCTATCTTGAATTTCCTGTTGATATTTTAAATTCAAATTTTCATTTTGCATTTGCAGATCAATTAATATTTGTTTTTGCGCCTTGAAAATTTCTTCATTTTCTTTCAACTCAACATCAAGTTTTTCTAAATCTTCTTGTAATTTTTCACTATATTTATCTAAGCTTTCTAAAGAACCAGTAACCATTCCCACAAGTTGACGATTTTCTTCAAAAATGTACTCAATTCTATCATTTTGTGTTTTTTGATGACCTTTGTCTTGACCTTCAAGTATTTTTTCATTATTCTCCTGTTGCTGTTGAGATGAGAGAGAAACCTCTTGAGAATAATTCTGAGAGAATATATTATTGTCAAAAAACATTGTAAGTTATAACCTTTTTTTGTGTTTGTTCAGTGAAAGTTCAGTGTTTTGTGTAAACTGTCCAAGTTAATGCTTTATTTTTTCAACCTTGTCTGGAAAATAAATTATGCCTTTTCAACAATTATTAATATCTTAATGATTATTCAAAGGAAACTCACAGCCTATTAAATATTGTACCTGATAATGTTTTTAACTGATTTTTTTTTTAATTTTTGACCTCTTTCCCATTTCTGTAAATTAAGTCCATTTTCGCCTTTTTATTTCTTTTTCAGGACTTTTGATTCAATTTCTTCTTGCCTTATTTCTGCTAAATAACTTTCTTATTACTTCTTTGGTGTAGCCATTATTCTCTGCAATTTGAAAATTAGTATCCAGTTTTCTTTATATATTTTTTTATTTAATGGTACATCTAATGGACTGTAGAAAATATGTCTAAATGTCACTAATTTATATTCTGATGGGTTGTTTGAATTTGCAATAATTACGTTATATATATATATATATATATCTTTTATGTAAATTCCAAATTTTATACCCCCATTCTTTTAAATTTTAAATCTAGCAAAATTTAAACTATAATTGTTTTCTTCTTCCATTGTGAATTTTAAATTATTATGTACTTTGTTGATTTCTTTTAAGTTAATAAGAAACAAACAAATGAGAAATGAAACCTGAGCAGAGAATGAGTAACAAATGGGAGGGAAATGGTTGTAGGGGCCAATGCTAACATAATATCAAAAAAACTGAAGGCTGGAGGGAACTATACAGTATTTTTTTTTTTTATAGTGAAAAGGTGTAGTTGAAGTTTTGAAAATGGAGATATTCAGAAACGCGTCAATAAAGAAAATGTTGAGAAAGGCAAAAAAAAGGACATTCAAATGTATATCATTTGTCTTCCTTAAAACAGTTGTAAATATTTTACAACTTGCTAACAGTAGCACTTACTTATATTTAATCACTTAAACAATAGTTTATGAATATCTGAACTTTAAATTTTGTAAATTTGTTAAAACTTACTGAGACAAAACGTTTTCGTTTAACAAGAAAATACATTTATCTTGTTAACAGTTGTATACTAAGCTTGAAAATTTTAGTTTCAGTTCTTAAAAAAACCTAATTTAGCTCTTTATTATAAAATTCAAGAATACATATTCAAGAACACAGATATTTTAAATTATTGAATGTTTTTAGGGTGCTTAGTGTTATAAATAAGGCTAAATGAATAATACAATCCCATCACTAACAGCTGACTTACTATTATAGCTTGTTCGGCATAAGACTGATTTGTGTACTAAATTTGGAATGATTAAAGGAAGTATCTTATAACTATGCTCAAATAGTATATATTGATCGAATGCTGATCTAGGCAAATCAATCTTTCCTCAATTATAAGGTATCAAGATATTGATAAAATAAAAAATATTTGCAACATTGATCACCAAGATTCTTCTTATATTATAACAAAAATTTTATTTGAAATTCTTTCTAATGTTTTAGTAGAAGTGGCATAACGGTTCAAAAGTTTAAATGATACAATATTATATATAAGCATGTAAATCATTATATACTTATAATTAATAATACTATCTCACAACTTGAGCTATAAATATTATTTTTTTAAAGAAATTGTAAATCTAAAACTGGATTAGTTTTACTCTTTTTTTACTTTATGTTATAAATCTAATACTTGTGGATGTCTTATATAAAGCGAAGTTAGTATATACTACAAGCATGCATAATATCAGTGATTTGGCAAATGCTTGCTTAATTTTGACTTGGTGTCCTTGCGGTAAACCACTGAACTAAGGGAAAAAATATACAATCAAAAACAATGACTACTTCAACGCGTTTGATATAATGTAGTAAATGTAAGAATCGATATAGAAAAATGCGTTTTGGATGTGTTGTTAGACTTAAAAATACTTTTGTGTTTCAAGATGTGGATTGTTCCTATTTTAAAATTTAGTGATTTGTTTAAAACGTCTTCCTTTTACTGCAGTATAGCATTAGACATTATGGTTCAGTAACAGTAAAAAGCGTCTGCAAAACGTAAGCTTAGCTGATGACTTCCATTGCCTTTTCCCTTCTCTTAAGGCCTTCGTATTTTAGGTAAATAAATCAATTTATTATAAACCTAATTTAAACTATTTACAAAAGTATTTATAGTATGTTTGAAACATGTCTAGTATAGCTGAGATCAACAATATTTCTTATCGTACGAAAATGCATTCTCAAAACCTTGAATAGGCTAGCTTGATTTGCTAACCAAATTGTTACTACAATTAATAATTATTGTTATTGTTTTTTTAGTTAAATTATTTTAACCGTGTTTGATTTGTTGTTATATATAATTACGGTATGTAATGTTTTATAAGAAATTAGATGGAATATAAGATTATAAAGAATTTCATTATTTAGTCTATACCTAACAGCTATAAATAATTTAATCTATTAATGTTGAAATAGTTTTTATATTTTTTTTCACCAGTAAAATGTTTTAATTTATTAAATATATTGCATGATAACAAATTCAATTACAATTTAAAAAGTAAAATTATTTACTTAAAAAGCCTACTTTTACTTTCCAAAATTGAAACAAAATTAATAAGATAACCTACCTGTGTAATCTAATTTACTACTGATTAATAGTTGTTGAAATCTTTAATATTTAAACACTTTTTAGTAATTGAATATATATTGGTCATAAAATGAAATTAAATTCCGTAAAAATATAGTCTTAATGACATCGGTTTAAAAATTTTGTTTGGTTTTTAAATTACTTGTTTTATTATGTAGAACACGAATATCAACTCTTTTTCTGCGGAAAATAATGAAAAGTTACTTTTTTACACATTTTAAATGTTAGTCTGTAATGGCATGTAGGCTTATAGCGTGATTATAGTGCGCATTAGCTAAAGTGCACTGCACTATGTCTAGATTTGGTTGTAATTTTATACATTACTATATTCCTATATTAAAATATAGCTACGAAGTATCCAGTCAGGATAGATTTAGTTATAATTTTATACAACATTACTAAATACCTATGTAGTATCCAGTCGGGATAGATTTGGTTGTAATTTTGGTAAATATTTAGACTTAGTGCCGATGCAGAAATTTATAACAAATCTATCTTGACTGGATACTTTGTAGGTATACTTTAATAATATAGGTAGATAGTAATGTTGAATAAAATTATAACTAAATCTATCCTGACTGGATACATTGTAGGTATATTTTAATGTAAGTATATAGTAATGTTGTATAAAATTGTAACCACAAGTTAAATATTTAGATATTAAGTTTAGTATTAAAATAAATTGATTTTGACGTAGTGCAGTGTGCTATAGCTACTGCACAGCCGGTTCACGCTATATATGCCCATTACAGAATAACATTTAAAATGTGCAAAAAATTGACTTTTTCTATTTTTTGTGGAAAAAAGTTAATATTCATGTTTTACATATCAAAACGAGTAATTAAAAAAAAATTTAAACAACGTCAGTAAGACTTGTTTAAGCTATACATGCCACTACAGGAAATTTTATACAGAGCACAGTAGCGTAATTATGATAAATAAATAACAATAACCCTTGCTACAAATATTTAAACACCCTTGATGAACATTTTGCCAACACAGTTAGCATCATCAGAAGGTTACAAACATACAGTATGTTTGTAACCTTCTGATGATGCTAACTGTGTTGGCGAAATGTATATCAAGGGTGTTTAAATATTTGTAGCAAGGGTTATTGTTATTTATTTATAATGCCATTACAGATTAACATTTAAAATATGAAAAAAGTAACTTTCCATATTATCCGCAGGAAAAGGTTGGTATTTGTTACCTACACATTAAAACGATTAATTAAATTTAAAAAATTTAAAAATCCGTTATTAAGACTATTTTTACCTTGAATTCTAAATCTTCAGATGTTAAAAATTCAGAGTGCTGGCCTAATTGCTAACAAATGGCATTAACAGAAATAACACACACACATGTGCGTGTGTGTGTATGTAAAGCTTTATAATATATACTATATGTTGCACATGTGGGTTTATCTCAGAATAGTTTTGTGTGTGTGATCTATAAACTTTTATCAGGTGTATAATGTATTAGTCTCATTTAGAATTTGACATTAAAGACTTTAATTCTATAACTACGTAAATTGGAATTTCTGATTTTCAATAATGAAGTTAACATGCCCTCAAGATTTACATTAATATTAATGTCACAGATATTGCTATATCTCATTTGGCTGTTTAGTAGTGAAAACAGTAATATTTGATTAATTGTGTGCCTACTCAGCTTTTTTCATTCATATTTGACATTAAAAATTATATTTGAAGCAAGAAATAAGGGGTTTTAAGTGTCAGAAAATATAAAACATGGTTCAAAATTAAAACACTTCATATACACAAATAATTTTAAACTGAATATTTTTTTATAAAACAGCACTATTTTACAACATTATTATATTTATTATATTTATCTATATTATAATATAGCTTTGATGTATCCGGTTAGGATGGATTAAGTTATAAAATTAAATAGCTTTACTAAAACTTTCATTAAACTCCAGTAGTTTAAATTAGTAAGCAGGATATAATTCTTGAATTTTGTAGTCCATTACGTTCGGTGAATCTTATTAATCCCTTAAACAATAGTTTATGACTATCCGAACTTTAAATTTAGTAAATTTGTTAAAACTTACTGAGACAGAACGTTTTCAATCGCTATGTGTCGATCTTCATCAGTGTCTTCTGCTTGGAGATGTTGAGTTAAGCGGTGACGGTTTTAAAAGTAGGTTTTCGATAGTATCAAAGAGTATGTGTGATTTGTATTGTGTTTGTTTGTAATATGTTTGTACTTTGTGTTTTTGTGTGTCTGTAAATTTCATATTGTTCTAGTGTGTTGAGATGTGGTCCTTTTTTGTTGATGTGTAGGATTTCTAAATTATGATAAATGTCTGTGTATTTGTGTCCTGTTTCTTTTAAATGATTGTAAAATGTTGAGTTTGTGTTCTTCGACTCTTTGTTTAAAACTGCGTCCTGTTTGTCCAATGTAGAATTTGTTACATTTGTCGCAGTTCAGTTTGTATATGCCTGGTGCTTGTAGTTTATCTTTGTTGTTGGTGTTGTGTTGTATTTTGTATTGTAACTTGTTATTGGTTTTGTATGCTATTTTGTATCCAATTTTTTTGAAATTTGCGGGCTATTTTGTTTGTTGTTTTGTTTATGAATGGTAATGTGATGTATTTGTTTTCCCTGTCTGTAGTGTTAATTTTAGTGTTTTTTTTTTGTATTTTGTACCATAGTTTGTCTATTATTGTGGTGTTGTATCCGTTTGTGTATGCTAAATATTTAATTGTGTCTAGTTCTTTGTTTATGTTTTCTGTGGTCATTGAGACTTCTTTAAGTCTATGGAGCATGGTTCTGAAGGCAGCGTGTTTGTGTTGGATAGGGTGGTTTGAGGTATTGTGGATAAGTGTGTCTGTCGTTATGGGTTTCCTGTAAATGTTAAAGCTGTGTTTTTGTGTGTGGCTTTTTGTTTTGGTTAGGTCGAGGAAGTTTAGGGATAGGTTGGTTTCAATTTCTGAAGTGAAATGGAGTTTTGGGTGTATTTTATTAGTGTAGGTGAGGGGTTTTTCACTATTACGATCGACAGACACACTTATCCATTACTTACTTATCCATTACACTTATCCTATTACTATCCCATAACGACAGACACACTAATCCACAATACCTCAAACCGCCCTATCTATATATATATTGTAATATTTCTTTATATATATATATATATATATATATATATATATATATAATTTTATAATTTTGAATAATTTAAATAATTTCTTTATAATAAAACAAAATTTAATAATAATAATCCTTAGAAAATAATAAAATTGCTGGGCGCCAGTGAGAATTACAAAATAATTGTAATCCTAACAGTAAAATTTAGATTCCTATTACTTTTATTTTTTATTACTTACCATTTATAGTAATAAATAAAACACTTTCTTATAATTCGATTAATTTTTGTTTAATTTAGTTTTTTTTTTTAAATCTTATTCTAGTTACAATATTTTTTTTTTAATACACTTTCTCTATTTCCTAATTTAGTTAAATATCACAAGACTCTTTCTTCCAGGTTATTCGGTGGGTGTTATGACAAATTAAAATTTAGTTTATGCAATTAATGTTGTAATAAATTTTATAAAAGAAACGCCTAGGCCTAAAGTTTTAATTTTGAATTTACAATATAATAATTTACAATCTTTTTTAAATTTAATTACTTATCTGCAGTTTAATGTTTTTGTCCAAATTTCTAGCCTTTTAAATTTATTTCTATAAACAAATCGTTCACAAACTATGTTTTTTTATGCTTGAATTTTTCCTTTAAATAAAATTTTGGCCAACTACGTTTTTATTTCCAGTTCCAATGCAAGCTTCTCTAACAATGAATTTTTCTATTGGAATTTCTAGAGAAAAGAATAAACTTTTTCCTTTGTTGAAACATCTGTTATTTAACAAACTGATTATTTGATCTTCATGTCCTTACCTGGACAGTTAAGTTTTATCCTCTATGCAATAATTTTTAGATTTTGTACAATTCTACATATGGAAAACATTAGCTGTTTCATAATTATACTAGCTGCCATCTTGGTTTTAATATTTTATGATTATTTTTTTAGGTTATGGCTCCATTTTTTACATTTTCTTTATTTTTCATCCATTTTTAATTTACTTCTTTTATATTCTGAATTATTGTTATTTGTTACTTTAGTGTTTTTATGTAAAAACATTACAATATATATATCTTATCACTTTCACTTATGTACTTAAACAAGAATCTTACTTGGTATTTATGCGAGTTAACTTTCAATGACTGGCCTTGTCATTATCATCGGGCATACGATGTAAATACGATGATGAAAATACCAAGTAAGATTCTTGTTTAAGTACATAAGTGAAAGTGATAAGTGTATGCAAGAAATCAGTGTTGCATAACTACAAAAAAAAAAAAAAAAAAAATTATATATATATATATATATATATATATATATATATATATATATATATATGAAGTTAATATATTACTATTTTTGAGTAATTTTATCCACCATTAAGTGCAATAATTTTACCTTGAGTGATGAGGCACCTTTCGGTCTTTGACCATGAACAAAATGATGAACAAATTCAAGTGAGATCAAGACACCAAACTATTTATAAGGTCATTGGTGTTATAGAAAAATTACATAAAGTGCAATACTTATAAACATATGGTCCTTTGTAGTACATATGATTTATTTTTGTAAAAATATTTTGCTAGATAATTATTTTCCTGAAGATGCTGGTACTGTTTTATCGGCGAAAAGCTTTGAATAATATATACATTAAAGTATTCTTGTTTTTGAAATGTTTTAAATTTATTATTATTATTATTATTATGTATACACCCTATAATATATATATATATATATATATATATATATATATATATATATATATATATATATATATATATATTATAACATAATTTTTAAAGAGACGCAACGGGGTTTTACTATTTTATGAAGATATATTATTTCTATTTAATAACCAAAACCAAAAAACTACTCAAGAACAATTCAAAACATTTATTATTTCAATTTCATCTCAACATTAAACAATACACAAAACAAAATTTTACAACTTAACAATTTTTAACAAAATATACTAAAATTCGTTTCTTTAAATTTGAGTTACAAGGTTTTTATACCCTTGGCTATTTTAAGATCTCTTGATATCTCGGGGTTATAGTATGGGCTATATTTTTAGAAATTCTTAGGTTAATTAAATAAATTTTGAACAAACAATATTAAATTTTGAAATTGCAAAAAGGCCAAACTATTTGAACTGGATTTATTTCTTACTATTAATTAACTACAAGATATCCTAATATACAAATTTAAACTTCTCTATTATCATAAAAGTCCATTAAAGTTATTTTTATAGCGCTATTACTCAAATTAATAAATATCAAAATTTTGCTGGTCGCTTACGTAAATTCCCGTTCTCTCCAATTTAAACAATTCACACACTTAAATCCGTTTTAGTTCTTTCAAATTATATTTTCACTGTATTAACTCTTTCAATTTTCTTCTTCCTGTTTAATCTGGCCAAGTTTACTCACAAAACTGTATAATTTAGACGAACTCTTTCCAAAAAAATAGAATTTTGACTGCTCAGCAAGGTCTGCTTCCTCTCGTAGCGTCACCCACGCCATCCAACTCAACTCTAACTACGCGTCCTTCTATTTTCTTTTAAAAATCTTACAAATATGGCGGCTTTCTTCTTCAAAAAAAACACATATGGGTTATAATTTAGTTCGATTTCTTTCCACTAGACTTTCACACATGTTTCTACAGCTGTTAATGTCAACGAACTATTTTCACCAGTTTTAATCTTGTTAACTTTGGTTGAAACTTACTGTTTTAATTTTCCGATCCTTAATAAAGTTTCCAGTGTTTATTTTATTAATATTATTAGTGTGTGAAGTGTCTTTGTGTTTTACTTTTGTGATATTTTCGAATTGTGTGTGTTTTGCTTGGTCTTTCATAAACATAACCTTACATTGTTTACAATCGTTTTTTCACTTTTTCCTTCAAGTAATTACTTAGCCCTATGTTCCTACAGTTTACAAATTTGTTTACACATAACTATTATGAGATTATCTTATTTTAATTTATGTGTTAGGTTATTTGATATAACAAATTTCCTAATACATTTCCAGTTCAAAAACCTTGTTTACAATTCCTAGGCTTTTACCAGAATTTAGTTTCAATTTTAACCTAACCAATCTTTTAATGAATTTTTGTTTAAATTTTGTATGAGTTATTTCTAATTTATTTTCCAATTCTTAAATAATATTATATAGCCCATTCTATAAATGTTACAATGTCCCCTAATTTAATTTAAACAAAAAAAATAATCCTAATATCTACATTACACATTTTTTTTACATTTTACACGCTTGCTTAAATATACATATTTTTTTTTTTTTAAATTAAATTTAAATTTACATTTATTTCCTACTTGTACATTTTATTTAATAACTACCTGAACACATTTTTATTGAGTACGTTATACCTCAACACTTTGGCTAACTTATTGTCCATTGTCTTTACCACTTTTATAATTGTCCACTTTCGTCCATTTATACTTAATTCTATAATACAATTTTATCTTAACTCTTTACCAATCAAATACTGAGCTGAAAACTTCAAGCTACTTGTCTTACATGGTTTATACTAGTTTAAAACTCGCATAATACTATTTCATTAATTTTATATGTTGTTATTTATTATTCTATTTACTATCTCTTTTTTCGCATCCTCCCAACTATTCATCATAAATTTTTTTTCAATTAAAATTAATTTGTCTTAACCTTGCCTCAACCTCACTTCAGTTATAAATCTATCAACTCTATCTGAACACAACTATATTAAATTTAACCCCAATTTCATATTACTATTATTTTATTATTATTATTATTATTATTTTTTTTTTTAAACTCTTTATTATACTATATACTTTGTTACATATATATATGACGGTAATTCACCTTACCTCCACTTATTAACGTAGACATTTATTTTATTTTAACATATTTTCGACGACATCAACATCATTAACACCCTTATTCACGTAGACATTTATTTTATTTCACATATTATCGACGTTATTTATATATTTCATTTTATTTTCAAATTCCCCTTTTTCCAAATTATATTTCCCCTTTTTATATTGTTATGCTCATCCAGTTCAATTATTTTCTTATATCATTTCAGTTTATTTTGTATGAAGTTTAACATCTAATATTTTTAAAGGTTGCAATCTTATATCCTCTATTTGATCATATCTATAGCTCCTTCAATTACACTGTCCCTATATCAACGAATATAAATTTTGTTTTAATACTTATTTATCAACGCAGATTCTCCCTTACAATACGACGAAGTTTAAATACACAATTACCATATTTTTATTACAACGATGCTTTAATATTTATTATCATAGATTCATATTTCTTTTATAATATATAATATATACGACGAAGTTCCATTATTTATCAACGCAGATTCTTCCTTACAATACGACGAAGTTTAAATATACATAATTTTATCTTTATTCGACGAAGTTTCTAATAAATTATCATAGATATAGTTACCATCCCTTAAAACTTATCTCCTGCTAACGTTTTCTTATACACAATCACCTAGAGTTTATTCATATTGCTTCCCTTACCTATATTTAATATCTCCCTTCCTATTTTATTTAAATTTATATATATTTTCTTTCTTTATTTTTTTTCAAGTGTTTGTTTAATTATTAAGTCATTTCTGGTCCATTGTCATTTCCGGTTTATTTGTTATCTATCCCTCCTACATTCGCTTCCTTCTCCTAATACTTTTATATCCTGAGTCATTCCTGTTGTTTCCATCTTATCATCCTTTGTTATTTTCCTTTCTCTCGACTTCTCCTTGATACAAGTCATATTACTGCCTGTGTCTATTAATGCCTGTACACTTGTTTCCTCTATTTAATTTCTATTCCTGGGTTTCTCATTGTCTTAGTATTCCGATTGACTGTGGGCAAGCTGCTCTTTTCTTGTCCCCACGCCTGTCCTTGCCTTAACACCGTTTACATCTCCATTGTATCTTTCATCTGCTTCATAAGTTCTATTTTCTGTGTTTCTCTCATATTTAAATTCCATTTCCCATTTTCCAAACTTGAGTTGTGCCTCCACATCCATTAACATATCCGTACCTATGATCATTTCTCTCAACAAGCTTTGTACCACTATGCATTGAAACGGATATTTAACTCCTTCCATTTCTCCTATTACCATTTTCATTTTATTAATCTGTTCAGTGTTCCTTTTAGTTGCGGTTTGAATTGTTATATTTTTTATTGGCAGTACCTCCATCTTTCCTACTTCATTTCTTAATTTTAACTCTCCTAACTCTTCTGTGTTTTTCTTTGTTATATATTCGACTTTCTCTATCTCTTTTTTATTAATTTCTATCTCATCAGCTATTATTTCATTTGTTTCCTCAAAATTTTCCTTAATCTCCTCCTCTAATTCTCTATCTTTCTCCTCTATGTCTCTTCTCACATCCTCTATTACAGCATTACTCTCTGTCCTCCACTGTCGCCTCATATCCTCTATCATTTTCTTATTCTCCTCCCTGTTTTCATCTCTTATGATTTTGAAATCTTCCTTCATCTCTCTCATTTCGTCTCTATTCTCTTTTAATTCCTTTTTTAATTCTCTCATATCCTCCTTCATTCTCCTATTTTCTTCCTTTAGGCTTTCGAATTTCTTATCCAACCTACTCATTTCCAACCTACTTGAGGCAAATCCTCTGTTCATCTCTTCTCTCCCTTTTAGACTCATTTCCATGAGAGATCTCATCATTTCCCTTAAATCTTCATTTTCATCATTTCCCCATTTTTTTTGTTGGGTTTGCATAGGTAGTCCCCTAGCTTCTTCTACCTCAATGTTAACTATTGGCATATCTGTGCCTTCCATTTTTATTTCTTTCATTTCCAAAATTGTCCCTTTTTCCTAGTCCCCTACAACTACCAGCTCGCCTATAATATTTTTTTTTTTTTTTTAGCTGTAAGTAACTTATTATACAAAATATAAACAATTTATAAACCTAACCTTGATTCTATTCAACTCAGTGTTTAATTTTACAAAATTTTTTCTAAATCTATTTCCAGTTCAAATGTTTTTCATATAAAAAGTTCTAAATTAATTTTATTTCAAAATCTCTCTAAATAAATTTTATCGAGCTCCCACGTTGTTGCGCCAATTATAACATATTTTTTTAAGAGACGCAACGGGGTTTTACTATTTTATGAAGATATATTATTTCTATTTAATAACCAAAACCAAAAAACTACTCAAGAACAATTCAAAACATTTATTATTTCAATTTCATCTCAACATTAAACAATACACAAAACAAAATTTTACAACTTAACAATTTTTAACAAAATATACTAAAATTCGTTTCTTTAAATTTGAGTTACAAGGTTTTTATACCCTTGGCTATTTTAAGATCTCTTGATATCTCGGGGTTATAGTATGGGCTATATTTTTAGAAATTCTTAGGTTAATTAAATAAATTTTGAACAAACAATATTAAATTTTGAAATTGCAAAAAGGCCAAACTATTTGAACTGGATTTATTTCTTACTATTAATTAACTACAAGATATCCTAATATACAAATTTAAACTTCTCTATTATCATAAAAGTCCATTAAAGTTATTTTTATAGCGCTATTACTCAAATTAATAAATATCAAAATTTTGCTGGTCGCTTACGTAAATTCCCGTTCTCTCCAATTTAAACAATTCACACACTTAAATCCGTTTTAGTTCTTTCAAATTATATTTTCACTGTATTAACTCTTTCAATTTTCTTCTTCCTGTTTAATCTGGCCAAGTTTACTCACAAAACTGTATAATTTAGACGAACTCTTTCCAAAAAAATAGAATTTTGACTGCTCAGCAAGGTCTGCTTCCTCTCGTAGCGTCACCCACGCCATCCAACTCAACTCTAACTACGCGTCCTTCTATTTTCTTTTAAAAATCTTACAAATATGGCGGCTTTCTTCTTCAAAAAAAACACATATGGGTTATAATTTAGTTCGATTTCTTTCCACTAGACTTTCACACATGTTTCTACAGCTGTTAATGTCAACGAACTATTTTCACCAGTTTTAATCTTGTTAACTTTGGTTGAAACTTACTGTTTTAATTTTCCGATCCTTAATAAAGTTTCCAGTGTTTATTTTATTAATATTATTAGTGTGTGAAGTGTCTTTGTGTTTTACTTTTGTGATATTTCCGAATTGTGTGTGTTTTGCTTGGTCTTTCATAAACATAACCTTACATTGTTTACAATCGTTTTTTCACTTTTTCCTTCAAGTAATTACTTAGCCCTATGTTCCTACAGTTTACAAATTTGTTTACACATAACTATTATGAGATTATCTTATTTTAATTTATGTGTTAGGTTATTTGATATAACAAATTTCCTAATACATTTCCAGTTCAAAAACCTTGTTTACAATTCCTAGGCTTTTACCAGAATTTAGTTTCAATTTTAACCTAACCAATCTTTTAATGAATTTTTGTTTAAATTTTGTATGAGTTATTTCTAATTTATTTTCCAATTCTTAAATAATATTATATAGCCCATTCTATAAATGTTACAATATATATATATATATATAATTTCAAAATGTGACTAAATAAACACTTTCATAACCAAGAATATTTTATTGTACTTTATACATTTATTTCATATCGAAATCTTGTTGCTGTTCATGAGGAGTTGGTTGTTAATTACTTTTACACTTTTGCTATTACTTGCGACCAGACCTTTTGTTAACTAAAGGTTGTTAAATTTCCTAAGTTTCCTCCAAGTGTAAGTTAACATTTTAACAACCTTTAGTTAACAAAAATTTTTTTGCAAGTAATAGCAAAAATGTAAAAACATTTATTTCAAGCTGAAGCTTTTTGGTGATGAATAGTAACAGCATTTTCAAGACCTATTTAGTGCTGTATAGTTCTGTGACTACATCAGGACTATTCATATATAATTGTACTAAGTTTAATAAAATTAGTTACAGTTATCTTATCTGTCTGATTAAATAAACATTAATGATCTCTATCCATTTTAATCTTTTTTTTTTAAGATATCAAGTATGGTAATAATAGTATTATGCTTGGATTTTATCCGTACCTGCTCCTCAATTAGTGTATTTTTAATTTTGTTTTTATATGTCTCTAAATTTTGTATTATATTCATTTTTAAACCTTTTGAATATGCTTAATTAGTTTCATATCGCATATTTTTGAAAATTTATGATTCTTTCTATACATTGTGTTGCGAGATTAGACTTATATATATATATTTTAATGCATTTAAATTTTCTTTATATAGTTTTTTATTTTCTTTTTAATTTGACCTAGGGCCTATATAACATTTTTGATAATTTGTACACTTGAATACTATAAGCTTCAAGTGAAAAGCTCCAGCTTGAAATAAATGTAAAAAGTAAAATAAAATATTGTAGATGAAAGTGTTTCTTTCACCACACACACACACACACACACACACACACACACACACACACATACACACACACACACACACACACACACACACACACACACACACACACACACACACACACACACACACACACACACACACACACACACACACACTGTCTAAGTGACTTATGTGTCAATTTTATTTTACCTTATCATTTATATACCTTTTTACCTGCTTTGTAGCACAATGGATGACTAAATATAAATTTTGGATTTTTCCTTTTTCACACGTTATTTAAAAATATCTTATAACAGTTTATTTCAGTTGCAACAAATTATTTTACTGCTTAACATTTACAAAATATGAAACATAACTTCAGAATAGAATCACATACAAACTGTAACATTTTAATGCTTTTTATAAAATTATAGTATACACACCCAGTAGATTCCAGATAATCGGACCCTTCCAGAACTAGGACGATTTAGTCTGCTTAAATTATTGGTCCTATTAGTTTAACGATGTTAATTAATAAATACTGCTGATATATGCTCATAAAGTAGAAAATCAGGATAGATATGTTGTATTCAAAATACAGCGTTCAGTGTATGGACGTTAAACATAGCACTTGTGAATGTAATTGCGAGTTCTGTTTACACACTGATGATCAAGATTAACAGTTTTAAGATAAAGCGGTAAAACATCAATGAAAGTGTATAGAATGTTTCTGTTTATGAGTTGTCATTTTTGATGATGGTAGAATTGAAAATAACAGCTGTGGTTTTATTGTATTTCTACATGAATTTTTTTTGTAGCATATTAAAACATTTTGGAAATTCAATTTTTTCCTTAGTTGACTTCTGTGTCTATTTTGACAGAATAAAATATTGTTTTATTGGCACCAAATAAAGCTGTAATTTAAAACCACTGTCTTTAGTGAACCCATTAGCCAAATTAACTGTGTGTTTATTAAGTGCATGCACTTTGATTTTTAAAATTTTAGTCCAATTAACAGGCTAGTTTGATAAACATGGGGTCTAATTAACCAGAATTCAGTGTTAATTCACTAAATTAACATACAGATACAGTACAATATACCTAAAAAAATATCTGGTAAACCTGAAGAAACATAAAAGAGTATAAAATAAAAGTTTTTTATATATTACTACTTTAATATAATGTACATTACAACATATATACATAGTATTTTTATCTATGCGAAAACGAAGAGAATCTGTGAATCAACATTGGTTTTTTAAACAAATTTACTTATTTTATTACAATTGTTTGTTAATATATTAAGAGTTTTTGATATTCTGAGTCCTAATTTTTGAGTTTTCGTTAAATTTGAGCCTATTTTATCTATTTGAAAGAAAATAATGAGTTGGGCTTCCAAGAGATCTTCATATCAATACGGTATGCAAAGGAAATGAGTCTGGCATCCTAGAAATGTTCATATAAATTTCTATAAGCTTATTTTGTGCAGTCTTAATTATAGTATTAGGGTTCATTTGAATTCCTAATTTTTCTAATGCACAGGAATGTATTTTCGGGCAATCTGATTTTTCAGTAATCTGAGGGCGGTCCATTCCACCTACCTCAAATTATCAAAATTCGACTGTATTTGCTTTTTTTTAAACTAAGAACTGTAAATTGGTGCTATTATATGAATAATTATTTTCTAGATTTTGTCTTTTTAGTATTTATGCTATCTAGATCCATATAAATTGTCGATTTGTGATTTTGTAATGATAAATAGTTTTGTATTTTGTTAATTCAGCTTTGTAAATACATTCATAAATGTATGTAACATTACTTTAAATTTAAGACCCCCAAAAACATCTAGGCAAATATAGTGTCATTAGTTTTTGAGTGAACTTTTCATTACAATGTTTTAGAAAAAATTGTACACTTCATTCTCAATTTTTTCTGGTATATTAAATTAAATAATGAATTGATGAACACAAAAATTTTTATTTATTAGCGTTATAAGTTTCATACCTACTATGCCACTTGTTTAAATTTTAATATTTTGGAGCTATGATTTATTTTAATATTCAAAATTAATATTTAATATAATTCGTAACTTTTAATTTCAGATTTTCTAGTAGGTATATCATTTAATAATAATGAGCAAGAAAAATATGTACCTATGAGTCTTTATTCTATCTTCAAAATCGGCAAACCTAAACTATTTAACATATAAATCAATGTCTATTAAACTCACAATAACTTGAATGTTTATTGTTGAAGAATTAAAATTTGTCAAATTTTAGCAAAATATAAATCGAACAGTTGGCTTTTAAATGTTTGCTATAAAATTTTGTGCTTTTTGCCAAGTGTGTAAATTTGTTATTTAATTTTGATAGTTCTTCCTATCTAGTGTATTATGCACTATCCGGTTTTATACTAATATTGTGAGGTAACTGTAATTGATTATTTTATTACATTTGTCACCTTTTTTTATATCAATTGTGAAATTAAACTTTCTCAACTTAGCAAACCACATCACCTTAGTTCATCTTTAGTCATGCAATAGTTTTCAATTTCTTTCACTTTCTCATGCAAGGCTAGGCAATTTAATTAAATCTAATATTTTCAAAAATGGGTGATTCTACTTTTTTGACAATGGTAGACATTTTGACTAATTAACCAATCACAGACTCAATAATTATAAACCATTAAACTTTAGATTTGTATTCATTTAAAATACATAAATCACACTGTAATAAAACAACTATTAGCATTAATTTTACTATTAGAATCATGTAACCACTGTGTTTTAGAAAATTTTTATATATAAACATAACTAACTTATACACTCTAACTCTATTTTTTTAAAAAAAACAGGAGTTTTATGTTTTTATTGAAACAGTTCATATTTCAATAAATAATTTACACTTCATAGATAATAATATTTAATCGTTTCCTTGATATTTTATTATGTTTTATTCAAAGTAAAAAGCCTAGTGTGCAGTAATTTGTGAAATTTCAGGTTAGATCTAGAATATTTTTATATACTGTCCTTTTTTAAAACATTACAACACATTTTATCTTTTAACCAACACAGACACACATTATATGTCTATAGTTATTACATATTCAGGGTGTTTCAGGAGGAATCTGCCATACTGCACAAGCTTATTCCTCTTACCAAAACAATGAAAAAAGTTCATATAAACATGGGGTCGGAAATAGTTTGTTGGCGAGGTTTACAGGGCCAAAGATATAACCTGAACCCTCATATGAATCATAACCTGATTCAGCTCCCTCAGTGAAATTAAATCGCACTGAAACTTTTAGGAGATTAATTGAGTTTGTTAATTAGATAAGATTAATGTAAATAAGCTGACAAATTGTATAAAACCTGTCTCAGAACTATATATGGAATAGTTTAAGAAAAAAAAGAAGGGTAAAGTAAAAATCGTTAGGGTTGAAAACATAGGTTTTTGCGTATAGACTACAATAAATCTGTTAAATTGCCTATAAAAAATATGTTCAATAAAATTTGTAGAGAACTTTATCCTAAAGAAATAATGTAAATAAAGTCAATAAAAATAGAATAGTTTTCTTTTAAGAGATCCCCCGATTTGAACACCTTAGATTTCTTTGTAAGAGGACACATGAAGACATTAGTTTATGCACAAAAATCGAATAATGAACATGAACTTTTATACAGAATCACAAGATTGCTGCCTGAGAAATAAAAATAAGTCCAATAATGTTAGGGAATCCAACGTCCCCTTTAAATCGTCACGCTGAAATGTCTATTAACAGTGGAGGTGGACATTTTGAGCAGTAATAACAATCAATGTAAGTTGATTAAGTAATTTTATGATTAATACTGAAGATTACCTTAGTAAATTTTTTATTTGTAATATAATTATTTTGAGAGGTATTGACATACATTATATCACCAGGCTACTTAGCAATGTGTGATTTTCACAACTTTTAGTTTTGTGTTTCTCAATAAAATTGAATTTAAAAGAAAACTATTCCGTTTTCATTAAATTATTTACATTGGTTTTTTTATAAAAAAATTCTTTACAATTTTTATTGACATATTTAATTTTTCATTGTTTTTTTAACAGAATTATTGCAGTCCAAACTCAAAAAAGTGTTTTTGACCCTAAACTTTTTTGCATTACCCCAACCTTTTCTTAAACTATTGGAGATAGAGTTCTGGGACAGGCTTTATACGATTTGTCAGCTCATTTCACATAAAACTTATCTAATTAACAAACTCAAATTAACATCGTAAAAATTTCAGTGGGAGTTAATTTCAAGGGAGCTGAATTTCAGGTTAAATCTTTGACCCTGTATAACTCTCCAACGAAGCATTCCCGGAGCCAGGTTTATATAAAATATTTCATTATTTTGGCGAGAGGAATAAACCTGTGCAGTATAGTGGATTCCTCCTGAAACACTCTGTATAATTACATACCTCTTAATAATACTAATACTCATAGTT
Organism: Prosapia bicincta; assembly: GCA_036971475.1. Taxonomy (NCBI): domain Eukaryota; kingdom Metazoa; phylum Arthropoda; class Insecta; order Hemiptera; family Cercopidae; genus Prosapia; species Prosapia bicincta. The sequence goes on from JBAIZL010000393.1 coordinate 5,102,139, forward strand.
CAGTTATAAATTGTAGATAGTTTTTATCTGAAAGAATTCTTTATTTTGACTGTAAACATTTTCAAGACTCTGTTTTATTTGGTAAAACTTTTAAACAAATTTGAAAACTTAAAACTAACAAACATTGATTAGATAACCTAAACACTGTATTATATTTTAACCATATAAAATTAAATCTAGTTTTCTCAAGTTAACTCTAAACTTTGGCAAAAAATGTTTACAGTAATCAAATACAAAATTAGTTTACACATACAGAGTTTAGTCTATTTAAAACACACACATTAAATATAAATGTTTAAAATAATAAGTTTTAGTATTACCTGTAAATGTATTTGATATACACCTTAAACATCACTTGATATGTTTAGTTACTCTGTTTAGCATACAAAAATTGCATTTTCTGAACAAGTTATAATTATAGACTATTTTTAAACTATCAGTTTTCTTCTTTAATAAGTAATAAAAATGCTACTTTTCTATTTCTCTTTAGAACAGTTATTCATGTTAGCAAAATACTCCTTCTTTTCACATATGTTATTAAAAAACACGAATATACATCTTAAATAAGAAACAGGCAATTTCAAGGGTGCAGAAACATAAATACTGCTTAAAAATGACAAATTATGATGTAAAGATAACCTCACTTCACAAACATAATCCTGTATCAAATAATTCAGTACGAATAACCGCAATATGTTACACTAAATTATTATAAAACACATTAAAATATATCTACATAGTATACTTACTGTACTTCAAAGTAATGCTAATCGCACAATGTCTCTCATACAGGCAGCTAGTCAACTTCCAGTATCCAGGATTAACAGAATCTGCTTAAGTGTACAATCCGGTTGAAGTCGAATCTTCAATATCTCTTTAGCTTCAATTCTGTCCAGACATTGAAGGAGGCTATGCAAATATGTCTCCTCTTGTTTATGACACACCAGGACTCTGTAACAAGAGTCAGATGCCTTTTTGTTTTGCATAAAGGTGACTCAGAAATTCATAACAATAAAGATAGAACTTGGTAATGGTATGCCTTGTTCTTGCTTGTAATGCAAAGGTTAAAATGGACCAGTGTACATTTTTGTAGATGTTAAAATCATTTGATGCCTTAGGTATAGTTGACAACCACTTGTCTCATTGCTCCACTGTTCTGTCCATTAATTTCTTAAACTTCAACAAAACCTTACCAAACAGCCACTCTGAGCAAACGTACAGGGTGAAACAGGATTCAAGTTAACAGCTGTTCTAGCGACTTTGTTAGCCTTCTCATTTCATTGTAGTCCACAATGCCCAGTTACATACTGGAACTAGGTCTCTTTTTCCCACCAGGTGGTATATTTCTGACACTCGATGGTGGTAACTTGAAGGTTTGTACCGCTGTAACAGTTGTAGTGTACTCTTGGGGTCTCTGAATATGCACATCTTTTTATTTGTAATCTCCGCTATATGAGCAATAACTGCATTGATAGCTAGGAGTTCAGTGTCATTACTAGAACATGAGTTTGCAGGTATCAAATATAATTCTTCAGTATCTTCTCAAGTAGCCCGCTTCAGACCTAGAATTGGCAATTATAGTAGATCTAGCCTAACATTAGGGGGTTGGAAGTTCCAAGCTATTTACAATTGTTACTGTCTCTGGAACTACATCAAGCATGGCTGTCGCGAGAAAGGACTTGATAAAGCAAAGAGTTTTTATATTGAGTATCCAGGTACACAGAAACAGAACAGGATTAGGTGTGAAGTGCCAAAAGTTGCAGATACTTACGGCAAATAACTATTTTCAGATTTAAATCAAATTGCCTAACATTCAACTAAATTTTCATGGCTTGTATAGAGGTTGTCCTGTGGCATCCCAAGCAGTGATGAGTTCTAAATTATAGCCAGTCTATTCATAGGCGATTTAGAAGCTGAACTCCATATCTCTGTATCATACATCATCTTGGTTCGTATAAATGTGGTGTACAGTTGACTAAGCATGAGAGTATCAGCTCCACATGTTCTACTAAGACAATGCGGAACAGTTGCCTACTAAGATAATTATCTACATAGTGTCAAATACTGTAATATATTAATAGTATAGTATTTTATTAATTTAGTAATTAAAATGACCAATATTAGAGTTTTGTTTGTAGAATAGATTTGATTTTAAAATATAAAGTGTGTTTTTTCATAAGTGTAGTAGCATTTGTAAAGCAAAACAAAAGGTTTTGTCTCATTTATATTTGTGAAGTTTCAAATACATATTATAATTCAGTGAATAAGAAACGTTTTATAACACTAAGTTTTATGGTTTTAAAGTAAATTTTATCCCTATTTTTCATCTTTCTCATTGTAATACATGTTGACGTGATGTGGGATATCTTTCTTCTCCATTTTCTTGAACTTCAGAAGAAATGCTCTGCAGATCTAAAAAGAGAATGTAAGGCATGCTAGGTAAAAATGTGCTTTGCAGTATTCAAAAGATCTGATCACTGAATACGAAACAATAACATAATCTACAATTAATCAGCAAGACACTGATAAAGATCGTGACATAGCGATCAAAAAAGTTCTGTCTCAGTAAATTTTTATAAATTTACAAAATTAAAGGTTCGGATAGTCCTAAACTAATGTAAAAGGGATTAATTAGGTTTCACGGAACGTAACGAACTACAAAATTCAAGGATAATCTTCAAGTTACACATTACAAATATAATTAAATAGAAATGAGCATCAAGTATAATCAATAATTTGTTTTACTTATTCACTTTAACTTATATTAATGTATAAAGACTATAGTATCACTTAATTGTTGTCTAAATAAGGACGGTTGTTTTAGGAGATGCATCCTGTCATTAACTCGGGCCATAGCTGGCTATTTAAGGATGGGGTTGATGGTAAGGTGTGTGAATTGATCTTTCTGTTTGGCCTGTGTAGAAACTTGGGCATAAACTGCATGTCAGTTAAACAGAAGAGTTGTTTGTGATGTTGGATTTGAAATGTTTGTTGAGGTTTTTGTGCGTGGTTTAAGCGGTTTTGTATTGTATTTAGGATAGGTGTTGGTTATTATGTGTGTTTTGCATAATATGTAACGTCAGTGTTTTGTAGTTTGTAGGTTTGTCAAGTGTTTTTTGTTCGTTTGTTTTGTTTATGGTTATTGAGTTTTTATTCTAGCTGGTAGTATAATTTATTGACTTAATAAAACTAGTATTTCAAGTTAAAAATGAAACAATAATTTATTTTTTTAAACATCTTTCAATGATCATCATCACCAGTGAGGCTAACTACACAGATTCTAAATTATAACTATTGTTGAGTTAAACAAACTAAACATTGAGTTAAATTCTTGATTGTGAGTTGGTGTTTGTGTTATTTAATTTTAATCTTTGCTCACAGACTAAATTCTTTGAGTTTGTCATTTACAAACAAATTAATTTTACTAGGGGCAACGGGGGTGTAATTTTTTATCTATATTAATGTATAAAAATCTAATGGTGTCTGTCTGTGTGTGTATTAATCAATCACATAAAAATTACTTTACCCATTGAGCTGAGATTTTACATAGACATTCTTGGGGTCCCTGGTTAACACATAGGCCTATTTTTATTTAGAAATTTTGACAGGGTACCGCCCCACGGGAGTTGAAACCCCCTTAACACTCAATTTTCTATACTCAATTTAATACTTAATTTGATTTAATCAACTAATAATCACCTGTAACAGTCACTTTTAAACAGCTGATAGTAATTGTTTGCTATCCATCTTTCTAGGTTAGTTTACTTTACAATTGTCATGTTACAAACAGAAGTTTTTCCTTCCCTTGGTTTTCAAGACAATAATCAGTAAGTTTATAGTTTGATATATTTATTTGGAACTAATCTAAACTATTATATAAAAATCTAAAGGTATCTATCTGTGTGTATATTACTTAAACACGTAAAAACTAGTGAACCCATTGAGCTGAAATTTGGTATTTATTTCTCATTTCCACGTGTTTGATATTAGTAAAAAAAATTATACTGGGTGACAAAGAAAGTCATCAAAAATACAAAAAAATATGAAAACTCTCGCTCATGCCCCAGAAGTTTACAGGTTTGGAAAATGTAATCCCCCCCAAACTTGGTGCTAATAGTGCTGGTAAAAATGCACATTGCCCACCTCCAATACAATACATATAAAATGAATCAAAAACATGTCATAAAGATATATTAACAATTATTGTTTGTTATTCCCTGGAAATGTATAATTTTATATACCTATAAATTATCCAGTCAGGATAGATTTGGTTGTAATTTTATGTTTAACAAAATGTACACATTAAGGCTAGAATAGAGATCACGTGACGAAGTATTACTCGTGACGGAAGTAGACGTATAATTAGGTAATGTTCTATAAAATTACAACCAAATATCCTGACTGGACACTCTACAGGTATATTTTAATATAGGTAAATGGTATTGTATAAAGTAACAACCAAATCTATTGTAATTGGATACTTTATAGGTAGGCCTGTATTTAAATATATGTATACGTAGTACGCCGTTGATATGCGGTCTTATTACTTCTTACTACTTAGCAATGAATTTTTTACCCAATTTTAATTTGATAAAAATTTTATTTATTTCCTTGTGCTAGAGTTTTCATTATTTTTTTTCATTATTTTTTTTCATATCCCCGATGACTTTCTGCATCGCCCGGTATAATTTTTTCCCTATCGATCACGTGGGAACGAGAAATAAATACCTTAAATATTACATAGATATTCTTAGGGTCCCTGGTTTTCACATAGGCCTATTTTTATTTAGAAATTCTGTCAGGGCACCGCCCCACTGGGCTTGGAAACTCCCTTAACGGTAGATTTATAAACTATAGTTTGATATGTTTATTCGGGTTTAATTTCAGTAAATTAAATTGAACCCAAATACAAATATAATTTAAATCAATACAAATATTCATCAATGCCATACGAAGGACAGGCACTCTGCTAGTTCTACATAAATAAAACCTCTTAAACCACAAACATTTTTTATTTATTTACTGATCTACAATTTCCTCTGAAGATGATTGCTTTGCAATCGAAATTTACATCAAGATATAAATAAAATGTTTTTGAGATTTTATTTATTTATAATTGCAAATTACACTACTGTTGATACAAGTTATTATGGGGGTGTATGCTAATTTTCTTACCTTATTTTCCCTGCATTGAAAATCCTTCATAAAAAAGAAGTTATTCTGGCTGATTGTCTTGAAACAAAAATTAAAAAAAAAAAACACAGCTCAATTCAGGATCAGAGGTACATCAGGATTGTACATTTCAATCAAAATATACATCAGGACATAAATAGAAAGGTTTTGTGATCTAGGAGGTTTTATTTATTTATAATTAATAAACTCCCATGTTGCTAAAGTATAGGGGGTATAATTCACCTGAATTACATAATCTTTCTATAGAGTTTACTTAGGCTCCATTATAAGAGGTCTTAGGAAGGGTCTGTAGGTGGTATTAGGTAGGCAAGAGGAAAGGACTTAATTAATGATCCCATGGTATTGGAAGTAGGATTAAATTGTGACATTGTGTAGACATGGTCACTTGGTTGGCCACCAGCTTTCAATCAGCATGAAGAGCAGTGTATACTTGCTACCACATTTTATGTATAATTTTATATATATTTTATTTAACATTGCTTTCCAAAGCTTACTTATGTACTTGGTTATAATAATAATAAAAACTAGATTTTTCTCATTGAAAAAAGGTTAAACAATTTTCCTTTTCTTTTGACTGAGAAATGTGTAAGGACCAACTTGACAATTAAGAAAAATTATATTTTAAAATATCTAGCTTATGGCTATATTTGTATAGGAATTTAAGTAGTTGAAACCCTGTTACTGCTTAGGAATCAGTAGCTCTTGAATTTTCTATTGTGTCTAATTGGTTTCATTATTAAATAGCTGACTTATAAGTGTATGACAAATCTGATGATTGTGTTTGACCTTTCAATTGTTTCTTCCATGACCAACGTTATCTTTATGCTTAACTATGCTTACCTTTGACCTTATACTGTTATTAATGATCAGTGGAATCTAAACATTTCAATTTTAATAACAGCTAGATTAGTTTTGATCAGAAGACATTTAAACTGCAAAGCTGCATTATACTACAAATCTTCTTCAAATGTATGATACTGTTGTTTAATAAAACAAAACTGAAATATTATGCTACAATTATATGTTATAATGTAAGAGCAACTGTTTTTTGAATTGTAATTTATAAAAAAGAAGAAAACTAGAATAGAATATTATATTTTTTATAGTATTGTTACTCCTGGTTTTTTCTAAATCTTCAAAGCTCTAAATGAGGCTGAGGTTAATTTTTTGTGTTCTTTTGTTTGTTCTTTTCAAAAAATTTTTTGAGATTTGGAAGTCACAAATTCTTTATTTCACACATGTTATACAAAAAAAATCACTTATAAAACATTGTAATTTTGTTTTGTTGGTTTTGTCACTATTATTAAATATATTTGTCTTAAACCCAAAAGCAAGTAAACAGCACAACATGTGACATGTTAGATACCAATTACACAGTATATCATAGTGAGGTACATTGCTGATGGAGACATTTTCTGTCTTTATAATGCCAAATTTTTCCTGTAAATAAGTCTCAAAGATGGGGTAGTCAATCCTATTTTGCATCAGACACTCTGTAATTACACATAAATTTGCAATTCAGCCTTGGAGATTGACTGTTGTTTTAATTATGTACAGCCGTCATCATAATCAACTTTTTAATGAATTGAAAGACATTTTTAAGTTTTTTGATTTTCAGGGAAATATACACACAGTACTGAAGAATAATCTTTCTTTAATTACCGGGCTTTGAATTTTGTGTTATTTCAGTCCTTAAAAAAATTCTTCGTGTCCTTATAAGTTTGTACTCTTTTTGATGTTTTTGTCAGTTGTATTATTTTTTACTTAATTTAAGTGGCCAAAAAAAATCTTAAGTTGAAATACATATGTAAGAGTAATAAGTATACTGATTAACTCTAAGAAAGAAAAGAATGTGAATTGAAAAAACTGCATTATAAATTATGTAAATTATTTTGCACCCGAAGACTGAATTGTTAAATTTAGGGTAAATTATGTAACGAGAATGAGAGATTGTAGAAAAACGAGAATGAGAGATTTCAATATAAAATCACCAAAAGGTTAGTCGGGGTTGAACCTTTGGGCTTGGTTATTCCCACTGAATGTGTATAACGAAATTTAAAAGTTTTATATCACACTTAAAGATAATATTAACTGAAAATATTTTAATTGTTAATGAAATGCTTTAGAGATAAAGCAAATTAGTAATAATTCCTTATAAAAATTATTAGTTTGAACACTTACATAGATGTAAAACCAATATTTTATTTTATATTTAGAAGATGATTTATTTGTTACTGCATAAGATCAAATCGTTCTAGAGTACATGATGAGCACACTAATTGAAATAATTTTTTTGTGGAGCTACTAAGTCAATTTTCTTCACTGACAAGCAAGTGATGACTACCAAATGAATAGTTTAGTGTGAAAGAATCAATCTGCAAATGAACTAACACCACTGTGCTTACTATACAAAAATATTGATTTCTATATCTCAACCTGTTATAATACTAACAGGTCTGTTGCAATAAATGTATTTATTTATTTCCAATGCAGAGTGAATCTTTCAGAGAAATTTCTTCAAATTAAAGTTCGTCTATAAATAATTTTATCAAGTTAACTAAATAGCCATTTTTATAATACCCAATTATTCAATGCCAAGTTTTACTACAGCCTATAGAACACAATATGCAATACATGATTATAATTCACCAATCTATGTAACAAAACATTCAGAGCTATGCTTTAATTCTATTGCTAATGGGATCCAAAGTTTATCTTTTCATTTTGTGAACTAAATGGAGTACAAGCTTTGGTTACCTATTTTGGAAAGATATAGGCTTTTTGTAAAGATACCTTTATTCTAGTTTTCTAATAATACTTTGAATATGTTTCTATAGTCTTCTACTCTGCCCAGATGGCATAATCAACTCAATCGTCTACCTTAAATAACTCATTTAGAAACAAAATAAATGTTAATTTATTTTTTCAATATGAATGAAGAAATTATAATTACTTCTCATAGGGTTAAATATAGGCCTATGCCTCGGAAGAATTTATTTTTTGAATTTGTATTATTTCTCTTTTTAATTAAATAATTTGCCTCGGTAGAATTTGCTTTTTGAACTTATAGTATTTTTCCTTTTAATTAAATAAATGCACATGCTGTATAATTAGGGAAATATTTGAAAGACAGATTTTTACCATAGTAAAAATCCCTTAACCTTTGAGAGGGTGCATATTTCAAATGGAAGAGGGCACTCATTGAGGTTTATACTGGAAAAAGCATGATAAAATTTAATCTGATTTTGTGTTGTATTTGTGTAACTTTACAAATAAGCACTATGAGTTAACTTCTAGATTTAAAACAATAATATACAGAGAGAGGTCAAATCCTGTCATAACAAAATCGTTGAAGCCGCGAAAAACATTTTGTTAAACTGAAATTTTGTTTAGATGTATTTTGTCAAATGTAAGTGAATTTTCACAACACTGTACTACAACGCATTAAATAATTTCATTCTTACCTTTTTAAATTTATAGAAGTTAAAATTGTTGAAGTAGAATGGTTGAAAATAAGCTGGATACATTTTCTTTAACATAACTTTTTAATTTAGTTTTATGTAGAAGTAAACTTTGATAGAGAAGATACTATTTTGTACTAAAGTATAGAATAATGAACAAAACCATAAAAAATAGGGGCAACACCACAGTCAGACGATGCATGTTTGACTTTTTTATGATCTTTCAAAATTTTAGATAAAGTAGATATGCAGTCCCAAAATCTTTAGCTACATTTATTTTTTTCCTTCCCAGTTCAACACTTTTTATATATCAAATTTGTCGTCGATCTTAAACTGATCTCTTTTCACCATTATTTCTTCTTTATGAACTGATTCACTAAAATACACAACACTACAGACACTTATAACTACTGTACATGTACCGTTTACTGTAGTGTTTTGTACAATTATTTTCAATTATGATACAGATTGTGAGTGAGTGAGTTGAGTTTCCTTTCAAATATGGACATAAACACGATCCTTTATAAACTATAATTATATTTTTGTAGTGTAAAAATATTTAGTTTTACTACAATTTACGTGTTATTGTTTCGTTTAAACGAGATTTGTTACATACTTATTCATATGGCGAGCCAAACAAAACACAATAAAAAATTCGTTATACTAAAAAATTTTATGACATTAATATTCATTATAACAGGATTTGACCTGTATAAAAATACAAAAGTAAAGACAATTTTTAGGGAAAATGAGAAATACAATACTGCAAATACAATAGTCTTATAATAAGAAATAGAATTAAATAGTAAGATGAAATAAATAATAGCATTGAAACACAACTGGCTCTTGTGTAATATAAAATATATAGAAACCTTAGACTATATTTAAAAAAATTTAATCGTTCAGTTACAAGCTAAAAACGTCATTTACTTGTCTCCTACAAGATGCTAAAGAAGGCTTTTATTTCTTCGACACTTGTTACAAGACTTTTCTCTACTATAGTTCCCTTTATATTTCTCAATCTATATGTTTGTACATTTTATTATTTAATTTAATAACTCTTTATGAAAAAATATAAATTCTGTGTAGGCACAGGTTTTTGTGTCTTGCTAAAGTGTTAACGTGACACATTCTCATAACAATTGTTTCTTCATGTTACCTTACTGACTCAGTATACCACAACACAGTAAATTTTTACTAAAATATACTCCCTTTCCTTCAAACCATAACACAAAATTTCTGATTGGCTGTATTCATTCCCAGAATATGGTAAATAGTAGAAAGCTTATAAGTTGGGAACTTATCTTTACATATTAACCTTTAATAAAAATCCTTGTTATTTCAAGGTTGGTAACTCACAGTATCCTTAAGATAAAAAAGACAGGAGATTATACTAAGTTTAATCTTTTACAGAGGTGTAGAGATTTTTTTTAAATAGTTGTATTGGAATATATTTTGAAGTGGTTAAACAACAGTTGCTTGTATGATTATTCCCTTTATCTGTTGTGATATCATTAACTCATATTTTAAAAGTAATGATTTCTGTTATCTTATACATGTAGGCCTAAATTATGTTATCTCATAACACAGTTAACCCTCTTTGACAGAGTCATGATGATTAACTATCATATTGATACTTTAATGGTAAATCACATTAAACACTTATTATTTATTATTCTTTTCTGATTTGACAATCACAGTTGTTTAGTGGTTAACATGTTGCCATAGAATGTTTTTGTCTGTTGGTGTTTTTATTGCTGATTTGTTTGTTATACTTTATTTATGGTGTTTGTTTAAAACTTAAGTTTTTAATTAGCTATCTGGCAAGTGAAAAGTTGTGTAAAACTGTGTAATCTGTAGGTGATATAATATATTTTGTTTGTTCTCAGTTATAATCAAACAATTATTTTGTCCTTCTAAGTGAATGAAGTCTGTTTATTAATTTTAGTTTTCTTCAGTTGATAAAAAGTGTTCATAGTGACTACTGGCTTCCCTCAGATTTTTATACTATCACTGTTAAAGCAATATATTAGTTACATTATGGTTACATTTGCCATACTCCTGTATAGTATTTCAATAAGAGCTCTGGCGATATAAATAACTATCCTTACATTCTTTACAAAATTTAGATTATACTGCCTGTAAAACAACACTTGTAGTACTTGTTGGTTATACAAATCTATTGCAGCTGAAGAACAGAAAAATCTTGTTACTAAACCAAAATTTCTCTTTTTATTATTCTGTCATTTCTCAAAATTGTAATTGAGGCAATTACACCATTGTTTCAGCAGTGTGTGTGTGCGTGCAGCGTGTGTGATTCAATGAGTGTTTTGAGCAATTCATTTCATTTAAGAAAATCTAAGTTGTTTACTGTATCAAACAATCAACAACTCATCAAAATTGTATTACAGTCGGATCAATGGAATATGTACAAATCCAGGGCATACAAAGAAACGATTAGAGACTTGCATACCACTCACAAACCGAAATGTAGCTATTTATATTTCATTCAATTCAATTGTTAAATGTCTACACTTACATACTGAAAAGATAGACTCAATTGTCTCTATGAAACAAGAGTCTTTGTTAAATGACTCATGCACAGTGTATTGTACTAATAGTTTTACTAATTCAGAAACCCTTTGCAAAAATGGATAACAACTCGAGATAGTTTTATCAAATCAAATGAATGGTATAGGAAAAAATATGGGTGAAACACTGAACTATATTTTACATTATTTTTATTTCTATATTATTGAAACCCATTCTTTTTCACTTATGATATTTTAGTATCATATTCTTTTTTTCTTTGGCTCAATTAAAAAAATATATTAGTGATTTTAACTTATTGACAAAATAAACTTAGTAACTTTTTTCAGCCTTTCAAAAAGAAACACTATCTGAAGAATAATAATTTAATTCTAAAAAAAGAAGCTGTAGACCTCGTTTTACACAGATTTCATTCATACATTGTAGAGATATCATCTTAAAACAGAAAATTGATAAATAATACAGAAAGGTGATAGATATATTTTTTTTTAACTGGAATAAAAAAACTGATATATTTGCATTAAAAAAAAAATTATTTCTTTTTTCAGATTTTATTTTGAAATTTACTTTACGTTGTATCTATATAGTTTATATTGGTAAATTATTTTTGTTTGTTCTGAAAAATGTAAAGACTGAAAAAACATCATAGTATTTATTTTTGAAAAATACATACAAAAATCCTGGTTTTCTTTTTTTATCCTGGCAAAAAACAAAAATTCAGATTTTCTTGGTACATAGTTTCAAATAAAAGGAAATTAATTTATTACAAATATTTTTATCACAATATTTTTGACAATATTTAATATGGTAGTCAGTACAGCAAGCATTTGTACAGGACTATAACTAGTGCTTAAAATGTGTGTGTATTTGCCCGGTTGTATTTATAGGTTTGCAATTGAAATAAAAGGAGAATGGTCCCATTAATTCTGAGTTTATGATCTTACTTTTATAGTTTCTAAAGTTATAATACTCTAGGAAAAATGCTTTCAGAACAGAGCATAATGACTATGAGTCACTCCCACAGCTCTTATTACCTCATACTTTGCACTGAGATAAAATCCTTGATATTTATGTAAAGTGTTTAATATTTAGGTTAAATAGGTATTTGTGTGGTTCAATATACAGTTAATGCATTTACTACTAGAATGTATTGTTAGTAATAAACTAAATATTAAATGTTTTATTAAGATTAAGAGACTGACAGTGTTGAATTGTGGGTTTATTCACCACCTGTGAATTACAGTAAATGACTCACTACTTAAATTAGGGTAATATCAAAAGGGAGTTGTCCTTGAGACAAACAATCACCTATGCACATTTTGTAACTCCTTTAATAATCAATTGTAGATATTCATATCAACAAATTCTCACTATTTGTGTTGATTGTAAATTGTACAGTAGCCTACATAGATGTTACTAAGGTGAAAAAAGATATCTAAATTAAAACTAATGTAAATTTTATAGAAGAGAAATATGAAAATTCTAGCACAAAGCAAAATGACAGAATTTGCAGTTAGTCCTCTCTTGTAAATTTGGAGAAATGTGGATGTATTGAAGTAACTCTTTCTACTCAAATCACCATTTTAAACCTATTTCACTTGGTAATATCACCATTTATACATTGATGCTACAAGGTCTTATAAAAATGATAATTTCATATTCAGTGGGAAGTAAACCCATTTAAACTTTGTATAAAAGTTCACACAAAAGCCATACTTTAAAGAAAGAAGTATTTTTAAAAGCTTCTTTTATTTTACTTATTAATATTTTAAACCGTTTTCCTTTAAACAAGGTCTTATAAAAATGATAATTTCATATTCAGTGGGAAGTAAACCCATTTAAACTTTGTATAAAAGTTCACACAAAAGCCATACTTTAAAGAAAGAAGTATTTTTAAAAGCTTCTTTTATTTTACTTATTAATATTTTAAACCGTTTTCCTTTAAACTATAATTAAAAATTACTTAACTAAGTGCATACATAGTTTTTATTTGGCTGACGTGTTTCGAAACAATCGTTCCTTTTATGAAGCAAAACCTCTACAGTAAAGTTGAGTAGAGACTTTGCTTGGTTGTCCCCACATTAAATTCTAATCCTAACAATGTAATAAGTTTTTATTAAATTTAAGATGTTTCAAAAGAACTGTTTATTTGGAAGATTTTTTGCTGACTTTAGTAGTAATATTAGCAAGCAGAGTTTATTACTAGAAAAAAACTATGTGTTTCAAGAAATATGTATTAGTTGATTGTAAAATTAAAAAAAAAATGTTATCTTGTATATTCAATTTCTTTGCTGTTTCTAACAATGTATAGATAATTAATCAAAATTCATTTTTTATCAAGTTAAACTGCTTTGTACAGTTGAAACTTTTTATAATAAGTTATACTGACTAAAGCCTGGTTTCCAAATATATATTTTAAATACTAATTTTATTATAGTTAATAATAATATTTTTATTTTATTTTAGGCCTGGTGACAGTGCCAATTCGCTGCATGTCTTTTCGAGATGGTTTCCACCCAGGGAGAGATTAGAGTTGGCCCATCTCACCAGGTTAGTATTCTAACTATAAGTAGTAAATATTTCATAACTTTTTAAAAATTAGTGATAAATTGTTTTAAGAATTTAAAGAATCAACACTGATGAATAACACAAGATTAGAATGTTGTATGAATATATTTTAATGAAAGAATTTTAAGTGTGATTTAAATTGATGTTGTTTTCATGGTTAGGTTAATTGATTTCATGTTGGCATGTTTTACGTTCACATGGAGGTGTAATTACACCTACTAAAGATAATACTTTATCAGTGCATTTGTTCATAGTGGGATATGTCAGATTCTTATCATTTTCTACACCTACAACTAGCTCTAGGAAACTCACAGTTTGCTTGTAAATTATTTTAGATATTGCAAACTAAAAGTGACGAAAGTCCTTGCATCTGGTCTTGGGCTAATCCTTTTCCTATTTCTATCTTGTTTAACTAGCACTTGCATGTTTAAACCCTTAGTTTTTTGCTTTTGAACCTTTACCATCATTAAAGAGCTCCAGTAAAAAAATAGGTTTATTTCGAGGGATATTCATACTGCTCTCTTAACCTTACCACACTTTATGCTTCCATATCTCTAAAAAGGGCGATCAAAGCCCTTTTAGAATTATTTTTTCTTTATAGAGAATGTAATCTATTGACACATTTTGCAACATTAATCTAGTAATAATATTCCTTAACAAAAAAAGTAAACAGCAAAAATGATTATAAAGTGCTGTATTAAGTATTACTTAACTTACACTCAAATGCTTCAGTAGCTGTTTATCTAATTTATACTAATTTTATTTGTTAAATATACTTCATTTTTGCTACTTAAAAAAAGAAATTTGTACTAAAAGTAACGCCTTGACCATTTACTGTGTGTTAAAATAACTTGTTTTAATGTTGAATAATTTATAACTTTCTTATTTCATCGTAGTATTTATAGCTTTTCTTAGCAATGTTCTTAATAGTTTGTGTATACTGTAACAATGCAGGATGATTTTACAGTATAAATTACTTCATCTTCAATTTGCTCTACTACTTTACTCTTCTACAACTCAACATATATATACTATGTTATGGAAAACATTTTACCAGTTGTAGCACTTATTCTTTGTTTAAATTTGGGAGATGTTTCCCTTTTTCAAGTCAGACCATAACTGCCCTCTGGGTTGTTTAAGATTGGAGTGGGTATACGAAACAGATAAGTAGCTTGGGAGTAGGTAATTTTGGAAGAAGTTTTTGTGGAAATGATGTAAAAGTATATGTGGATTAAAATGTAAATCTTTGTCTAGTATGCGTGTTTAGTATAGTTACAAATGTTTTATATTACCTACTTACTGATCACTACTATTGTCGGCTGTTTTTATTTATTTTATGCCATCTACGCCAACAACTTGCAATAGAACTCTGCTGTATTGCAAGAACCTGTAAATTTCACCAACACACTAATTACATATATAAAATAACAAAATTAAATTAAGTCATAATTAGAAAATACAAAACCTCAAAAACACAACACTCAACACAGACTACCAACACCACACACGCTCTTCACTCTAAAACAGTAATCCTTGAACACAACATTTTCAGTTGATGAATTAAAACTTCTAGATACAGGCTTAAAACACATCATACCAAGATACAGCCAACAAAATTTCACCAAAACACCAATACTAGATCTTGAAAGCGCAATCGAAAATGTTACACAATTAGGCCAACAAGATCCAATTAGCCAACAAATAAGACACAAAATAACCCAAATTAACAGCCGAAACCATCAATAACAAATTAAAAAAACCGACCATTACTAAAGCTGATAAAGATAACACAACTGTAATCATTGATAAAAAAAAGTACACAATATTATTTAAATCATCACTACAGTAAAAGATGACCCAACAATAAAGTACAACATACAAATTAAGAAATAATTCAACACACAAAAAACATAATTATATGAATACCAAAGCACTTGGAACAAATTAAACCCATAGCTCCTAAACTAAATGCACTGCCTAAACTCCACAGAACAGACATCCCTGTATGCCCAATAATTAACCACCACTGCTCATTTTCATCTTTTAGCTAAATTTTTTGATAGAGCCATCCAAAATTGTATAAAATTCAATAACATTTCTTCCAAGAAAAATGGCCTAAATTTAATCAACAAAATAAAGAATGTAAATATTCCACACAACTCCACCTTAGTTTCTTTTGATATTTCACCAAACACACTCTGTAAAAAGGTAATAAACGCCAAACACACTCAAAACTAACACACAAACTATCAAAATGGAACAAAACAACCTCCATTAATCACAAGGACCTTAAAACTACATATACAGACAAACAAATATATGAATTTAACATATATTGAAAACCCACGAACACAAACTAGCCGCTTACAACACCATGATATATCACCTATTAAAAATACCGTTTGACAAACAAGAACAACACCAAGAATTAAAACATTATAAAACATATAGCACAGATCAATGGACACAACACAACAATAATTGTTAAACTGTACAACAGCCTGAAAAATAAATTTAGTAACCTAACCCCGAATATTCAACATGACAAACCCATAAAATACATAACAATACCATACAGATCACCCAAAACTCATAATCTAACCAACACATTTTGTAAATACAATTACAGAATAGACTACTCCACAAACAATACCCATAACAAACAATATTTAAACCCAACATCATAAATAAATACATATACAACCCTGCTGGTGTTTACAAACTAACTTGCACATCATGCCCCTGTTTTTACATAGGCCCAACAGTAAGGTCATTACACACATTACCAAGAACACATAAAACCACTCACAAACCATAACTACACAAACATTACATCACACCTACAAATTCTACACAAACAAAACAAAAATAACCATTGCTACACAACTGAACAATATAAAGCCTTTCTTTGTTTTTGAAAGTTTGAGACAAAATTTTTAAATTATTTTCGAAAATTTATATTCCTATATAAAAAACTAAATTCTGCACCTCCTAAAAAATTGTCATTGCTGTAAAAAATATTGCAAATTTTACTGACTTTTCAAAATTTGAACTTTTTATTGCTGCTTATTTACCCATAACAGTAAAAACATTAATGGAAATATTTATAAATTGCACCATTATATTCTACATACTTTCTACAAACAATATATACTATAACCTAACTTATTTAAAAGGTTTTACCTTTAAGTTATATTTTATAATTACCTTACATGTATATAGTCACGCCTTCAGGTTCCTAAATAATTAACAATCATATAAATTTAGCATCACTTACATTTATTCATCTAACATCCAATTTTTACAAAACTATATCAAATTACATCAATACGATGCAGTGACAAAGATTGATTGCTTAACTAATACTACAATTACTAAAAAGGTGGACTCTTTAGGCTTTAGGTTTTTGCTACAGTAAAGTTTTATAATTACAGTGTTAAATTGCTCTTTCTTTCGGGTCGTTATCACGGGATCCTCTATAAATTAGAAAGTGGTGAAAATAACTAGATTAATTTTTATAACTACAATGAAATTAAAATGGTTCTGAATTTATTAATTTATAAAGATCTGTAAGGTAAATCTAATATAAGAAAGATAGTACTTATGTTGAGTTCCTGGAATCCAGACCGTTGCATTAACTGCTTCTCTGCACTTTTACACATAAATAAATTACTTGCCTAATTTTTTTACTATCTGCCTAAGTTATTCACGTCGCACTTTTAAATTTCTACACATAATAACTAACAATTTCCTTAACTGTTCTAACAAAACATTGCTTACAACTTTGTAATACGACTGGACTCCTGAAGTTCCCTAAATACTTAGTCTTTTGCCCAATGATTTTAGTTCCTAAGAATCAGCATAATATCCCCCATTACGTATTTCAGTTAATTTGGTGATTCTCACACCTTTTACCCTATATTTTTCCAAATGGTACAGTGTTATTTTCCCAGGTTATTTTGGTCACTTGGAATACTTTTTTCAATAGGTTTCCCATTGCACAGGTTTATGACTACCCCGAAATAGATCAGTGGTTAAGCCCTCTTTGCTGGTACTTTAGTAAACTATTCTTAGTCACTCCTTTCTTAATATTTCTACAGATTATTATTATTATTTTGGATACTAACTAAAATTGTACTGCCTCATATTTAAATTTATGCCACATATGTTTGTTATAATATATATATATATATATATATATATATATATATATATATATATATATGAAGTTAATATATTACTATTGTAAGTAATTTTATCCACCATTAAGTGCAATAATTTTACCTTGAGTGATGAGGCACCTTTCGGTCACATGACCATTGTCGAATCACTGATATTTTTCTGGTGTAGATGTTCGGTCCGTGATATTGGTATTTGTTGACGTTACACGCACTTTCTCTTGATCTGTGTGTATGATGTTTTTATATAGTATGTCTTCTGTGTATGTTGTTTGTAGATTCATTAAATTGTTGTGTATGTTTTTATAAATGTGGTATTTTTCTAGTGAGTTTAGTTCTATTGGGTTATTATTTATTTCAAGTATGGTTAGGTTATTTTCGTAATTTGTTATTTCATGTTTATGTGATATTAGGTGTGCTGCAACATTTGATACTTTTGAATTTTTGTTTTTGAATGCTCTATAATGTTCTTCAAATCTTATTTTAAATGTTCTGGTTGTTTTTCCTATGTAAAAAGCGTTACAGTTGTTGCATGTAATTTTGCAAACTCCTGATAGGTTATGTTTTTCTGAAATTTACCAATATCACGGACCGAACATCTACACCAGAAAAATATCAGTGATTCGACAATGGTCTTGTGACCGAAAGGTGCCTCATCACTCAAGGTAAAATTATTACACTTAATGGTGGATAAAATTACTTACAATAGTAATATATTAACTTCATAAAGTCAGTGCAACGGAAAAACAATGGATAACGTAAAATATCAAGAATATATATATATATATATATATCACTTACAAAAATGTACTTAAACAAGAATCTGTGTGTGAGCGTGCGTGTGTGTGTGTGTGTGTGTGTGTCGGTGTCTGCCTGTCTGTGTGTGTGTGTGGCAAATGAATAAATAAAAAAACCACCTAATATATTGTAACTACTAGAAAAACTGAAAAAATACCTTGCACTTATTTAGTTAGACCTTAAGGTTAGACCCAAGTCAGATAAAGTGATAAAGATGACAGATCATGATAAAGTAGAAAGTTCTACTGGTAAAGTTGGTTTGAAGAATTATGTAAGGTGGTAATAGTGTAAATAGGTTTATGATATATGGTGAATTTATATGTTTATTTTCAAGTGCATGGGATTGTTAGATGAAGGAAATTAGAGAAGTTTTTTTTCTGTTTTGATGGAATAGGCGAGGTTTGGGTCTGTAGAGTCAAGGTTTTTATAGTGGTGTTCATTTTCTTTTAATAAATTAGTTATGCCATCAACTTTTTTGTACCAGTTTATGATGTCTAAATATTTGTTGTTCTGTAAACGTGGTTTTGTTTTATGTGGTTAATGAATATTTCTGCTAAGATGTTTATTTATGTAGAAATCACCGAACATCATAGCTGAATTTGAATCCAGAGGTAAGCCAAGTGAAAATCTATTACAAAAATAAGTTTTACAAATTTATAAACCTAGAAAATGACCATTATCGTGTACTTATATTGTATTATGTACATACTTAATAAAAAAAGAGTTGATTTATCTTCTGGAAACATCAGATTGTTTTTCTCTGTAAAACGTTCGATGCATTGTTTTCATATTCACTAATTGATGATAAAAATTTGAATAAAATTGACTTCTTATTTTGCAATTTTTCAATAGGCAAGGTTACCAGAATATCGACCAGGACAATTAGTGATACCACCTGACCCGGAATTTAGCCGGGACCGTGAAGAAATTCGATGGCTCCCTGCAATGGCTTTAGATGGCGATCTGCTGATGTATCTACGTGCTGCTCGTTCCATGGCTGCTTTCGCGGGAATGTGTGACGGGGGTTCTGCAGATGACGGATGTGTTGCTGCTTCTAGAGATGATACTACTATCAATGCTCTTGACGTGGTATGTTAACTTATTAACTAATTATAAATATTAGTTAATTTAAAATGAATAGTTTAGAATATGAAATGTAAAAATTAAGAGTAATTTTTTAAAATTAAAAATATATTTCGTAATAATTATACTAAAAAGTGTTGTAAGTTAGACTTTGTTATCAACACTCACTGATGATGATGACTTTGTCATTGAAATGGGCATGAGTCAATAAATGATTAATTTGTGATTTTTGTATATGTTTTTTATTTGTTTTAACATCACCTCACAAGCTAAGCTTAAAGAATAGTTGTATAAATAATTTTACTATAAATATTTTAGAGCATGGTTTCTAAGAGTTAAAATGTTTCGACAAATCATAAAATATATAATAAACTTTGAAATATTACAAGGCTTTTATCACATTAACCATATAAAGATATCAAGATGTTGAATAAATATTTTTTCATACGTAGTTATTTGAGTAAGTAAATAAAAACTATTAACTTACTATAACTGTATGTGACGTAATGTTTATTTTTAAATAAATAAAACCTCTAAACCACAAATAACTTTTACTTAAACCTTATGTACATTTCAATTGCACAGCAATCATCTTCAGAGGTATTTAAAAAATACAACTAACTCTATTAGAGTAACTAATACAACTAACAATAAGAGTTAGTTGTATTTTTTAAATACCTCTGAAGATGATTGCTGTGCAATTGAAATGTACATAAGGTTTAAATAAAAGTTATTTGTGGTTTAGAGGTTTTATTTATTTAAAAATATTAATTTACTTGCTGTTGCATTTCAAAACAGCGTTTAATTGACAAACTCAACCTCCTACTCAAAATATTGACCAGACTATAGTAAACCAACTGAGAGCATCACAAAAACTTTCAAAACTTTTTATTTTCTGTGGATTGCTGTTATCAGTATCTTTTTCACTTTAATAATTAAGTAGTAACAAACACAAATTCTCAATAAATTTATTTCTCAAACCTGTTTCAGTGACAAAATTATCATCATCACCAGTTAGTATAGCTAATACACGGTCAGCGAGTATAATATTTATAGTTTAAATATTTTATTAGCAATATTCACTGATGATGAAGACTTTGGCACTGAAATGCATTTAGGGAATAAATTACTGATAGTGAGTTAGTATTTGTTATTATTTAAATATTCATGCTCAAAAGCTAAGGACAAAAGTTTTAGAACTTTTCCCTTTAGATTGTCCTGTGCTGAAATTAACTAAAACTCTACCTGTAACAACTTCAACTCCAGAATGACCATTTGCAACTCTGAGGTACCTAAAAATATATTTGGAAATTTCTAAATCTCAAAATTGCTTCAACAATTTAATGGCTGACATCCC
Source organism: Prosapia bicincta (assembly GCA_036971475.1). NCBI lineage: Eukaryota > Metazoa > Arthropoda > Insecta > Hemiptera > Cercopidae > Prosapia > Prosapia bicincta. The sequence continues at coordinate 5,123,327 of JBAIZL010000393.1, forward strand.
TGAAAAAAATTAATTTTGCAATATAAATGTCATTTAATTTTGTTCAACTTGTTTGTTAATTTTGATTCTTAACTTTTAATATATTCAACAAATTAAAAATAAGCCTATTGTGAGGTGAGTTAAGTTGTAAACTTGTTTTACTGCTTACAAAAATTGATGTCGTATACTTAAAGTTAAAACAATTTAATAGTGTTTTTCAAAATTAAAATTAATTTGCACTTGAAACAAACTCAAGATTATGTGTTAATTCTTATCAATGTACAAATTACTAAGGTAAAAGTAGACAATTTTCATTTGGTTATACTCCTTCCATACTCTCTTGTGTCAATTCCCATTCTCAAAATAATTGCTTTGCCTAAACCACTGTAGTTGTGTATTTGACTCAACCCAGAACTAGACTATTTTATCACCGTGTAATTACCAAAAAGATCAATTTAACAGGTAAAGACATTTTATATTCATACACTAGTGTTTAATAGTGGTTCTGCTTGAGACAAAACTGAAGTATTGTCACTAAATGATGTCTGAATGAACAGTTCAGCATACACATATCTTCTATACAAATACCTCTAATCATGTAATTGGTCCTACGTGAGGAAAAACAAGACATTTGTAAATCCACTATTAAGCTAATCTTGCAAGATTAACAACAAACATGCAAAACAACTCACCTCAAATATATCATACATGTTTTAAGAGGCAATTTATCGTCATCAATGATGGGTGAAACCTGGAGTAGTAAATACTGACATTTAGTTGCTATACAATGTTTATTCAAGAACAATCCATTAGGATAAACTAACCAATATTATTTCATGAAGATATTTTCATAAATTTAGGATATACATAATTATTTTTGCGTGTCATAAAAAATATTGTCTGACTAAAGTCTAACTTTAGTTTGAACTTTTGCAACTAGTTCAGCTCACAGTCCATGTAGACAACCTACATTTTTAAAATGTATAGCTGAATCCACATACATGTTGTTAATTGTTAATTAAATATTATGTTGATAATTTTTAATATTTTTGGTGTCTTTTAACCTTACGTCCAGATTTTTTTAAAAGTTTTTTTTTAAACTATCTACACTTATAAATAAATACATTGCTACATTTACTTTTCTTCAGTCAAGTTGCTTATGAGAGAATGAAAATATATAGTATGTAAGAAGTTTAGATGTCCACAATAAAAACTAACAATAACTACTAACCTTATCGAGATTAGTTTATGGTTGTATAATTAATTATGTAGGGAATAAATATTAATAATTATAAATTCTGTTATTTCAAGAATTTAATTTGTTTCAATTTTTTTTTTTTACATAATTAAATTTAAGAATGAATAAAGGTTTTATTTGTCTACAGTGTGTTTATTATTTCAATTTAATTGTAAACCTGTCTTTGTTCATAGCTTCATGATTCTGGATACGATCCCAGTAAAGCTCTGCAAGCATTAGTTAAATGTCCGGTACCTAAAGGAATAGATAAAAAGTGGTGTGAAGAAGAAACGGTAAGAATTGATATATTTACAATAGTTAGTTTAGTTAACTCTTCTGCATTTTTATATAAGAATTATTTTATAGAGGATTTTATAAATAATTTCAAATTTTAATATAACACTATGCATTATATTTATTTAACAACATATTTTAAATTAAAATTTTATAAAATTTAACTATCATTTTATGATTTAATGTGTTGGCAACCTGTTTTCTCATTGTAACCAACTATATGTTAAACATACGTCATTATGCCTTTTAATTATATGCACCAACAACAGTTACATACTTTTAAATTGAAACTAATATCAACTAGTTATTTCTGTTCTAATCATTATTATTTGAACAATTAATTTTAAGCTAAAAAATAAAACTTTTCTAGCAATTCTATATTTTATCTCCTCACTTCTACCTAAACACTGTGATTTGGTTTTGTGTTGTACAGTATGGTAACTAATTTTTTCGTTTTATTGTGGCTGTATAGCTTTTCCCCTGACAGACTTATATAAACTATAATCACTCATATGCTCATGGAAACAATACAAATATCTTTAATCTGTGACATCTGATTTCTACACAATCTATGATTACAACTTTTACTTTACTTTATTTTATTTAATTCTCTCGTATTTCTTTTTGTGTTTTCTCTTTGATTGACAAAGACCACTGTGTGGTTGAAATATTAGCTATATGTATAGCTAAGGGTATAAATGTTTTTGACTAAAACCAATATATTAAATTTATTGGTATATTAATTCTTTTAATAAAAAAAAATTGCTAATATTTCAAAAAAACTTTTTATTAGTATTGTAAGTACTTATTAAAAAAAAAAGTTTCTTACACAATAGCTTGTTTTTTTTTCAAAATAAATATTTTTTAGAAAAATTAAATTTATTATGTTAAGTGGTTTGGAAATATTCAGTAACTGTAAAACTAATACTGAATAAAAGATATTTTACCATTCTGTCATTGTTAAAAAATGGCATCATTAAATTTTATTAAGAAAGATAATAGCTTTTTTGGGTTTACCTTAAAAAGGAAAATATTAATAGAAATTTTGTTTATACATTAATATTGCTGGTAATCATTCATGCTCTCACCCATTTTATTACACAGATTTTTAGATTCATGTTTATGCATTTTTAATTTTCGTGATACTTCTAATCTTACTTTTTTACACCAGATATGAAAAAGTTTTTCATCATTATGTCATCCAATGCCTATTTAACAAATTTGAAATATGTTTACTGTTTTCTTACAAGTTGCAATAGCTGTAGCTGTTGAAATATATATATATATATATATATATATATATATATATATATATATATATATATACATATATATATATATATAGTTTTGGTTGGTAAAGATTATTTAGATTTTTTGGACTAGGAGACTGACAGACTTACCTTGGTAAGAGTCCACACTGTAGTCTTGAAATAGAAACACATAAAAGCACTTAAACAATGATATATTTCAACCACACAGTGGTCTTTATCAATCGAAGAGAAAACACAAAAAGAAATATGAGAGAATGAAATAAAATAAATATAAGTTGTAATCACAGATTGTGTAGAGTAGAAATCAGATGACACAGATTAAAGATATATATATATATATATATATATATATATATATATATATATATATATATATATATATATATATATAAATTGTTTCCATGAGCATATGAGTGATTATAGTTTATACAAGTCTGTCAGGGGAAAAGAGATAAGGCTATTGGGGGAAAAAAAAAAAAAAAAAAAAAAAAAAAAAAAAAAAAAAAAAAAAAAATTTAAAAAAATGGATTTATCTGATGTTGAGGTTAGGGGATTCTCTGGACTTGGTATACCACTGGTATGATAGTTCCCACCTTCTCAGTTCTGAGGGATTGCAATCAGGGGGGAGTGATTTAATTATTTTTCTGGTATAGCAGTCATCAAAAGTTGCGATGTTGTGACTCGCAGCATGTTGAGCTGTTGGTCTATCCATATTCATAATTTTAACATCATGTCTGTGGCCATTCATTCTGATATTCAGACCATCCGTGGTCAGGCCTATGTACTGTGCTGAGCAAAGTTTACATTGTAGCTGGTATATGACATTTTTCGATGTACAATTATGATGACCCTGTATTTTGAAGACCATTTTTGTTGTTTGGCTGTTGAAACTATTTGCTGAGGGGTGTATTGGACACGTCTTGCATCTAGGTCTATTGCATGGGAAGGAGCCATGAGGAAGTTTGTGTGGTTTCTCTGCATCAGGGTCTGGTAGTTTAGGATGTACTAAGATGTTTTTCAAGTTGGGAGGTTGCTTGTACCAAATTTGCGGTGGATCGGTGAAAAGATTTTTGGTGTGGACGGAAGCTTGAAGAATTTTGAAGCCATCTCTCAATATCTTGTTGAGTTTATGTAGACCAGGATGGTAGTCTGTTATTAAAGACAGTTTATTTTGTTCTGTTTGTGGTTTGGGGCGAACCGAGGATTGTGCTGAATGAATTTGGTTTTCAATAAGTCTTTTTGGGTATCCTCTTCTCTGGAAGGCTGTTGATATCTTTCTATTAAAATCTTCCAATTCCCTATCATTCGAACAGATTCTCTTACCCCTGATTGCTTGACTGTATGGAATGGATCGTTTTATGTTTATTGGGTGGTTGCTGTCGAAATGGAGATATTGTAGGTGGTTTGTCGGTTTGATGTGAATTCCTGTGTTGATATTTCCATTCTGGAGTGTTACCTCTACATCCAAAAAGGTGATGGCTGATGTAGATTTCTCCCAGGTAAATTGAAGTGTGGAGAATTGTGTCAGGCTGTCTAAAAATGCCTCAAGTGTTGAAGCACCCTGTGTCCAAATTAGGAAGATGTCATCTATATATCTATACCAACATAATGGCTGGTGTGTTTGTGTCTTTAGAAAACTTTCTTCCAACAATCCCATGTACAGATTTGCGTACGATGGTGCCATTCTGGTGCCCATTGCTGTTCCCTTTATTTGAAGGTAGTTCCTTCCCTCAAACTGAAAGTTGTTCTTCTCGAGGATGAACCTGGTCAGGTTCACAAGAAAAGGTGTAGTGGGAGAAGGCTTGCCTGGGCGTTTGTTTAGAAAATTCTCTATTGCAGATAGGCCGTGTGCATGAGGGATGTTGGTATAGAGAGAGGTGACATCTATGGTGACCAAAATAGTTACCGGGGGTAGAGGTACAGATATTTGTGAGAGTCGGTCTATGAAATGATTGGTGTCCTGGGTATGTGATGGAAGGTTCTTTACTAAGGGATGAAGGTGTGAGTCGAGGAAAGCTGAAATTCTTTCCGTTACTGAATTGCAGCCAGCAATTATTGGTCTACCAGGTGGAGGGATTATGTTTTTGTGGATCTTTGGTAATATATAGAATTGAGGAGTAGAGGGGTTTTCATTATATAATAATTTTAGAGATGTTTCCGAAATGTTTTGTTCAGGAGCTGTATATTTGAGTAGGTCCGAGAGTAAATTGTTGAATTCTGTAGTGGGGTTATCTGTAAGTATTTTGTATGTTGTAATGTCTGACAGTTGCTTATTTGCTTCTTTGATGTAGTCTTCTTTGTTCATAATGACAGTGGTTGAACCTTTATCTGCTGGAAGAATCATAATATCTTTATTGTTTTTCAACGAAAATATTGCCGCTTTTTCTAATTTGGTAAGGTTAGGTTTAGTCTTCAGATTTTTAGTGAAATTTATATCGGTGATGCTTTGCATGATAAAGTTGATGTAAAGTTCAATGGGGTGATCAGGTGGTAGTGGTGGTGGATCCCAGTTGGAGGGGGGTTTGAATTTTGCAAGACATACGTCTATGTTTGTATCCGTTTTGAAAGTTGGTGTCTGAACTATATAATTTTTTATCCTAAGTTTTCTGGCAAAGCTGAAAACATCTTTTCCTAACTTGAATTGGTCTATTTCCTTAGCTGGTGTGAATGACAGGCCTTTAGAAATTACTTGTAGTTCATGTTCCGAGAGTGTGTGGTTGGAAATATTGTGCACGGCAACTGTTTTTGGTGAAGAGTTATTTCTTATATCAGGGCTGTTTTTATTATTATTTTTGTTATTTAGCAATAATGATTGGGTTGGCAGTTTAGGGAGTTGTCCACAGGGTACTGGTATCTTGAAGAGAGAACTTAGGCTAGGTTTGTCACAAACAAGAGGTGGTTTGTCGGCTGTTTTTTTTTTTTTTTTTTTTTTTTTTTTTTTTCCCAATAGCCTTATCTCTTTTCCCCTGACAGACTTGTATAAACTATAATCACTCATATGCTCATGGAAACAATTTATATATATAATATATATTATATATATATATATATATATATATATATATATATATATATCTTTAATCTGTGCATCTGTGTCATCTGATTTCTACTCTACACAATCTGTGATTACAACTTATATTTATTTTATTTCATTCTCTCATATTTCTTTTTGTGTTTTCTCTTCGATTGATTAAGACCACTGTGTGGTTGAAATATATCATTGTTTAAGTGCTTTTATGTGTTTCTATTTCAAGACTACAGTGTGGACTCTTACCAAGGTAAGTCTGTCAGTCTCCTAGTCCAAAAAATCTATATATATATATATATATATATATATATATATATAAAGTTAATACATATATATGAAGTTAATATATATATATATATATATATATATATATATATATATATATATAAATATAAAATACGTGTTCTTGTTTAATAATTTAAAACAACATAGGTTATTCAAATAAAAGAATATTTATTAATTTATATCCAAAGCATTTTGTTGGTAAACAGTACCAACATCATCAGGAATGAAAATTACAATAATGTAAAATATATATATATAGATTTTTTGGACTAGGAGACTGACAGACTTACCTTGGTAAGAGTCCACTCTGTAGTCTTGAAATAGAAACACATAAAAGCACTTAGAAAGAAAAAAAAAAAAAAAATATATATATATATATATATATATAAAGAACTAAGTCAAAATACAAATACAAATATTATAATTGTGTATAAATTCATTTATAATTCTTGTATTTGTATTTTTACTTAGTTCTTTATTAATATACAAGAATACATATTGCGATATTTATATATATATAGTTCATGTCCATTATTTTTCTGTTGCACTGACTTTATGAAGTTATTTTATTACTTGTAAATAATGTTTCCCACCATAAACCAAATAACTTCTTATATATATATATATATATATATATATATATATATATATATATATATATTTTGATATTTTATGTTATCCATTGTTTTTCCATTGCACTGACTTTATGAAGTTAATATATTACTATTGTAAGTAATTTTATCCACCATTAAGTGCAATGATTTTACCTTGTGTGATGAGGCGCCTTTCGGTCACTTGACCATTGTCGAATCACTGATTACTTTTTCTCCAATGCTTAAAGTAGTACTTAAAGTTTATTTAGAAATTTTTTTTGGACTAGGTAGGAGACTGACAGACTTACCTTGGCAATAATCCAAAACTGCAATCTCTTGGAAATAAATACATAGACACGTATGAAAACATATCACACTATTAAAATATTTCGATCACCAATGATCGTTGTGATATACAGTAAACTTCCGATTATCCGTGGGCGGATTAACTGGTTTGCGGATTATCCGGGGTCCGCCATTGTCTTACAAATATCCAATTTTTATTCCAATCAGATTCATGTGTTTAAATTTCCAAACGGTGAATTACGACGTAAATACATATAAGGCTTAATAGAAGTTAAGATGAAGGGAATAGATATGTAAATATGTACGTACTAATTTTTACATTGAAAGGGAAGCATCCCGACGCGGGCCAGCGAAATAAAAGGGGCGAGCAGACTACTGTATATAAGAGACAATGACAAAATACTTGGACGCCCGAAAACCTAATGTGTATCATAAGGTTGTAAACAAATGTCAGCTAATCTCGGCTATAAATAGTCTAGGACGTGACATATGCATTATCCATGTCTGTCATATACATTATCGATCTTTATGGCTTTGTGACACAAGTAGACACTGTGCGACGAAATGGTTCTCAAGAAACTTCGCACATTAAAGCTAAATCAATGTTCACAAAAAAAAAAAAAAAAACAGATGAAAGTGACAGATTTTTTTGTTAAAAAGTGAAAGTATTATGTGTAAAGGAAATTACATATGTACATACATACTTACTCTTGACATATACTTATGTACGTATTTTAAATAGTTAGACATATAAATGTACATGTTATAATCCGTCAAATACATTGAAATTTTAAATTATTTTCTGTATTTATTTTGTTCTTTGACGATTATTTTAAAATTGCATTAACCGGGGTCATTATTTGTGTAACTTATGGTATAATAATCGATTAAGGATCGTTTGGCGTTTTCTTTGTTCATAGCGGATTATCCGGGGAATTCGTTATCCGGCGTTGTCGGGCCACCCTATTCCACGGATAATCGGGAGTTTACTGTATATATATATATATATATATATATATATATATATATATATATATATTTATAGGTTAGTTTTGGTTGGTAAAGATTATTTAGATTTTTTGGACTAGGAGACTGACAGACTTACCTTGGTAAGAGTCCACACTGTAGTCTTGAAATAGAAACACATAAAAGCACTTAAACAATGATATATTTCAACCACACAGTGGTCTTTGTCAATCGAAGAGAAAACACAAAAATGTTTTTAAGTGCTTTTATATATATATATATATATATATATATATATATCTTTAATCTGTGCACCTGTGACATCTGATTTCTACTCTACACAATCTGTGATTACAATTATTTTATTTCATTCTCTCATATTTCTTTTTGTGTTTTCTCTTCAATTGACAAAGACCACTGTGTGGTTGAAATATATCATTGTTTTAGTGCTTTTATGTGTTTCTATTTCCAGACTACAGTGTGGACTCTTACCAAGGTAAGTCTGTCAGTCTCCTAGCCCAAAAAATCTATATATATATATATATTTAGGTTAGTTTTGGTTGGTAAAGAGATTTGGTTGGTCTTTGTCGATCAAAGAGAAAACACAAAAAGAAATATGAGAGAATGAAATAAAATAAAGTAAAGTAAAAGTTGTAATCACAGATTGTGTAGAAATCATATGTCACAGATGCACAGATTAAAGATATATGTATTGTTTCCATGAGCATATGAGTGATTATAGTTTATATAAGTCTGTCAGGGGAAAAGAGATTGGAGACGTCTGATGAGGCTATTAGGGAATAAAATGAATGGATTTATCTGATGTTGAGGTTAGGGGATTCTCTGGACTTGGTATACCACTGATGTGATAGTTCCCATCTTCTCAGTTCTGAGGGATTGCAATCAGAGGGGAGTGCTTTAATTATTTTTGTGGTATAGCAGTCATCAAAAGTTGTGATGTTGTGACTTGCAGCATGATGAGCTGTTGGTCTATCCATATTCATAATTTTAACATCATGTCTGTGGCTATTCATTCTGATATTCAGACCATCCGTCTAATATGTACTGTGCTGAACAAAATTTACATTGTAGCTGGTATATGACATTTTTCAGTGTACAATTATGATGACCCTGTATTTTGAAGACCATTTTTGTTGTTTGGCTATTGAAACTATTTGCTGGGGGGTGTATTGGACACGTCTTGAATCTAGGTCTATTGCATGGGAAGGAGCCATGAGGAAGTTTGTGTGGTTTCTCTGCATCAGGGTCTGGTAGTTTAGGATGTACTAGGAGGTTTTTCAAGTTGGTAACAGATTTACCTTTTTAATAATCCAGTCTAAAACTTGAAATGGATAGACATGAACTATAAAATACTTAAATAATGATATATTTTGAGCAGAGACACTCAGAAACGACAGTGTATTATTTTAGTGTAAATAATTTAAGATTACAGACTAAACGATTTCCAAAGTAAATCTGTCAGTTTCCTACCTAGTTAAAAAATCTGTGTGTGTGTGTGTGTGTGTGTGTGTGTGTGTGTGTGTGTGTGTGTGTGTGTGTGTGTGTGTGTGTGTTGCAACGGACCTTCACCCTGCTCACTCACTCCCGACCCTAGCAAACTCGACCTGCCACAAACCTGTCGACGTTTGCCCAACTCGTAATTACAAGAACATGAATTTAAATCGTAATTAAAAACCCACCCTGTGGATTCTGTCTACTAAGATTGAAAAGGGCATGGTCATGTTAGTGATGTGTCAAACGGTGTAACATTGGGTAGCTGAAAACACAGAAATTTATCACACAAATTAACACCTTACCATGCTTTGTAGACCTGTTTGCTCCATGTTCCTGCTCTCGTGAAGTCCGTGTCAGATAACATCCTACCATATCCTCTTTACTGAGGCCCTGTGCTATATACGATAAGATCTGCCACCCCTGGACTTGGAAATAAACCCAGCTAGTGTTGGCCTAGCTCAAACTGATTTTGTTGTTAAATTTAATTCTTTGGGTGGGTTCTTCGATTATTATAAGGGGCACTATGATCATTTATTATATGTAATTTATTAAGATAAATGACCCTATTAGGCTTGTTGGTATGGCATTTAAAGCTTTCAATGGTTTTATTAAATAAATTTTCTATCTGGGAAATATTACATTTATTACTTAGCACACAGGATTATTTAATAAAAATTTTCACTAACCTTTGCTTGAAATATGAATTTAATAATATTACAATAACGAAATTTAATCAAATGATCATATTCTTGAACTACAATAATATCTTGATATTTGGTTTTATATCTGAATTTAATAAACATTGAAATAACGAAGTTTAAACAAATGAACATATTCTTTAGATCAAAATAATATCTTGACATTTAGTTTTACATTTGCATTTAATCGCGTGGAAAATAATAATTGTTAAACAAAAGGATCATATTCTTTTAACAACATAATTTCATGACGTTTATACATATTAGAACATAAATTAAATTTTCTCTTACTACCCAAATACATATTTTCATTGATTGCAGGGAGGTTGACAGATCATATATCAAATTGCTGCACTCATTTAATTTATGGGCTGACTTTGCACCAGCAGTTACTTGACATTTATTTATTTATATATGAAATTACTAGAGAATACAACTGTTACTAACACTACTGGTTAACACTTAAGAATTGTTTACCAATTTTTTGGACATATACAATTTACCTTCAATTTCTGATAAACTGAGTTTGGATTTACAACAATCCTTTATAACTTATCAAACGAGTTATACATGATTTCACGTTAATTAATAAAAACATATCAATTTCTAAACATCTTAATGATTGTGCTTTTATAAGTTTATCTTTTCAAATTAAAACAGTTATTACTTTAACATTTATCAATCATTTAAAATTTCACATAAATCTTTTATATATGTTTAATAAGCTTCATATTTTAATTTATTTTTCAAGAAATAAAGCCATGACTTAGTTATTTAAACATTGAATTTGTCGTTTATGACTTTAGAAATTTTTCCAAATAATCTGGTTTATAATATTTAAAATTGTACAGAAATTATGACTTGCCCGACTCGCACTTTCCTGGATCCCCCTTGTATCTCCTGGGTGGTCAGATCCTTCCTTTCAGACTGGCAGTTGTTCTCGTCTGAAGGATTTTCCTTCCAGGCTGCGGCACAAGGCGACGTCATCTTCTTCAAGAAATGAAATCTAACCGGGATTTTATCATGATCGATAGCTAGCTTGCGCTAGTCGTTATTGTTAGACATTTTACGGCCAAATTGCGCACTCCGCGGCCAGATCAATGGAATTTAAAAGTCCATTATGACTTTCTCTGCAATTTAATTTAAACAGTGACCTTCTCGGTCGAATCCTCAAACGAGAGTCCCTTTTTTCTAAACCTGCAACCAATTCACTAGCTGCTTACCCCCACTACTTGATTTTCAGGCACAGTTTTGATTTTAAGCGTATTTCTTGTCTTTGATTGCTTATTTAATATTCTGTTGGAACTTGATTCTGGTTTTAGCACACAAAGCACTCGCAAAGTCATCATTTGTGTACATTACAATCGGTTTTAATCTTATTCAACTAGCAATTGAGTTTCATGGCTTAGCAAAACTAGATAAACTTATTCAATAAAATTTAAGATTTTTCAATTTCTATTCAATTGTTACGGAACCAATTTTTTCCGTTACACAGTGTGTGTGTGTGTGTGTGTGTGTGTGTGTGTGTGTGTGTGTGTGTGTGTGTGTGTGTGTGTGTGTGTGTGTGTGTGTTTGTGTGTGTTTGTGTGTGTGTGTGTGTGTGTGTGTGTGTGTGTGTGTGTGTGTGTGTGTGTGTGTGTGTGTGTGTCCTTGTCTCAAATATTAAATTTTTCCATTGCAGTACTATCTACTGCAGATATCAATACTTGTTTCGTTATGGATTCCAAACTATGGTGTGATGTCCCTCAATCTCTGATCATGAAAACATAGATATACCAGCATACAGGATTATGCAACTGACAAAGTGTCATGACTCAAACTAATTGAAGACCTCCAAGGACATACTGTATCCTTGATTTTTTTCAGGTTGTTGTCACCCAAAATCAGATGTCATAACACAGTGTGAATGATTCCATATTAGAAGTTACTTTATCTGTTACTTCAACACACTGTAAATTTAAATAAACAAAAAAGTAGAAAGGTTTTGATTTGAATTGAATAGCCCCCACACTAACTTTGAGGAAAAAAACATCAAAGAATGTATATTCAGATAATTAGAAAAAGAACATATAAAAGTTACTAGATAATTAATTTGTAAATTATTTATATTTTAATACTGATTTGCATCATTTAGACTGAACCCTTATATTAAACTAAAATGATTGGTTTTAGGTAGAATAATTTGTTAAGCATTTTTATCATTTAATAATTGTACTCATATATAATGTGGTGTGTAAGTAAATTGATTAGATCAATGCTGGTATCAAAGTGCTCTGGTTAATAGCTACTCTCCTAGTGTAAACTTTCAAACAAGATAATACTATCTTTGTTTAATCAGTACATAACATAAACTAGGCGGACTGTTGTCTCTTTCTCTCTGTGATTGTTAATAGAATTTTTTTTACTTGCAGAAGAGATTTGTTAAAGGCCTACGCCAATTTGGGAAAAATTTTTTTCGTATCAGGAAGGATCTGCTTCCGCACAAGGACACCGTGAGTTAAAATGTTATATAAATTGGTTGAAATTGTATTTTTAATTAGATTTAAACATTTCCTAATGTTTGATTGCTGTTAAGAATTACATTTCAAAATAAAATTATTCTTAAGGTGATTAGAAATAGAAAGGCTGAGCAACAGATTTGCTAATTAGACAAATTCCCTTCTGTTTAGTCATCTGTTGTAAAATAACTATTCTATCTGACAACAGATTTAATTAACCCTTTCACAACAATTACTTTAAATAAAATAGGGAATGTATAGGACACATTGCTGGGGTAAAAAAGCTATATAATTTTTATTTCTTTGCCTATGAACTAATGAACCCATTTGCCATTTTTGTAAGGATATATCTAAAAATTCATTTAAACTAAACATTTGAATATATATATATATATATATATATATATATATATATATATATATATATATATATATATATATATTATAATCTTGGGTTTTTCAAAAATGTGTGTTAGAACTTATTTCATTTTATTATTTCTTTCTCTTTCATACACTCACCCATACACACACACACTCTTTTCTTTAAAATTCGCTTCTATTTAGTAATTTATTGAAAAATTAACTACTGTCTGATAACAGATTTAGCTAACTCTTTTACAACAATTTTTTTTTAAAAATAGGTGATGTATAGGACACATTACTGAGGTAAAAAAGCTGTATAAATTTTATTTTTCCTTTATTTCTTATCCTATGAAATAATGCCCATCTGCCATTTTTATAAAAATATATCTAAAAATTCAGCTGAACTACGCTTGAATAAATATACACTTTTAAATTCTTGGGGTTTTCAAAAATGTATGTTATAACTTATGTCATTTTATTATTATTTTTTAATTAGTAAAATTTTTGTTTTACTCTCTCTCTCTCTCTCTCTCTCACACACACACACACACACACTTTTATTTAAAACCAGAGTATAGAAACAATATTCTGTGCTCAAATTATAATTAAAAAAAAAAATTAATTAATATGGTCTGCATAAATTAATAAAGTTAATGAAAAAATAAATTTACAAAATGTCATTTACTTCTAGCAAATAAATATGAAAGTAAAATCAAATTTGATGTTGCCATACATTTTTCTTGGTAAACATTGATTCTTATTGCTTTGTTTTAGCAAGCTCGCTAAACGAAAATTACTAAGCTTTTCACAGAAACATGTAAAGCTGCGGACATACAGAAGGCAACTGGTGACGGCAACGCAACAGAAACTTTAGTGGTTTTGTCACAGCATATAGAGTTGAAAGCACATATTGTTGGTGAAGTTATAGCATCGCGACTGTGAGTGACACAGAAACTAGAGTTGCTCCAGTCACGACATGTTGTAAACTCGTTGCTCAATTTCTCAGTTGAAAGCAATATTTGTTGTGTTGTGTATGCGTTTCTCAAGAATGCTCCCTTATTTAAATAATAATTATTTTTATTTGTATTTTTTGTGTTTCTGTTTCTTTGAATAGTCTTATTATACTACTATAGTATGTTAGAAAAACAAAAAAATTGCTGGTTATGGTCAGGATTTGTGTATTCAAAATATGGTAATAATATAGTCTTAATGACGTTGGTTTTTTCAATTTAAAAAATAAAAATTACTCGTGGCAATATGTAGAACATTAATATCAACTTTTTTACTGCTGAAAATATGGAAAGTTACTTTTTTCAAATTTAAATGTTAGTCTGTAATGGCATGTAGGCCTATAGCGTGCCCCGTTCGTGCAGTAGCTACAGCACACTGCCCCACGTCTAGATTTGGTTGTAATTTTATACAACATTATATTCCTATATTAAAATATACCTACAAAGAATCCAGTCAGGATAGATTTTGTTATAATTTTATTCAACATTACACTGAATTTAATTTTTTTGTAACGTTTTTGTAGTTTGTTTCTTAAAATATAGACTAGGATCGCATCCTCCTATGACGACGATATAACAGATAACTAAACTAGCAACTTCATATGAACAACCATGTAAACCGACTAGCAACTTTTCTAATAGCAACTCAAGTTTACGTTGCATTGTAATCACAAGTTGCTTTCTGTATGTTTACAGCCTTAATGTCATGAGACATTCTTGAGCAGCTTGCATTCAAAAAGCTGCTTTATAAATATATATTTACTATGTTTGAAATTTTTTTCAGAAATACCTTAATACAAAAATTGAATCTTTGTAGGCAACACCACAATTGTACTCAAGTAAGGCTTTACTAACAAGTTAATTTAATGGGTATTACAGTCAAACTAACATGCTTATGAAATTATAGTTTAAATTGCATATTATGAAATAATTGGACGACATAAGATTTGCATACTTACGTTTGGCTTGATTTCTGTAGTTTTTTTTCCGATGGTGAATTTAAAGACCCCCTCGGGCTGAACCAGGTTTAGTGTTAAAATGCTTAGAAAGCATTGTTCATTTTTTATTTTTTATTCTTCATCATTTCTGTCAAAAATCAACAAATCTTTCTTTTGCTAATTTAATAGAAGTTTATTATAACATTATTTTTTTTAGAAACTATTATTATTTATTAAATAACAAGTTAGTAATAATATCTTTATTATTTTTTAAGGAGGTATATTATTAATTTTGCATGTGTTATTGTAGCCCATGATAAATAATGTGTTCGATATTTTATATTATTTTGCAATTGTTCGTGCGTATTTTGTATAATTATCTGATTATCTCAACACATCTATTTCAAGTAAGTGAGACTGCATAATTAGTTTGAACTTTTTATCTGTTACTTATGAACTTCAAATACATTCTGAAATCTTATTTAAATTTCATCTATTGTTCCTTTTTTAATCCTAAATAAAAAGGGTATTTAATGGGTAAACTCATCTGAGTTCACCCCAATTAACAAGTCCAGCCATTACAATTTTGCCGTGCACATGTGCGTAAATCTTTTCATCTTCCTAACCATGGGTGCCCTCTACTTCAGTCATATCTGATTCAACATTATCCTTTATATCTCATATGTCATGTTAATTTTATTGTCTTTGTTTAGAAACAAAAATCCTTAAGACCGTCCGTTGAATTAATATTCATGTCTTCTTCATGATTAAAATATTTTCATTATATACAATAATAATTTTTACTTATTAATTAAAAAAAAAAATTTCATTTGGAATACAATTAAAAGCTTTTGAAAATGTAATCCTTGAGGAAATGTGTACTAAATAAAATTTAAAAAATCATTTTATAGACCTAAAATTAATTGTATAATCACACATTAATTCATTGTTTGTTTTGTCAAGTCAGTATTAATTTTACTAGCTTTGGACGCAGGTTATTTCTAGTCTTCAAATTTTCTTTTAATAAAAGCATTGCATTTTTTTAATTTTTAACTTTACATGCCTATGTACTCACTGTTTTGAGATATTATTAATATGTGGGTGATGAACCCTTACTCTGAAATTTGATAATGGTTAAAGAACTCATTAGTGTGAAGTATGGTACAAACTAAATCTCTTCAGAACATCCTTATCTCCAAACCTCAAAACCAGGATGTTTGGTTAAAAATTGCTAATAATATTTTGTCCAGTCTTATTTTGAACCAAATCTCATGTAATATTCTTTGTTTACAGTCTGAATTAGTTGAATTTTACTATTTGTGGAAGAAAACTCCAGGGGCTAACAACAATCGTCCACATAGAAGGAGAAGACAGGGATCACTCAGACGTATCCGCAACACGAGAAACACACGCGCCGGCACTCCTAAGGAAGATTCCAGCGGTACAGTACCAGACTCTGATTCCACCCTCTCTAACTCTCAATGTGCGTCCATTAATTCATAACTGCATGCATTTTTCATCTAATGCTTCATTCCTTTCTCGGACATGGCTTTGCTTCTAGTGTTGTGACTATATATATGTATAATATATATGTAGTAATATATATGTAATATATATGACATTTAACATATATAAAATATATGTAATAATATATACATTTTTTATTTTGTCATTTAATTCAGTATTATAAAGTAATTTCATAATACATTTAAGTGTAATTTAGCATCCAAATCTATTTTTTTTGCTGACTATATTGTAGACAACACAGTCTATAATCTATCTTCTATACCATATTATTATGCCAAAGTTATCTCTTTAAGGTTCACAACACACTTTAAAAAAATGAATAATAAAATTATAAGTCATTATTGCGTAATTGAGTGAAAACTTTTGAACTTATGCTGATGCGTTTCAAAATAATCATTTCATTTACGAAGCCAACCCGCTACTGCTGGTGATCGCTCGAAGTTGCTGGATATATGATTTATTAGGGCAGATTGATGGTTTGGGTTAAACGCGTTGTTTAGTATATAGTAGAATAAGGTGTTAGATTTAAAGTGTGTGTAATTGTTTAAAATATGTTGTTTTTGTGTTGTGTGATGTTTAAATATTTCAAATATTTTGTAGTGGTTAGTGTTTTACTATTTTTAATATGTGGGGAATATTTAAATTAGTATGTATGTATGTTTGTGTATGTGTGTTGGGTGTTATAAATAGGTGTTGCACATACGTTATTGTACATCTATATACATACAGTAGAGTTTTGATAATTCAAGGTAGATGGGACCGAGACCCCCTTGGATTACACAGAAATATGCTCTTGTACATAAAAAAAGACTTCTAATGAACCATAATGCTATAACTGAGAATGCATAAAATACATTTGTAGAACTTTATTGATTACAGTTCTTACATAAATTAATATTGCTTTAGAATACTTTCTTTATCATGGTTGCTACATTTTTTGGAAAAAGTTACTATGTATCTTCTGCGTATGCATATCATATTGTTTTCGTGCTACGGTCTCACATAGACGTCTTAGCAGAACAACATCTGTTGGTGTGGTATCTGTTGTTCAATATAGCGTAGTGGAGTTTCCAAGGCGGTAGTTCCTTTACCATGACTAATTTTCCCTTCTTGTACTGTCTCAGTCAAACCTTCATATTTATTATCAACATCGCTGCCTTCAGTAGATTTTTGTACCATTTCAGTAATTGTAACATCTCTTATCTCAAAATTTTCACATTGGAATTTTCACAACCTTGAAGTTTCTTAATAAAAACTGTTAAATCTGTTTCTTCTTGTGGATCAATAACACAGTCAATAGTTTCATTATGACTCAAGATTTTATTCCACGACTTACTTGATGTTTTTTCTTTTATTTTGTTCCAAGACTCGGCTATCCAGTATACAACTCCCTTAACTGTAATTTTTTTTTAGAAAGCCTACAGTGCTTTCTTCCCCTTCAGTCGTTTCCAAGAGAGATTGTAAAAGATAACATTTGTATTTTTTTTTCATACATTTCAGAACTTACTAGTTCATTGGCTGGATTATGGTCTTAACATTTGCTGGAAGATATATAGTATGGATATTATCAGAGCGCAGTTGATCTTCATCGGGATGTGATGGTGCTTTGTCTAACAGTAAAATAGCCTTCCGAGGCAAGTTCTTTGCTTTTAAGAAGTTGTCAGTTTCGAGCACAAACTCATCAAAAACCCACTCTTTGAATAGTTCTGTATCTATTCAATTAGCACTTTAGTTCTTATAAGAAACCAGCAATGCTAACGTGGAAATGTTTTTCAATGCCGGCGGCTTAGCTAATTGTTTCTGCTGCATAGCCGACTCGAAGCCAGCCTCGAAAAGTCAGGACTTGAAATTTCAAGACTACTGTATATTTACACACACACACACACACACACACACTCAGTTTTAAGGTTTTTAACTCTATGAAGACTAATAATTGACAATATAAAGTCTAGTCCCTTTAGTGGACAGCAGGGTAAATTGCATATTATCCACCAAAATTTGTGCTGAAAATTTTATGTTACTGTACTTTTTCATGATATATATATGTGTGTGTATGTCAGTTGTTTTTCTTATTTAAAAAATATCAGGTTTTCCCAATAATTTATTGACTTGTAAAATCTTTATTTTAACCCTTTAATTATCATTCACGTACAAATACGTGAGATTCCTGAATGACCAACAGGAGTATTCCTGTTTATGTATGTTCTATATTTTTCTCAGATTAGTATTGCCATACATTTACGATTTGTTTTCCTGTGTATTGTGCTGTATTCTAGGTTAATTATTTGCAACTATCTGAACAATAAATACTACACAAACTACATAGTCACCATTCTTTTGTGTCCAAAGTCTATGGGTTTTCCGTCGTATTTACAGATCATTTTGAAGTTTGTGCGGTACTTTATAAAAAATAGGTATTTTACACAAACAAAAACCTAATTTTTAGCAAAGAAATTGTTAGTAAATAAGGTAAAATTTGGTTAACATGAGAAAATAAGTTAATAAAAAATATGTATTAACAAATATTACAGTAATTTAAAAAAGTAGAGAAAAATTAAGACAAAAATTATAAAAAAGAAAAAGTGTAAAAATCTTTCAAAAATATATTGCTCTCAGGGGGCTATATCAGGGCAGGCACAAGTTGCTAATCAAAGGTTTAATGCATCTCTGTTTTTTCAGATATGTCTAGTAGATTTGTTTTTTTTCAATAACAAAATATTGATTAAAATTTGTATTTAGTTTATATGGAGTTTTGTGTTTTTCATTTCATTTTATGTTCTGTTAATTGTTTAAGCTTTATAAATTTCTTTAAAAACATTTTATATAAAATGTTTAATTATATGTGTTACAGCTGTGGGAGGTTCCAGACCTTCGCCTAATCCCAAAGAAAGTGGTAAGTTTTCAAAGGCAAGGCTTGATAGGTGATGGTAGCTGATTAGCTTTTTTCCTTAATTCTTTAAGAACTGGTTTAAAAAAAAAAAAAAATTGTTAATTGCAACAGGTTTTTATCTTTAAAAGGGGTTATCCAAACAAATATATGAAAACAACCTTGTTTTCTAGACTCTTAGAAATTAATAAGTCAAATATTGCCAAAAATGGGGGCATTTATATTACATTTGTTTATTTGTGGGAATTATTTTATTTACTTTTATAAAATAACTTAATTATTAAGGAAAATGCAATAAATAAACTGTAGAAGAGAAACTATAACTAAAGTAAACCGTATTTGTATAAAAGCTCAAAATATTATTGATAAGCAAGGACTTCTCACAACAAAGCAGACAATAAACTAGTATATGTCAAACTGACTGCTACAGAACAGTAGCTGATTTAATAGTTTTCGAGTTTTATTTTAGTTTAATAAGGTTTATTTTTCTTAAAACTAAATAGATGCCCTTAATTGAGTCACAAAAGTGTAATGCTGAAAAAACTACTTTTAGAACCTTCTACGATCCCAAAATTGATATATCAAAGTTATAATTAAAATGTATTTACTCTTTGTCGATTGTTCCACTAACTGTTTCTAGTATCCCATCTAAGCAGTTTGTAATAAGTTGTTTTGTATGTTTTTCAGTGCTTAATAATGTTTTTGCAGTAATGATTTGTTGAATATTCAGCAAATGAGTTAACCTGTATATCATGAAATTAATGTATTTTGCTTTTTAACTCAAATTCAAACTGATCCAAATGAGTTCATAACAACAACTTAAAGCAACTATGGTGTAAATGTTTATATTAATTAAAACAACCTCTCACCACAAATTCAACAAATTTTATAATAACTTGTTATTTGTAAAAAATACCTCTGAAGATGATTACTTTGTAGTCGAAATGTACATAAGGTTAAAATAAAATTTGTTGAATTTGTGGCGAGAGGTTGTTTTAATTAATATAAACAAATGAGTTCATGTTATTTTACAATAAATTTTTTTTATATATGTCTTGTATATTAAATATGTGGTTGTGTAGGGGAAGGAGGAAGTTCTGGTAGTGACGAAGACAACTCTGAAGACGATTCTGATTCCAGAGACCAAACTTATCGTTGTCAACACTGCTTTACTACAAGTAAGATTGTTTTAAAATTCTTCTATTTTGTATGATTATTTGTTTTTAATGGATTTGGAAAAAGCTAGTTATTCTTGATACAAATCATTGCTAAAATAGATTTATTTTATACTTTCTCATAGCAAGTTAGATTTTCATATTCTTTGTGTCGAATAACTTAGAGTAAATGTTTATACCTCAAAACATTGTTTTTTAAAAAATAATGAAAACAATCTTTTAAGAAAACGAATTAACATTAAAAGTTTAGAAATAAAACTTTTCTAAAAATGTTTTAAAAGTTGAATTTTTTTATGAACTGCCTTTTTCTTATTTGGTTTTCAAATCAATTATATTTTTTTAAATAAAATTTTATTTGTTTTCAGATTCTCGTGACTGGCAGCATTCTGGACCAAAAGACCGCACTCTCCTGTGCTGGGATTGTCGTTCTTACTTCAAAAAGTACGGAGAGTTGCCAACCGTTACAAATAATTCAGCTAATGTGAATAATAATAACAACAACCGTTCAGACGCACCATACCTCTTCAGACCCGTACAGACTGAGTCCCCTGAAGGTTCTCCTGGCCGTATGAGGACTCGAAATAAAGCTAAGGAAACGGTAATTAAAACTTCTCAACTCATTATTATACAGTTCAAAATTATTGTCTGTGTCTTAGAAAAAAAAAGATTTTTATAAATGTTAAGAATATCCCTTTTAGTTTAGGAGATATTCTAAGGCAGGTCATTTTATATGTACTTTGCACATTGCTCAATTTCTTTCCTCCTTATACATTTCTTTGAGCCCATTATAATGAGAAATTAGGATCACATAGTTTTAATAAGTAAACCATAGCAAAGGATTAGATCTTGGAAGGAAAACCTGCAGAATAAATAAATTTAAATAGATCAGAAGGTTTAGAGACTTTAAATACAAACTTCACTATGAAACCCTAAATGAAATAGAACATCTATGAGAAAAGAGCTTTTGAAAAGAAGATGTTTGCCATTTGTTAAAAAAATACAAATTTAATTGAGAAAAATATCTGGTAGATGTTAATTGGAATATACAGCATTAAATCTTGCATACTAAAAAAAAGGGAAATAGTAATGTGATTCGAAGAATAACTAGAAAGGAATGAATAGAGTCCTAAATTGTTAGAAACAGGAATTATGAATATTGGCAGATTTAACATTTACATTGTTAATCTGTAATATGATTATTTAGAATAAAAATAAAAATATTTTAATACTTCTGAGTGCTAATTTTTGTTTTGTGCCAATAGGATATTAAATAAAACAATATTTTTTAAAATATCGTGTGTGTATGTGTGTGTGTTTTGCACTTGAGTGAATTTTGACAAGTAGAAAATTATAAACTGTAAACAATTTTGTTTTTTGTATCTTAATTTTAATTATTTATGTTTCATACCATGCAATTTGCAGCTTTGTCCATTACCTAATATTGGTTTGTATGTACACTGACTACCATACTACACTATTCTTTATATTGATTATATAAAAGAAATGTGCACTAAACAAACAAAATCAATATATAATTTGTTTAATTGATCTATAAAAAACCTTATATATCTAGTAACATGAAGGGAGTGATGTACTTCAAACTTCAGGGTTTGAGACTGGGACTGGACTCACAGATTTTACAAAAGTAAATTGTTTCATTCCTCAGGCCATATTTTTATCATACATCTTATTCCTTTATTCTAATAAGGTGATTGTTCCTGTTTAAGTACCCGTATGGACCAAAGTAAACAGTACTGAAACAGTTGTAACATTTCAGTTTATTTTGTTTACATAGTTTTACAAACGCATACAAGTAAAAACATGCTAAATAAGTTTGACTTGGTATATAAACATTTTTTATATGACCTCCGTTCAATGTGAGCCAACAGTCATATTATTCTTGAAGGTTAAACATCATTGAAACTACAGCTGATTCAGTTTCAGTACTGTTTATTTTACCATATAGGGTATCTGTGGTGACTGGGAATGAAAACACATTGTGCAGATAAATGCATTAACCAGCAGAGACTGGACCTTATTGTGCTGTAGTGAAAGTGGCAGTTCTACAAACAAAAAGTCATTAACTCACAGTTTATTATTAAAAAGGATTTTTGGGCTCTAAATATATTCAAGCAAATACTAATATACTGTTATTTATTGAGCTACAATTTTACGATCATTTTACCATATTTTTTATGCTACTGTAGAATAATCCATTAACCATAATATAAAGCTAAGTCGGGCAGTGAATATTGCTGCAAACCACATTAAAAGAATTCAAGAGGAAATAATTTATTGTATAGAAAAGAAGAAAAATAATTTGATTTGAGGAATATAATATAAAAAAATGTTGAGCAAATTGTTAAATGGAAAATACAAGCAAACAGAGGAAAAGGGAAAAGAAATTTGAAGTGTGTGTGTGCATATGTGTGTTTTGGTGTGTGAGCACAAGAAGAAGATATGTTTTCATAAGAAGGTATATGGTATATAGAATCTTTACAAGGAGATAAAGGTTGGGTAAGATTGAGAAGACAAAACCTTATAGATTAAAGAAATTTCACTATTGAATAAGAAGTTCATTACCTATACTAGAGTAACTATAACATTACCTAGAGAGTATAACATTACCTATATTAGAGTAAAATTTGTCATTTCTAGCATAGCATCATGTAGGATCTAATTCAGTAAAGTATCTGAAGGTAAATTTATTTTGCATGTTTTAATTCAGTAAATATTACATTGAAATTACAAGGGTTTGTTAGAAAGTCCTGGTAGCTGTCTATGATTTGATGCTGCAGACTTTTGTATATTGTTACATAACCTTTTTATAAGCCCTTCACACTTGAAAATTCAATATTAAATTGATTTGATTACCACACCATCTGACGCTTAAAATTTGTTTGTTTTATTACCTTTGCTATTCCAACTACTAAATTTTTAATATATTTGTGATTTATCAAGGTCCATTCTCCATAATTACAGTTTCCACTAATTAATAATTTTTAATTGTTTAAAAATGTTAGTTATTACATTATTAAAGGATATACTGGTTTCAAAATCATTGTGTCATTGGTAAGTCTAAAGTTGTTTGTTATAATCATTTTTAATTCGCTGAATAAACTATAAGTAATTATTGTGTAACTAAGTGAATAATTTTGAACTTGCTGACACATTTCGAAACAATTGTTTCTACTACTGAGTAGTAGAACTAATAAGTAGAGGATCAGCTTCGTAAATGAAACGATTGTTTCGAAATGCAAGCAAGTTCAAAGGGATTCACTTAGTTTCACAATAATTACTTATAGAGTAATTGGTAAATCTATTTAGGTATTATTTGTTCTATTGTCACAGATTTATTTTTAAATATGTTTAATGAGTAGAAGGATAATTCTTATAATATACTTTTTTATATGCTCTACAGTAATTTGTTGAGCATCATAAGTTTCCATAATATCAAAGAATGTTATAAGTATTATATTAGAGTTGAAAAAACTTTTATGAGACAAACATTTCTAGTGAGAGAGTTGGGTTAAACCCATGCAATACCAGAACTAAAAAAACTATATAGGGACATGTGTGGTAACAGCCAGAATATAGAGAAAGTTTTTATTGGTAGAGATATCCAAAATGTGTCAACAAGAAGAATTATGTCAGTACTAGGAGTAACAAAGAAGCTTATGATACTCAACAGATATAGAAAAAATAATAATATTTAATTATAGGATATTATTTACTTACAAGAGATATCTGGAAAGTAAAGATAAAAAACTATTAAAATGCCAAAAAAATTTATTTTTCTCAAGATTTAAAAAATGTTCTATTTGGTGCAACCTTACGAAAATTAGTACCTAGGGGTAAATTGAACTCTGGGTGGTTAAAGACATATATATCTGGCTTACCCTGGCAGCTCTAACCTTTCTTTCCTAAACCGTTAAAATATTTATAAAAGAATTTATTAAATTATTTTTTATGATTGGCAGTTCGGTAATGTTTTTTATTATCTGTTAACTACTTTTTTTGTAGGGAAAAAGGTATGCATGTAGAGTGCTATATATTCCTGGTGTAATTCTAAATCCTTTAACATAATCTGGAGGTGAGAGGAGAAATGCTTGCTGAAATCTATCATCAATGCATTTCTATATATTGTAAATATGTTATGAGTAGGTAAAATGTAATAAATTTTGAAGAAATAATACGACTGGTTTGCGAGTCAAGCACTGTAATTTATTAATTTAGTGGCGGCGCTTCGATAACATATTCGTTACCTTCGTCAGGCTCAATTTGTGTTCTATAGAAATTTACAGACTCTCCATTAAATTAATAAATGGCAATGCTTGACTTACAAAGAAGTTGTTTTATTTCTACAAACTTTAAACCTAGAAAGTGTAATATGAAGACCAATATTAATAAAATTGAGTAACCTTTTTCAAGAAAAAAGATATTTTTATAATAAAAGACAACATTGATGAAAAATTGTAAGAAAAATTACACATTTTTGTATTGTAGTATGAAAATTTTACAGAATAAGTATAATATTTTTATTAGATCTATACCATGTGTAAACCTTCAATTATCATATTGGGCACCCAATGCATATACAATTTTTGAAGATTATTTAATAAGAAAAATAACTAACATTCACACTAAATCTGTTTATTTTTACATTGCTTTTCAGTGGCCAAATCTTTATTATAAGTAATTAGAACTACACTTATATAAAAAAAAGCTTTATCTTGTTTTAAATTATAGGTAATCATTGTTAATGTCCATTTTGTCTTTGAAACATATTTGATTTATTATGTCTTAGTTTTATTATAAAAGCTCAAACCCAGCCCAAAAGATATTTAATTTTTTGTGTCAGTGAGGGTTATTTTTGACACTTCTGGGCATAAGTTTAAAAATACCAGAAACATTAGAAGGTCTGTTAATAATTGTGTTAAGCTGAAATGTTATTTTTTTCTATAACAGGAATAAAAATAATGTGATGGCTTATACAGTAGAGCCTTGAAATTCCGAGTCGTGATTTTTCAAGCTTCAGTTAAATTTGAGTTGGCTAAGCCGCCAGCGTTTAAAACCTTCCCGTCATCATTGCCAGTTTCATATAAGAACTAAAGGGCTGATTGAATGGATAGAGAACTATTTAAAGAGCGGTTTTTGACAAAACTGAAAAGTTTTAATGAGTTTGTAGCACAAACTAAAAAGTTTTTAAAAGCAAAGAATTTGTCGCTCATGGCTATTTTACTCTTAGACAAATCACCGTCACATCCCAATGAAGATCAATTGTGCTCTGATGATATCCATGCTTTATATCTTCCCACAAATGATACAAGCCTAATCCACACGAAGGATCAGTGTGTTCTGGAATGTATGGAAAAAATACGCCTGTTACCTTTTACAACCTCTCTTGGAAGCGAATGAATTAGAATAAAGCATTCTAGGCTTTCTAAAAAAATAACAGTCAAGGGAGTTGTGTACTGGATAGGCGAATCATGGACCAAAATAAAAGAAGAACATCAAGTATGTCGAAAGTATGTCAGGAATAAAATCCTGAGTCGTAATGAAACTATTGACTGTGTTATTGATCAACAAGAAAAACAGGTTTAAGATTTCTTATCAAAAAACTTCCAGATTGGGAAAATTTTGATGTGAACAATTTGAGATGACAGATGTTATAATTATTGAAATAGTATAAAAACTAATGAAGGCAGTGATGACGAGAATAAAGATGAAGGTTTGACCGAGTTAGTACAAAAAGGGAAAATTAGTCACAGTGAAGGAACAACCATCTTGGAAACTGTATTAAGCTATATTGATCAACAGATAAGACACCGAGCCAACAGGTCTTTTGCTAAGATGTCTACGGTACACAGTAGCACAAAAAACGATCTGATAAGCAAACGCAAAAAAACACTTTTTCCAAAAAATGTAGGAACTGTGATGAACAATGTATTCCAAGGGATCATTAATTTATTTAAGACCCTTAATCAATAAAGTTCTATAATCATATTTTGTGCATTTCTAATTATGGTTAATTAGACTCCTGATTTTTCTAATGTACAGGAGGAACGTATTTCCGTGTATTCCGAGGGGAGGGGTCTCAGTCCCATGTACCTCGAATTATCAAGACTCTACTGTACATTTATTTCTTGAAATTTGACACAACTTTCATATTTAATCTTTTCACCACAAAAACTGTTTTCATCACATACAATGATACTGAGGTCTGGTGATTTGTGTTTAATTTGCAGATGGTTCAGAACATTATCATGCTGCCAGTTGTGATAAAACTTTCATTTTTTTAGCAATTAACACTTTCCAAGTATCTTCATAAATCATAACTACTGTCACGCATCTCTGAAAAAATTACTAGCAAAAAATAATAAGGTATTAGACCTTAGGCAATAGTTGATTTTATTTTTAAGTAAATAGACCGTATTTTTGTATAAATTTTATTAAAATTTTATACATGTATCTCCTAATTCTTTTTCGAAATATCATTTTGCTACAAGGCTTTTTTATGTGTGCAGCCAACGAAGGGAAGTGGCGGGCGACCAAAAAGGAGCAGCGGTACCAATACTCCAGATCACGAACTGGAGAAGAAGGGTGGGGGTGGGGGTTGCAAATCTCCAGGAGCGTCTAGCACTTGTTCCAACTCGCCTGGAGACAAAGCTAAGAAAAGGGTATTAATATAGTTATCCAATAGCATGCAATCCTTGTTGACGTCTTCCATGTTTAGCATGTTGTCTTGTCTTTTCCTTTATTCCACATTTCCACCTTTACGCATGTACAGTTTATATTATCTTTCGGGATATGAAAATTCTTCAATTCATTTTATTTTGAGAAAGTGGATTTTGTTTTATAGTTATCACTTCTATTATTGTATTTTTGTTTCAGATTTTTAGGATAAATATTATTTTTTTCATTTTATATTTTATTTTTACTTTGAAATATAACTAAGTTCCTTTGGTACCATACATTTACAGTTTTATTTAGTTCTCAGTATATAGAAGTCTGTGTACAAAGTTCCAGGACTAATTTAATAGAAATTCACAAAACAACTTATAATTAAATTGATACATCCTTAAGTTTAATAATCAAGAAGGTAGCGGAGGCTGTCAGAATGTTAAGCCAGCTGAAGGAGAACCATGTCTGATTCAGTCATTAAATAAGAAAGGTTTTTTGTCACAACATAAGATTTTGCCTTGACTTTTCAGTGGAATGCTATTGCATGCATCAGTGTAGTTTTTTCATTTCTTTGTTATTTCTCTAAAAATTGTCACCAATTAACTTGTACAGGAACTCATTTGGATGCTACGTTAATTTTTAATGATGCTTTTTCACAAATAGCAATGAACGACGGCAGTTGTTTATGAGATGATTTTGGTAAGCCACTTTTAAAATTTTATAATTTTCTGCAGAGTTGTCTCTCTCAATTGAAATTTTATTTTTGTAAATTTCATTATTAGCATTACTAATAGTTGAGATTTATAATTTTTAAATTCCATAAACTCATGAAAAATACTTATCCCAAAACTGCTGGCTTATACAAAAAAAAACAAATTCAAATTATGAAATCAGTTAGGTTAGTTAGATAATATAAATAGTTTCGTGATATCAACATACCTAATACTAACTACTGAGTTTAAAAAAATATCTTGATGTTAAAAAGCATTTTAAAATTGTCCTAAAACCTTTAACGTTTAACTTATTTTTATTCTGGGGATGATTCGCTTTCGTTTTTACAAATCTAATAGTAACAGATTCAACAAATATACGTAAAAAATAAATTATAAGTGTTTATGTTTACAAAATTTTCATTTTGTAATAAAAAGAACATGCACGTGTGTGTGTGTGTGTGTGTGTGTGTGTGTGTGTGTGTGTGTGTGCGCGCGCGCGCACATGCACACACAAGGGGGTGAATTCTAAGTAGTGGGGTTAGGCAAGAAAACAACCTTTTTTTTGGCAAAATTAGTATTTTTGAAGATAATCTCTTGGTTGGTCGGTGTTGTATCGTTTATAGATTCAAAATTTATATTTTGCTTGAATTGTCTTTACAATGTCTGTGGCATTATCAGAATATAAATCTTCCTCTGTAGGATAGTTCAAGTGGTGATGGGCTGCAGCAACTGTAGGGCAGTCGAAAACATGATGTGATGTAAGTTCTTCGAGACAGTTACTACAGTTTTGATATTTTGGATTAGCCTGTAACCCCTCCCTGTTGGCAGATAGGAGATTGCCTCCATTTGGGTGGTAGGAGGGAAATAAAATACCTCCTAAGATGCTCTGGCAACCTACCTTCTCCTATATGATGAAAGATAATCTCTAAGTTTTGTATATTTCGTGCAGATAATTAGAATTCTTTGATGCCTTTCAAGTAAAACAGTTCTTAAAGTTCTTATAATCGACCTATTTCAGCAGTTACCTCCATATTTGACTAAAATAATAACTCTTCAGCCAATGATATTTCTTTAAATTTGCGATTAAAACAATCTTATATGAAGCTAAATCAAAAGAATATTCAGTTTGGGAAAACTTATGCAGTTCAATTAATTGGATTTTGCATTTGTCATTAATGCACCAATGCTGTAAAAGTATCTTTTCCTTTACAAATTTGATGTTTTCGCTTCAGTTCCTACAGTTCTGCTTATATACTCTTTTGATTCTTTTGATCTTTTCCAGATAGTTGAAATGTATTTTATTCTTCATATCCTGAAGAACTGTGCCCATTAATAGTCAGAAAGTGTCCATGGTTAGAAGGTAATTTAAAATGAAGGTTGCACATCTTCATGACAGATTATTGCATTTGTTGTTGTCAGAGAGCAAATAGAGAGAACCCATATTTTAAAATATTTGTGCAAAACATTAACACTTTGATTAACATTCAAGTACCAGTGAGATCACGCAACAGCCAGCGGAAGCATTTCCGTATATGTACGTTCTACAATTTTTC
This sequence comes from Prosapia bicincta, assembly GCA_036971475.1. Lineage (NCBI taxonomy): Eukaryota > Metazoa > Arthropoda > Insecta > Hemiptera > Cercopidae > Prosapia > Prosapia bicincta. The sequence goes on from JBAIZL010000393.1 coordinate 5,152,847, forward strand.
TCTGATTTGCATTGAATTACATTTATGATTTGTTTTTCTGTGTATTGTGCTGTATTCTAGGTTGATTATTTGCAACTATCTGGACAGTAAATACTACACAGAGTACATAATCACCTTTCTTTTGTGCCCAAAGTTTATGGGTTTTCCCAGGTATTTACACATGGTTTTGAAGTTTGTGTGGTATTTTACAATTAATAGGTGATTGAAAAATGAAGAAATTCTCTTGTGTCCAAAGTCTATGGTTTTCCCCACGTGTTTACAGATCGTTTCAAAGTGTGTGCAGTATTTTACAATAAATAAGTAGTAAAAAAAAGATCAACAGCTAATTTTTAACAAAGACATAGTCAGTAAATATAAGGTAAAGTTTGGTTAACATGAGAAAATAAGTAAATAAAAAAAATATTAACAAATATTATAATTTAAGAAATTAGAGAACAATTTTTAAAAAATTAGACGAAAGAAAAAGTATAAAAATCTTTCAAAAATATGTTGCTTCCAGGGGCTATATCAGGACAGGCAGCAGACACATGTTGCTAATCAAAGGGTTAAGTATTCAGTTAAGGAACCAAACTTCCCAATGCAATTCTAAAATATTCCACATGTCCTTTTATATTCTTCTTAAACGGATGTGAAACAGTTACATAATTTTTTTAACTAGGCTAAAATAAGTATATTTCAATACATACCTGGAACAAAATGCAATGATCCTCCCCCATACTCCTTACCAGGCGGCTTTAAGTCCCTATCATAATCTTATCTGTTGGTATATATATATATATATATATATATATATATATATATATATATATATATATATATATATATATATATATATTTATAGGTTAGTTCTAGTAGAGCTTAAAGCTTATTTAGGAATTTTTTGGACTTGATAGGAGACTGACAGACTTACCTAAAGGCAATAGTCCAAAACTGCAATCTCTTGGAAATAAGCACATATAAAACACTTAATACACTTTTATTTGAAATATTTCGATCAACATGATCTTCTTCAGTCAAGAAAGAGAAAAGAGAAAAGAGAATCTTTTGTTTTGTTTTTCTCTTTCTTGACTGAAGAAGATCATGTTGATCGAAATATTTCAAATAATAGTGTATTAAGTGTTTTATATGTGCTTATTTCCAAGAGATTGCAGTTTTGGACTATTGCCTTTAGGTAAGTCTGTCAGTCTCCTATCAAGTCCAAAAATTCCTATATATATATATATATATATATATATATATATATATATATATATATATGAAGTTAATATATTACTATTGTAAGTAATTTTATCCACCATTAAGTGCAATAATTTTACCTTGAGTGATGAGGCACCTTTCGGTCAATTGACCATTGTCGAATCACTGATGTTTTTCTGTTGTAGATGTTCGGTCTGTGAAGTTGGTGTTTGTTGACGTTACGCGCACTTTTTCTTGATCTGTGTGTATGATATTTCTATATAGTATGTCTTCTGTATATGTTGTTTGTAGATTCATTAAATTGTTGTGTATATTTTTATAAATGTGGTATTTTTCTAGTGAGTTTAGTTCTATTGGGTTGTTATTTATTTCAAGTATGGTTAGGTTATTTTCGTAATTTGTTATTTTGTGTTTATGGGATATTAGGTGTGCTGCAACATTTGATACTTTAGAATTTTTGTTTTTGAATGCTCTATAATGTTCTTCAAATCTTATTTTAAATGTTCTGGTTGTTTTTCCTATGTAAAAAGCGTTACAGTTGTTGCATGTGATTTTGTAAATTCCTGATAGGTTATGTTTTTCTGAATTTGTTTTGTGGTTTGTGTTATTAAGATATTTTATTATTTTGTTGTTTGGTTTGTAAGTTGGAGTGTAGTATTCTTTGTTGTATATATTTGTTATTTTTTCTATTTTGTTATTGGTGTATTTATATTTTAGGTAGATTTTTTTATTTTCATTATTTTCGTGTTCCGGTTGTAGTGTTGTGTTGAGGTTAGGTTTTTTTGTGAATTTATTGTATATATTTTTTATAATGTGTTTGTTGTATCCATTTTCTATTACTATTTTTGTAATGTTATCTAATTCTTCATTTAATTTTTGTTTGTTATCCTGTGTGTATTTTATTGCTTTATTTATCATGTTACTGTAAGTGTTAATTTTGTGTGTCCAGGGGTGGTTAGATTTGTAGTGTATTGTGGTGTTGTTGGAAGTAGGTTTCCTGTATACTGTAGTTTCTATTTTATTATCATTTATATTTAAAGTAATGTCGAGGAAGTTGATTGTTCTATTTGTTTCTGTTTCAACGGTGAATTGTATGTTTTCGTTGTATGTATTTAGTTTGTTTAATATTATGATGTGTTCGTTGTGAATGGTAGGTTGGTATATTACAAGTATATCGTCTACATACCTTGTCCATAGTGAGATATTGTGTGTGTTTATTATAGGTTTAATTATTATTTGTTCAAAGCGTTGTAAATATATTTCTGACATGACAGATGATATGGGTGAACCCATGGGGAGTCCTGTTGTTTGTTTATAATATTTATTGTTAAATTGGAAGTAATTTTGGTTACATATGTGTTTGGTTAGCGTAATGATACTATCTATTATGTTTCTTTTTTTGTTATTGTGTATCAGTTTGTTTTTTATTATTTCTATGGTTTCTTCTATTGGGATACTAGGGTACATGCTAGTTATGTCATAACTTATTATTTTTGTGTTGCTGTTTGTTTTTATCGTTTTTATTTTATTAATTAATTCGTATCCATTTTTTATATTGTATGTGTTGTTGATATGTATTTTAGATCTTATGATTTTGTCTAGAATTTTTGCGATTATGTAAGATGGTGCTGTTGTGAAATTTATTAGTGGTCTAAATGGTGTGTTGGGTTTGTGGATTTTAGGTATCCCTGATAATACTGGGGCGCATGGTTTGAATGGGTATAGTCTTGTGTGGTATTTTAATTTATTGTTATAGTTTAGGGTGTTTCGGTGAGTGACTATTAAGTTTTTTATTGTAATAAGGTATTTGCTAGTTGGGTCTGGGATTTGTTCGTATTTATTTTCTTTTATGTAGTTAGTCAAAATCAGATAAAACAAATACACCAGTAATAATAGAAAATACCAAATATATCGATTCAATGACTTGTTGTTTAAGTGCCTTTATGTGTTACTATTTCAAGACTACAGAGTGGACTCTTACCAAGGTAAGTCTGTCAGTCTCCTAGTCCAAAAAATCTATATATATATATATATATATATATATATATGATAATAGTAATAATAGATGTTCCCCTTAAAATCACAATACAAAATTATTCAGTTCAGCTATATCACTCTCAGTCATTCATGTGTCATTGATTTCATTCTATGGATTTTATCAAATATTTAAAGATAATATTATGTGGGCAGCTGGATACTTATAAAAAATTAATAACATTGTTGTCATAACATGTTGATACTAATCAACTGGCCTTTGTATTCTATGTTTCAAACTACTCATTTATAATACATCATTTACTATAACTTACAAACATTTAACATCATTTTGTCTAACAATATGGTAAACAGAATTTCTACAGCTAATATCAACTCTTATACCAACTCTAGACCTGCAAAACTAAGAGGATAGGTATGTTTTCAAATTTTTTAAAATATTCGTGCGTTTGTGTGTGTGTGTGTGGGAGAGAGAGAGATAGTGTGTGTGTGTATGTGCAGCTACACACAAAGCACAAAATGAACTAAAGTCAGAACCCCATCTTTTCCAAAAATTAAATTCTAAAACAGAAATAAAAATTCCAGTCAAGTTAATTTATAAAAACTAAATTAACTAAAGAAATAAAAACAAAATACAATTAGGACATAAAAAGATATAAACAACAGGTAAAATACATTTACCCAACATCTGTTTTCTTTACAAGCCTTGTTGCTGTCAACTCGGTAACAAATAAACAGATAGAAATACTTTGAGGAGAATAATATTGACCTATAAATAATAATCAGGGGACTCTAATATTTGGTATACACATAAAATAAACACATTTAAAGTATAAAAACAATTTGTTTTTTATAACATTTACAGCAGAAAAGTAATTCAGTATATCATACATATGTTTGGTATAAATATGGTTACAAAGAGTGTATTAAGCTTGAAAATTGTCAATAATATATTTTTAAACACAAGCTTTCAGTACAGGAATAATCCGTATTTTGTGAAATATTGACATCTGGTTTGAATTAGGTTTTCTTGTATTTTAAATACTTTTTTAGACATCATTGTTTTGGCCTCTAATTGGCTAATGGTATTTTTTTATTATGAACTGGACCAAGTTATTTAATCATGTCAGTGCAGTGTGATATAAATTTGTATTCTGGATTTACAGTCCTGACAGTAAACAGAAACTGACGGTTAAAAGAATGAGGGTTAATCTAAATTTTACTGCAATAATGAATTTAGAGAGTGATTCGTTTGCTCTCAACTCCCAGCATATGATGTGTGTGAGTAATGGGTGGTATTTTCAAAAAAAAATTGTATTCTATTCTGATAGGTTTTGTAATATAGGTTACTTTTATTTATGTAAAGTATAAATAAGCTTCATCTCTTATGATCGAGGATTATGATCGTTGGTATTGTACTTAAATAGAGTTGACAAATTCTTGAATTGTAACAGTTTTAGAATTACTTCCGTCTTGGGTTTGCCCCCTAACTATATTTATTTAACTATAAGGTGTTGAAAGGAATTTTGTTATAAATAATTATAATTTAAAATACTGTGAACAAAATGACAAGAAACCTTTTAGTTTGTGAACTTGTTTATTAAATGATACGATTTTATAATGAAATGCAAAACACAAGATGGTATACATGGGAAGATTTATTTTTAAAATTGTTTTTGCATGAGTCCCAAAATTTATCAACAATTGAAAATGTCTTTGCATAGTTGCAGTAAAGATGCGTAGGTATGTATGTATAATAAACTGATTACCGCGAAATAAAAACAATCATTTTTAGAAACCTCTTCTGGTCTGGCAGCTTTGAAGGTCCTTTTTCTTCATCTAGTTTTGGTTTGGGACCTTTCTCTTTTTTTCTGTCTTTGATTTGATCAGATTTGTTTTTTCTGTCTTGACCAGACCATATTTATTTTTCGGATCTCAGTGCAATTAGAATATTTGAGGGCTAGAGTTTTTTCTAATGTTTTATATTTTATTTTTATTATAGCTTTTTGCTCTTAAATATTACAAATATGACTTTTAGCTTTTTGCCACTAAAGTGACTTAGTAATATTACCTATGTAATAGTACAGCCTGTCTTTATAATAATTTCTTTTCTTAGAAGAGAAGGAAACATTGTAACATTTTAGATTTATTGCCTGCTATGTTATTTACATAAAACACTTGGAATGTTTTCTATGTAAGAGGTTTACTAAATTAAATAAGAGAATGACAGACTTATCTTGGCAATAGTTGTGGACTCTGTCTACAATTTAAAAAGCAGTGTATTTTGAGAGCCCTGCAATCATTGTGAATAATGAACTTAACATTATTGAAACCATTTACTGAATAATTTGAAAGACAGAATTAGAAAGAAAGACTTGGTTGTCTGTAAAATGGGAATTATCTGGTATTGGGGTAAAGGGACTATTTGGTGTGCAAGTGGTAATAAAAATTCTTTTACAGTTTAAAAAAGAAGTTGCCTTTAGAAAAAAACAATATTTTTTTTTAATGTAAAACTGTGAGACAACTGTCACTTAACCACTTAACTTACTAACCTGAGTTATCATAGAATCTCAATAATTCAGACTAACTGGGTTATCAAAAATCCGGGCTAGTCGTAGACTAAAGAAAAATTAAAAGGAGACATTATACATACAGAATAATTCATTTATATTTATGAAAGAAAAAGAATTATGTAGAGTATACGAATGTACATATTGTATATGCAAGTAAACTCTACTGCATTTCATCGCTTGGTAAACAAATCTGTCAATTTTGACAATTTTAATTTTGTGAGCTGCTTCGTACTGTAGGATCCTGTATTGTTTTCAGCATAAGCACAAAATGTTATTTTTTTTATCTGTAGGTCTTAGACATTTTTATTGTTGTGTTAGACTTTTTATGTATGTACTGTACTTGTTTGATTTATGTTATTTCTTATTTATTGAACTTCAAAGTCATTCCGGGTTATACGGAGATCTGCGTTAACAGGGTCGATTGTTACATTGTATTTCGGAAAATGTGTTTGTCGTTTAAATTACCATCCCGAGTTAACTCATAATTTCTTTTCTTCTTCTGTCTTGTGTTTCAGAATGCAGTACAGATTGATAATATAAATGCTGGTATAGAGAAAGCTATGTCAAGTCCCAGGCTATTTATAAACGCGATTAGCTGACAATTGTTTACAATATTATGACACACTACTTTTTTGGACATTTACTCTTATTGACAGTTATTGTTTATCGGTGTGTTAGGTTTATTTTTATGCTTGTTTTTACCAGATATTGTGCCGCATTTCCCAATTAGTTTGTCTTCTTTAAACCTACGTCCTAGCTCAATCCCAACATCTTTTAGGCTAACGAGACATCACTTTTCAGAGATATTACCACAAAATGCCATGAAAAACAAATCCAACTGTGTAGTTTGTGCACGTAGACCTCATGGAAACGGCAAACAAATAAGGAGAGAAATCCAAATATTTCTGCCCTGATACTGTATAGTCAAACACCATATATTGTATAGTGAGGGAATTGAAAATTGTATGGAAATTAGCTTTCTATTTTGCCACTTAATATTGTAATTATAATATATTATATATATATTTTAGGTTACTTTTGGTTGGTAGAGATTATTTAGATTTTTTGGACTAGGAGACTGGCAGACTTACCTTGGTAAGAGTCCACTCTGTAGTCTTGAAATAGAAACACATAATAGCACCTAACCAATCATATATTTCATTTATTATTCCATTTATTTTATTTCAGTCTCTCATATTTCTTTTTGTTTTCTCTTTGATTGACAAAGACCACTGTGTGGTTGAAATACCATTGGTTAAGTGCTTTTATGTGTTTCTATTTCAAGACTACAGAGTGGACTCTTACCAAGGTAAACCTGTCAGTCTCATAGTCCAAAAAATCTATATATATATATATATATATATATATATATATATATATATATATATATATATATATATATATATATAGCAAATTTTGGACTAGATAGGAGACTGACAGACTTACCTAATGGCAATAGTCCAAAACTGCAATCTCTTGGAAATAAACACATATAAAAACTTAACACACTATTAAAATATTTCGATCAAAAATGATCTTCATCAATCAAGAAAGAGAAAAACTGAAGTGAACCACAGATGTGTATAAATATCCAAATGTCACATCTAAATATTTATACACATCTGTGGTTTACTTCAGTTTTTCTCTTTCTTGACTGATGAAGATCATTTTTGATCGAAATATTTCAATAGTGTGTTAAGTGTTTATATGTGTTTATTTCCAAGAGATTGCAGTTTTGGACTATTGCCATTAGGTAAGTCTGTCAGTCTCCTATCTAGTCCAAAAATTCCTAAATAAGCTTTAAGCTGTATGACAACTAACATATATATATATATATATATATATATATATATGAAGTTAATATATTACTATTGTAAGTAATTTTATCCACCATTAAGTGCAATAATTTTACCTTGAGTGATGAGGCACCTTTCGGTCACTTGACCATTGTTGAATCACTGATATATTTCTGGTGTAGATGTTCGGTCCGTGATATTGGTATTTGTTGACGTTACACGCACTTTCTCTTGATCTGTGTGTATGATGTTTTTATACAGTATGTCTTCTGTATATGTTGTTTGTAGATTCATTAAATTGTTGTGTATGTTTTTATAAATGTGGTATTTTTCTAGTGAGTTTAGTTCTATTGGGTTATTATTTATTTCAAGTATGGTTAGGTTATTTTCGTAATTTGTTATTTCATGTTTATGTGATATTAGGTGTGCTGCAACATTTGATACTTTTGAATTTTTGTATCAAATGTTGCAGCACACCTAATATCACATAAACATGAAATAACAAATTACGAAAATAACCTAACCATACTTGAAATAAATAATAACCCAATAGAACTAAACTCACTAGAAAAATACCACATTTATAAAAACATACACAACAATTTAATGAATCACAAACAACATATACAGAAGACATACTATATAAAAACATCATACACACAGATCAAGAGAAAGTGCGTGTAACGTCAACAAATACCAATATCACGGACCGAACATCTACACCAGAAAAATATCAGTGATTCGTCAATGGTCAAGTGACCGAAAGGTGCCTCATCACTCAAGGTAAAATTATTGCACTTAATGGTGGATAAAATTACTTACAATAGTAATATATTAACTTCATAAAGTCAGTGCAATGGAAAAACAATGGATAACATAAAATATCAAAATATATATATATATATATATATATATATATATATATATATATATATATATATATAAGAAGTTATTTGGTTTATGGTGGGAAACATTATTTACAAGTAATAAAATAACTTCATAAAGTCAGTGCAACGGAAAAATAATGGACATGAAATATATATATATATATATATATATATATATATATATATATATATATATATATATATATATATATATATATATATCGCAATATGTATTAATAATATACACAATATGTGTAAATAATTTTTTTCCACCACTAAGTGCAATAATTTTACCTTATGTGATGAGGCACCTATCGATTACTTGACCATTGTCGAATCACTCAATACAGTAATTCGAAAATGGTCAAGTGACCAAAAAGTGCCTCATCACATAAGGTTAAATAATTGCACTTAGTGGTGGAATAATTGTTTGCAATTAATATTAACTCTATAGAGTCAGTGCAACGGAAAAATAATGGATGTTTAAAATATCACTCCATATATATTTTATATATTTCACGTTATCCATTATCAGGGTGTCTAGTGACAGGGAAAACCGGGAAAACCTGGAAAAGTCAGGGAATTTTAAGATTCTGGAAAATTCAGGGAAAAGTCAGGGAAAATTTTAAAAAATCAGGAAAATATTTATTTTGATTAGAAACAAAACTAGTGGCCATTGCTCTCGAATATTTGGTATTGTAAGCCAGCGGTTTAGGGGCAGGGCAGTCAGGAAATAACACTTCTTTATTTAGATGCCCATTATTTATTTGATAAGCCCAATGCTATGACTTCAGGACTTAAGTCAATAAATATTAAACGTGTCGAGTTGGTACAGCTGGGAGGTTTTAGCCCGGACCGTGGCCTTGGGGTGCGCAGTGGTTCTGTTATCATATGGACAGGTGGGGATAACAGATAACTCAGTCTGTTTCTGACCACACAGAACGCTGTGTAAACATTCGTAGCCAGCTATTTGTCTAGACTCGTGATAGTATGTGTTTTATTTGACGGTGATTATTTGTACACTGTTTATTTCAACATGGAAGGTTCCAGTTTTCATTGCCGTAGCGGGCAAGCGCGTCATGCAGATGTCGTCATTACCTCCCCTCCTTCCTTAGGATAAATATAAACTAAAAGATAAAGTGACTGAAGCAGAGATTATATGGTGCGTGAATTTAGTAATGCAACACTTCTTTACGCAATGCAGAAGGTAGTGTGCCTCTTTCTAAGGATGTTCCCTGATAGCACCATTGCACAGAACATGAGATTGGGGAAAGATAACATTTCCTATAGTGTTGTAATCGGTTTATCAAATTATATTAAAGACCTGTTACTGACATAATTAAATTCAAATTCTAACTATGTAATTGGCTTTGATGAAAGTTTAAACAAAATATCACAAAGATCCCAAATGGATTTGAGTGTTAGGTATTGGGATGCAGAGACGGATGAAGTGAAAGCTCGATATTTTGGTTCTGTGTTCCTTACAGACACAAAAGCAAAAGAGTTACTCAATTCGTTCTTCAAAGTCTGGATTTATCCAAGATCCTTCAGATATCAATGTAAACTGGGCTTTCTATAGACATCTAAAAGAGGAAAAGTCAGGGAAAACTCAGGGAATTTCTTCAAGCTATTTTACTAGACACCCTGGAAAAGTCAGGGAAAACTCAGGGAATTTCTTCAAGCTATTTTACTAGACACCCTGATTATTTTTCCATTGCACTGACTTTATGAAGTTATCATTATTACTTGTAAATAATATTTTCCACCACTAAGTGCAATAATTTTACCTTATGTGATGAGGCACCTTTCGGTCACTTGAACATTGTCGAATCTCTGAATTTTTTATTCTTAGAATTCAGTGATTTGACAATGGTCAAGTGACCGAAAGGTGCCTCATAACATAAGGTAAAATTATTGCACTAAGTGGTGGAAAAAAATTATTTAGTAGTAATAATAATAACTTCATATACAGTAAACTCCCGATTATCCGTGGAATAGGGAGGCCCAGCAACGACGGATAACCGAATTCCCCGGATAATCTGTTATGAACAAAGAATACGCAAAACGATCGATAATAGATTATTATACCATAAGTTACACAAATAATGATCCCGGTTAATGCAATTCACAAATAATCTTCAGAGGACAAAATAAATACAGAAAATAATTTAAAATGTCGATGTATTTGACGGATTATAACATGTACATTTATATGTCTAACTATTTACAATACGTACATAAGTATATGTCAAAAGTAAGTATGTATGTACATATGTAATTTCCTTTACACATAATACAAAAAAATCTGTCACTTTCGTCTGTTTTTTGTGAGCATTTATTTTGCTTTAATGTGCAATCTAATATTTTTGAGAACCATTTTGTCACACATTGTCTACTTGTTTCACAAAGCCATAAAGATCGATAATGTATATGACAGACATGTATAATGCATATGTCACGTCCTAGACTATTTATAGCCGAGATCAGCTGACATTTGTTTACAATCTTATGATACATATTAGGTTTTCTGGCGTCCAAGGATTTTGTCATTGTATCTTATATACAATAGTCTGCTCGCCCCTTTTATTTTGCCCACGTCGGGATGCTTTCCTTTCAATGCAAAAATTAGTACGTACATATTTACACATCTATTCCCTTCATCTTAACTCCTATTAAGCCTTAAATGTATTTACATCCTAATTCACCGTTTGGAAATTTAAACACATGAATCTGATTGGAATAAAATTTGGATATTTGTTAAACAAAGGCAGACCCCGGATAATCCGCAAACCGGTTAAACCGCCTACGGATAATCGGGAGTTTACTGTATATATATATATATATATATATATATATATATATATATATATATATATAATTATTATTAATTATATATATATTATAATAATTGTAATTATAAAATAAAATTGTCTTTGTTGACCTGATTAGGAATTACCTACAAATTATATATATATATATATATATATATATATATATTTGTTAATTTTAAAGTAATTAACCCTTGCTAAGCTTATAATTCAAGTGAATTTTTTGAAAAAATTATGTAGGCTAAACTTTTGTGATCATACTAGGATTTCTTCATCAGTGTCTCCTGATGCTGAATCGTCACTGTCTCCAAAACTGAGTTGGAGACCTTTCCTGACTAGATTGCAATAAATTTTGTAATAAGGACTAATGGTAGAGAAGAAGACAGTGCTAAATGGCACTCGTAAAAATTGGCTAATGTGATAAAACATTTTGTGTCAATAATTTTTTCAAACATTTACTTGAATAATAATAGGTTCTGTAAGTCATTTTTTAATTAGTATAGTAATATTAATCATGTTTATACTCGCAGAGATTATTTAGTGTTGAATAAAAGGGGTCGACTTGTGAGTCACGTACAATTATTTATTTATACAGGCAACGTTTCAATAACGAATACGTTATTGTCTTCAGGCCTTAGTCCTCCTGCACTCTATTAACACGTTGAGTGCGGCAATGATTTATAGTTGTTGATCAAAATTACTGAAAAAATATTTTTGATCACTTGGATTGAAAATGTTGTGATGGGCCCCATATGTCTTCTGATGTTTGCTAGGCATTCATTTTTGTCAGTTTTTTGACGTCATTTCCTGTACGATCATGTACGTATTTCGTTGGTCATGTACTTACTTCGCTGGTCATGTACGTACTTTGCTGGTGGTGCTGGTTTTTGTATCTGAGGTGATGGTAGTCGACTGTCTAACTATTGGGTTTCTCTCCCAATTGTTGCTAGATACGGAACAGGCAGAGAATATGTTTACACTTCCGTTCTATATACAAAATATTTATAAACTCACAAATCAATCTCAAGTGACACGTTTAAGTCTCTTTGTTATAAGCGCCAAAACACTTTACTCGCCAGTCAGCTTATCATGTGGGTAAGCAGAACATGAAAATGTAGTTTTGTTGCTTATTGTTTACACACAAAACAAAAAAATATTAAGTGTATTGCAGAGATAAGAAAATATAAATACCTCAAGAACATTGTCGGGCCAAAATACATATAATTTGATAAAAAAACGTAATTTCGTACTTAGATATGACAGGGGAACAAAATATATGTACACATTATTCAAAAATAGGCTTCAAATATTTTGACTATTCTCCGGGAAAACGCCGATATTGTGGCCATGTTGGAGACCCATCGTTGTCATCTTCGGAGCTGTGGTACCTATCCTGGGAGCCATTTTTGTTGTCAGAGTAGACATTCTCCAATAATTCAACCTAATTATCCATATTCATTGTGCAAAATATATTAAACACAACTATAACACACTTCAAGTAACACTAATACGATAACACAGTCCCCAATCCGACAGCTACGGTGGACAAAAAAAAACACACCAAAATGTTCACAAACACTGTCACAGTAACCGATAAGCGATACAATGTTTCCCGGCAATGGCTAACCTCACACTGAGCCAATTAATTGAGAGTGGACATGGGGCGTACATGAATGCCTATCGCCACACGCGCCAGTAGGGCAAGGGGGTCATGCACGTCCACTGCACTCAATGTGTTAAAAGATAACACTGTGGCATAACCTTAGTATATTTATGAAAACAGAGCTTCTACGCTTACATTAACTCACAACACCTTTGTTCGTGTGTACTAGCAATAAACTCAAGAAATCTTGAATGTGAGTCCTGAGAAGTAGATACGCGCCAGTAGGACAAGAGGGTCATGGACGTCCACTGCACTCAATGTGTTAAAAGATAACACTGTGGCATATCCTTAGTATATTTATGAAAACAGAGCTTCTACGCTTACATTAACTCACAACACCTTTGTTCGTGTGTACTAGCAATAAACTCAAGAAATCTTGAATGTGAGTCCTGAGAAGTAGATACGCGCCAGTATTGCAAGGGGGTCATGCACGCCCACTGCACTCAATGTGTTAAAAGATAACACTGTGGCATAACCTTAGTATATTTATGAAAACAGAGCTTCTACGCTTACATTAACTCACAACACCTTTGTTCGTGTGTACTAGCAATAAACTCAAGAAATCTTGAATGTGAGTCCTGAGAAGTAGATACGCGCCAGTAGGGCAAGGGGCTCATGCACGTCCACTGCACTCAATGTGTTAAAAGATAACACTGTGGCATATCCTTATTATATTTATGAAAACAGAGCTTCTACGCTTACATTAACTCACAACACCTTTGTTCGTGTGTACTAGCAATAAACTCAAGAAATCTTGAATGTGAGTCCTGAGAAGTAGATACGCGCCAGTAGGGCTAGGGGGTCATGCACGTCCACTGCACTCAATGTGTTAAAAGATAACACTGTGGCATATCCTTAGTATATTTATGAAAACAGAGCTTCTACGCTTACATTAACTCACAACAGCTTTGTTCGTGTGTACTAGCAATAAACTCAAGAAATCTTGAATGTGAGTCCTGAGAAGTAGATACGCGCCAGTATTGCAAGGGGGTCATGCACGCCCACTGCACTCAATGTGTTAAAAGATAACACTGTGGCATATCCTTAGTATATTTATGAAAACAGAGCTTCTACGCTTACATTAACTCACAACACCTTTGTTCGTGTGTACTAGCAATAAACTCAAGAAATCTTGAATGTGAGTCCTGAGAAGTAGATACGCGCCAGTAGGGCAAGGGGGTCATGCACGTCCACTGCACTCAATGTGTTAAAAGATAACACTGTGGCATATCCTTAGTATATTTATGAAAACAGAGCTTCTACGCTTACATTAACTCACAACACCTTTGTTCGTGTGTACTAGCAATAAACTCAAGAAATCTTGAATGTGAGTCCTGAGAAGTAGATGTAAAATCCTTAAGGCCATCTTAAATAGATATGGGCTACATAGTAAATAGATGTAGTTATGTAGTTATATAAATAATAAATTAAAGAGAGACTTTAAAACAAACATCAACAATATAAAGCTTTAAAAAAAATAATCTAAACAATTGAATAATATATTCAGCAAACAGGCACTTGAAATGTAGTATTTCTGAATGGTACAATGATGCGAGGTATGTGTTGCTCTATTAATAGCTTTTAACCTAGAAAAAAAATAAAGTTTTCTACAAAGTTACTTCAAACCTCACAGAGAGTTGCGCCATGATTTAAAAATGCCAAACTATAACTGGTTCAGGAGTGGAACACCAAGAAAGTAAAGCCGGGTTATACTCAGCGCCAAGGCGCCAAGAGTGTTGCTCTGATGGTCTGAGCTGAAATGCAGATTCCATTGCCCATTTATACCCAGCAGTGCAGATCAAAGAGTTAATATGTGGATCAAGTTAAAAATGATAATTTTTTTTTGAGAATTGTCACTTGTAGAGTATTGCTTGTCACTTCATTTGTAGTATATCCATGCACTGTTGTGATGTATAAATACTGTTTTATTTCTCTTTATATTGTAAAATAAAATATCTGAAAAATTGCTACTGTTAGAGAAGAAACTTCTTAGCTAAAACTCTATCTAGTTCTATATTTTTCCTCTTATTTATCGTCTTGTTATTTCTGTCTTTCTGTTTTATTATACTTTTGTGTTTTGTATTTTTAAAATTTAATTAATGATTATGGCTTGTTTCATGATGTCCTCTCTTGTTGTAAGTAATTAAGGCACTATGTCAAGATAATACATCTTAAATATTACTGATTTCTCAGTAATACTCAGGGATACGTAATTTCAGGAATATTTTGGAACCCATTATTGAAATTAATAATAATTTAAATAGATATAATTTCCTTCAATTTAAGCAAAATAAAACTTATATAGTAATTAAATAAAGAACATTGTTGTAAACATTGATACATAGAAAAATGTCTGTCTATGGACAACTGACTGCAATAAGACGTGCAATTGTTATGGCAAGCATATATTGATTGCTAAATAGTCAATGTCAGTTTTTTGTAGATAGCTAAGTAATTAAACCCAAATAATATATTTCTGAGGTTATGAATATTATAAACTACAAGTAGACTATCCCCAAAAATTCATATTTTTACATTTTCAGTACACATATTTTTTTATTATTATTTTGCATATTTTTTTCAGAATATTTTTGTTTTTTCTCTAGTTTATCCTTAATTAAAATTATTTTGTTATTTACTTTACTATTTAATAATTGTTGTACTCTATGATTAGGTTGTGCATTCTTCATGTTCATAGTGATGCAGTTCTTAATGAATTCTTAACAGCATGTACTCAAAATATAATAATTGCATTACAATAAGGCACCATGTGGCTGTCGCGTCATAGCATCACCGTAGCTCGTCTCCCTCAGTCCGCATCATCGCCAGGCTCAGTTGTATGTTAGCTTTCGATTCTATTATGTTGTGTATATTGGGGTGCTGAGTCGTGAGAGCTATCTAAAGTGAAACACATATTATTTGTGTTATAAAGTTGTGCATTGTATTCATTTTACTTATGGACACTTTACTATGTCATCCAAAAGAAATAGAACTGATCTTTTCCATTAAACAAGAAAAGAGAAACATTATCTTTGGAATGTAGATTTTGAAAAATAAAAATTTGCGTATTACCAAAAAGTTTGATCTACCGGAATCAACAGTTAGAACCATTATAAAAAGCAAAGAAAAAATTGTCGAAGCTGTGAAAAATGTCCAATCTTTAAATTCAACCGTCATATGTAAATGTCATGGTGTTATTGCTAAGATGCAAACAATGTTAAAATTTGGTGTGATAATCAAGTAACAGTGAAATATTGTCCTGTTGACCAGAACACGATTTGTTCTCAAGCTAAACTGATTTTGACAGAACAAAAGAAGAAGCTGGGGAGGTAGCTAATGATGAAATGTTTAAAGCTAGCAATGGTTGGTTCAGTCGATTCAAAAGTTGCTGTAACTGGCCCAGGATCGCAGAAAGTGGAGAGGCACCAAGTGCTGATAAAGAGGTTACGTCCGTCTTTCCAGAAAAACTGAAAGCTATGATAAAAGAAGGTGTGGCTATACCAACCAAACCATATTGAACGTAGATGAAACTGACCTTTTCTGGAAGAAAATGCCTAAAAGAACTTTTATAGCTTGTGGTGAGAAAACCTTTTCAGGTTTTAAGGCCACCAAAGATAGATTTACAGTGATGGCGCAAATGCACTGGTGATTGTAAGTTGCAACCTCTTACTGTTTATCGCTCAGAAAATCCAAGAGCATTAAAAATACTTCTAAAGCAAGCTTACCCGTGATTTGAAATTCAAATCAGCTTTTTTTTTGAGGACTGGTTTGGTCATCATTTTATACCTCAAGTCGAACATTGTCAGTCTAAAAAAAATTCCTTTTAAAGTGATACTATTAATTATCAATGAACCTGTCCATCCTTCTAATACTTCAACTAATTTCGACACACAGGAAAGATATATTTTACACCAAACACAACTAGTTTGCTTCAACAGAGGTATCAGGGAGTCATCAAAACATTATATGCTTATCACACAAGAAGATCATTTGTGCATCTGCATGAAGCTACGAGACACAGCAGCAAGCTCTTTATTGAAGATTTTTGGAAACAATTCAGTGTTTTATAGATGCTGTAAGAATCATTGGACAGTCTTGGAATGAAATTTCACAAAAAGTTTTGAATGGGGTTTGGAGAAAGCTGTGTCCATTTTTTTTTTTTTTTTTTTTTTTTTTTTTTTTTTTTTTTTTTTTTTTTTTTTTTTTTTTGTCTGAAACTCAAGCGGAATCAGTCCTATAGTCTGATGAAATTGTTGATGTGATTGAAGAAGTTGTCGATTTTGCCAGACAACTAAATTTAGAAGTGGATAATGATGAACTGCTTGATTGACAAAACCAGGAACTGACAATGGATGAGCTCATAGAAATGCGTGAGCAAGACCTTAAAAACCCAGATTCTTTAGACCTAGCTGACGTAGAAGATGAAATGACTGTTAGAAACTTAACAAAAAAGTCCTTAGTTTAATTGAGCAAGGCTTACAAATTTTGGAAAGCATAGAGTCCAACTATAAAATCGGGAGTGAAAAAAATATTAGCGAGTTACGAGGAAATTCTGCTTGAGAAGGAAAAACCTTTAATTCGTCAAACAAATTTACTCGATTTTATGAAGCAGTTCTCTGTCAAAATAACTTATGTTTGCTTACTTCTTTGCAATATGTATGTATATAATATAATTTTTTAATACATACACATTTTTCTTATAAACTATTGGTTTATTTAGTCTTTGGTCCCAATTAAACATGATTCCTATGTAATATATGTAAAATGATATTTATGCGAACTCAACTTACACAGTTATCGCTTGGTCCCATCTATTGCGTAAGTACGGGGTATTACTGTATTATTAAATAAATTGACAAAACACTTTGTACTTTTCAGAAACATTTTAGCAAATAAAAGGTACATTAGGTAGAGCAATACAGATATAGCTGCCTTTGAATATGACAATAAAATCATCCCCCGTTTATTTGAACACCTGTTTTGAAAATTATTTAATTTTGGAGCCAATTTACTAAGTAAATAATAAAGTTTTAGTTTACAAACCTCTATAGCTTGAGCAAATATAAGACATCTTATAACAAAACAATTTTTAACAATGTGAAAAAGTTGTTTTTAAAAATTATTTGAGAAAGCCAGAAATATTGGTTGCATATTCTCCTTGACTTCAGGGATGAACCCTTTATGGGTTAAAATAAATAAATTGTTCCAAGAACCAAGACTTCATCAAAGTTTCTCTTTTTGATATCAGGTTTCTCTTACAATGTCTTTTAGATTGTATCTGTATCATGTTATTAATGTTCTGTGAGAATGGTTGTAAGGGATTTCTGTAATGTTGATGTATTTTTCAATTTCTGATACAAATTTTCATTCGTTAATAAAATACGTTTTTATTCATTCAATCAAGTTCAAATACCTTTTTTAATCTGTAGTGGATAACAATTGATGTTAATATTTTTTAAATATTTATTCAATAATTAAATTTTTAATAGTTGATATCTCGGTCAGATTCAAACTAAATGACTACATGTTTTATATCCAGCACTTTGGTAATGAGTCAACTCCCATAGCTAGAAGTCTATTACTTTTATATTTATATGAAATTATAAGAGAAAGGTTTTTTACAATTAAGAAGCATTACAAGAGATGGATAAATTGAGAAATTATAGACCACCATAAGCTTCATAAATTAGAAACAAAAAAAGGAAAGTGAGTAAATAGTAACAAATAAAAATAATAGTCTAACACCACATACTGTATAAAGAGGGAAATTGAAAATTGCAAGGAAATTTGCTTTCTATTTTGCTACTTATTATTCTTATTTTGTCATTTGTATTTACACATAATATATACATATTTATATTAATTGTAATTATAAAATAAAAAGTAAATAAAATGAAAACATTTTTGTTGGCCTCAGTAGGAATGGACTTAAAATTTTTTGTATATTTGTTTATGGAATTGTTGGGTGGGAAATATTAGTGTTTAAAAGTTGAAATATTTAACAACAGATTTCAATTTTTAATGCAATGCTTTTAGCATATTCAGCACGGCGACGATATTGGAGATCTCTTCAAACTACTGTCTGTTTTTTCGTTAACTTCCACATATTGCGGCAGTGGAATTATTGAAATGCTATTCGGGCTGTATAGCTTGTCGTTGCATCTAATTATTGTGTCCGTTGTTTTCATTTCAATAATTTTATATCTACCATATACATGTTTATTGGGGATGTCAAAACAGTGTATTAGACATTAAAATATTGTTTTATTTATTGGGTCACAATTATAAAAAAGAAATACAAATGATAAAATACTGATTATTTACATAATACCGATGATAATTTACATAAAAATCTAAAGTACCTACTACTAAAATATACTACAAAATTAACCACTCAACGTTTAACTCGGAATGTTTGTTTCTGTTTGTGTCATGTGTTTCTCACAAAGTGATAGAGATTGATAATGTAATAGACTGAGAGTGAGCGTGCCAGTACGCTAGCCATGGTGAACGTGTTAATGTTGGTTATTCAACATATTACAACAACTACAGTAATTCAATGGTATTTAACTGATGTTTGCCTTTGAAACTAACACATGGGCTTTTGAATATGCAAGACCTCTCAATTGTAATATGTGTATACCTTGAAGAAATATCTGTACATAACAGTGCGTTATTGGTCCAAAACGTTTGCAAGATAGTGAAATATACAAGTAGGGACGGGTCGATTCAATTCCGATTCTTTGAAGTTATATAAGCCCATGATATTCTCAATAATAATTAAGTTAACATCTTGGTCGTATTAAGAAGCCTTTTGAAAGTTGCTTTTAAATGTAGTATGCTACACAAATCGTTTGTCTTTGATTTATAAATAAGAATATCTGAAAGCATGACAAACATATCGGTTAAAAGTAACAACCAGGCCAGAAATGTTTCCAGTTCTCTTTGTTGCTGCATCTTAAATAATAATTTTGTTATCTGAAATCGGCATTTGCTTTAATCGTTTAATTCATAAATAAAACATAGTTAATAATGAATGACTTCTTCAATAAATTACACTACACACCTATTTTAACAGTTAAAAGACACAAGATTTGAAATCGGCACTTTAATCAATGGAGAATCGAGTATCGAGGATTACTTGAAACCATTAGACTCGACAATTCCTGGAATTGAGAATTGGAATCAGCACTTCAATCAATGGAGAATCGAGTATCGACGATTGCTTAATACCATTAGACTCGGCAATTCCCTGGAATTGAGAATTGAAATTGTCGTTTCCTGTATACAAAATATTGTACCATTTACCTAGAAACTTCTTGCAAGGCTGATATAATAATTCTATACAAGGGTTATTGTATCTGTCCATTTGATCATGCTTGACAAAGCTGTTAATAAACTGCCCCCAAATATTAAAAATCTGGTCTATTCTTTCTACAACCTCAAGGTTAAAGATCTTGAACTCTGAAAAGTATACAAAATAGGTCTCTCATAAGTTTCACATATTGTCATGTGCATAGTGAACGATTTTAAGTATCTTATTTGTATTATCTATTTGCATAGCGATAATATTTTATCATATATTAAAATAGCGATAAACATATGGCTTGTCATTCAGTAGTTTATGATGAAAAGTATTCACAAACCTTTTTTAAATAGTCTTTTTTCAGGACAATTTTTTAATTGTTCCTTGTTAAAGAAAACTCGCTTTCTGAATAACCCTCAGCAGTCAGGTTTGAATGAGAAATTTGTTTTTACCTATATATATTTTACACTCTTAAATATCATAAATTTACCTATATTTAATATGTGCATATTAAATATATAGCTATTGTTTCACAGTATAAAGAATTAATACTTCTAATTTCACAAAAGAATGTCTAATTGATGCCTTAGGTGTGAGATTTAATTTGAAATGTTAATTCAGTTTTTTTTGTTTTGTTTCAGTTGTGTGTTGAAAAAGTAAAAATTGAACCTCAAAATAAAGGGCGCAAACGCCCTACAAATGAATCTGAAGGTGATGATGAAGTGAAACGCAAAAGAGATAGAGCAGAGAGTCCATTAGAGAGTGTAACCTCAGACAGTGGGTCAGTGGCAGACGAGGCAGAACCTAATGAACCAAACAGTGTAGAACCAGCTGACATACTCAACGACATACCTCCTTCATATTCTGCTGTTGATGTTCCTGAATTACCACCACTACTAGCTACTCCCAAAGTAGAAGATTCTCCTACTGAAGAGCAACCCCCATTTTCTCCTGCTGTGCTTATCAATTCTACTGACAACTTGCCTGACACGACGCAGTTACCAGTTTTTAAAGTGGAAGACTGCAATGTGGTGTTCAATGTTGGTGTAGTTAAGAAAGAAAGTACTGAAACTGTGGTAGTTAAAGAAGAACTTATAACTGAAAACAAAGGCTTAGTAGCACCTCAGGCATTTTTGCAACCACCTATTACCACAATGTCAATTCCAGTAGAAGAAGAATTGAAAGTGAAAACTGAAATTAAGTGTAAAGTAGAAGAGAGTTTTTTCTCTTCTCTTTCTGTCCAGGATAAATCAGAACCTCCTTGTTCTGGTCCTCTTCCAAGAGCATTTGAAGAAATACCGATGGCTAAACAACTGACAGTGAAGCGTGAAGGACTATTTGAGCCTTCTCTACAACCAGATAGTGTTATAGTTCCAGTTTTAGGAACGTCTATAGAAAATGTAGCTAAAGACGATGGGACAAATATTAATATTAATACTGTTTCTTCAATGAACATTTCAACAAATGTTCAGAGACCTCAAAATGTACTCTCAAATCAGACTAACATTAGTACTGTAGGAAATACGACAATCAAATTGGAACCTGGTCTTTCTGTTTGTGATGATTCTAGCACTAGTGATTCTATGAACCAACCTTCATCATTGGCAGATTTAACAACATCTTCCCAAAGCAATTCTTCTCTACAACATGCACCTCCTTCGCCGCTGTCTTTAACTGCGTATCCACCTTCTTCCCCTCGCCAATCATCTATGGATCCTATATCAGATAAATCTTCTCCTTCTCTAATTCATCCACCATCAATCATAGTTCCTACTTATCCTTCCCTTTCTAGTGAAAACGAAAAAACCACTTTAAATATACCATCTGTTCCCTCCTCTGCTCATCATGCAGGATATTCTCCATATTACCATTCACATTTCCATCCGCATCAGGGTAGAATGGATAAAATGAACCCTTCACCTACTTATATGAACTCTTCTTCGGCTTTACAGAATGAACCTCAGAATTTAAAAATAAAACAGGAAGTAATTCCTCCTGATGTTATTCAACCTACAGCAGATCCTCTACAATCTTTAAAAGAAGTCAAAGTGCCTGGTTACTCTGGATCATCTTCTATATCACAACCTTTGCTACCCACTACTACAACTGCACCTTGTTCTACTTCATCTGAATCACTTAGTATTCGATCTGGTTCTACTCCACAACCATCATCTCCTTTCTTAGGACCGTCAATTGAGGGCATCAAAAAGGAACCGGAAGGCTTTAATCAGACACGAACAACTCCATCTAAATCACCACCTGTTCAAAATATTAAACACATGTCAGAAAGTATGTCTGCTCCATCACCAGCACCCCGCTCATCTTCAACACACACTCCACCATTCCCTCCTCCACCACCACCCCCAGTTTCTCATAGTACTGCCAGCTTAATAGCTCCATCTCCTACAACAGTAAATCCACCTACTTCGATTCCACAGCCAGTAATGCATCCTTCCCAACAGCCGTCACCATCACAACTGAGCAGAATATCTCCTGGACATTTAGCTCATCCCCATCCTTATGTTCCAGCAATCCACCATCCTCATCCACATCCATTAATCCATCATCCTCTGTTTGCAGCTGCTGCAGCTCACGCTGCTGCTGCTGTTCACCATAATCCTTACCATCCTCATCACCCTTATGGTGGATATCCCTATCCTTTTCCATATGGCCCATACCCAATTCCTCAACCTGTTCCACCACCTTCAAGGTCACATGAACCACAAAAACGAGAATCATTGGAATCCTCTACCACCATGATGACATCTCATCATTCTTCACATTCATCTGTAACAACACGTTCTTTACGTGAAGTAGAAACAAGAGAAGAATCAAGTTCCAACCCTCATCATACAACACAGGAGATTACACAGACACACCACCATTCAACATCACACCATTCATCTGTCCATCATCATTCTGGCGAGAAACAAAGTCCTCTTACGATTTCACACTCAACAACATCTAGTAGCTCTGCATCTGTACAACACAAAATTAACTCTACCAAAAGAGGAGCTAGTCCTGCTTCAAATCAACAGGTAGTGATAATTTTTAAAATATTAATGAATAGTTTATTTATTATAATTATTTTTTAAATTCCTTCTATTAGCTCACACTCTCTTGATATATATCTTGTACAAATTTTCTATCGTGAATAAAATATATTTTGATTCATCCAATCAAGTTCAAATACATTTCTTTACACCTATATTGGATGACAATTGATGTTAATAAAGTTTTTTCAAATAATTGTTCAATAGATAAATTATAAAACTTTGGGTTTCTATCTGGATTTTAACCATGAATCTTCATGTTCAAAGTCTAGCGCGCTTTGGCACTGAGTCAACTTTCCAATACCAAGAAATTAGTTTCTCAAAGACATATATGAATTTTTTCCCCCCATCTGGTTGTCCTTGAAAATTCCATCGTACATCCTTAAACTGTTGTCATGGTTATCACAGAATATCATAAATACTGCTGTAAAGTTGAAAATGAATGAAATTATAAGCAAACCATGGTAAAATTTTTCTTTCTTGACCTCAGTAGGAATTTACTTTTTAAACAAATTTTTTATATTACTTGTTTAAATTACATAGTACTAATACCTCGCTTTATGATTCCCCGTTTAGCAACAGTCTTCTATGATTTGTTTTCAAGGTCATCACCTGAGATTTGTATCAACTTATTGTAGTCTGAGAAACTGGAGAACAGACATAATTATCACTTTCTATGTGACTAGAATATGTACTAGCTTCTCAGTTACAGTTCTCTAAAGTAAACATCTTTTGTATTTTTTTTATTATGTAGGCTATCAAACCTACACTGTTTATGTTACCCTATAATTTGTAATCATGTTTAAAAGTTGTTCGGTGTTCCAATTCTTGAGTGAGCGATTATGAGAATATAGATAGTTTATTTCATTCAAGTTTATTAAATGTCAGTATCCAAAATTTCCAAACATTGAAACTAAAGAAGAGACCTACCTGGTTTAAGTGTGAAATTACAAGTTCGAATCCATTTAGAATAGGGTTTAAGAAACCCAATTTAAACTCATTTACTATATTAAAACAAAATGCTTATTATAAAGCTGTCAAGCTCTTGTTATCAACTGACATAATCATTCATGGATGACATAATCATTTATGGATGTTTCATTTAGCATTATATGCCAGTGGAACTTATTTCCAGTGCTAAGTGGGGTGACTTTATATATATTTTTATGACTTCTGATAATTGGTTTTTATGAAGTATAAATCATCAGATTATAATTGTGTAAATGCAATTTTCCTTAACAATTTGAAGCATAATTTTTAATTTAAATAAATAAAACTTCTGTACCACAAAAAAACTTTATTTAAAAAATATTATGTCCATTTCAATTGCAAAGCAATCAACTTCAGAGGAAATTACAAAGATGAAAACATTTGAACTAGGTTATACTCAATATATATACCGTTAACTCCCTCACAACGCCTATTGCTCTATCAAACCAATCACATCGTAACAAGGTCTCCCTTTATTCTATCAATCGACCAATACCGTTACAGCTTGATCTGGTCCAAAAAATTTGATTTGGTAAGGGCATAGCATTAACATTTTTTATAGTTTTATTATTCATTTTTAGGCTAACATATTTTACAAAAAAAAATAATGAGACTACAACTATCTCTTAATTAGCAACAATTACAATTGAGAATTCAGGGTAGTCTCTTTGTCAGAACTTAATAAATAATTTTTATCGTATTATTTAAGTAACACTTTGAAACTGTTCAACATATTTTTAAAATTAACATTTTAAACTAATTTAAGATATTTTTTTCATTATTTATGTTTAGTTTTTTACTAAACCAACTAATTTATGTTTAGTTTTTAGGATATGTTCATCAATGCTTGATTTTTTCAGTATTTAAAATTTTATGTGACTAATATGTTTGTTAAATCTAGTTGAAATTTTTGTGAATATTTTTATAAATTGCAGTATAATTTTATAAATCCCTGACAACTAACATTTGTATTTTATCTTTTGCCTTACCTTATAATTTTTTTAGGCTGTTTAGGGCTCATATGCTACTTTTAAATTTTCATCTTTAAAAACTTTTTCTAAACCTTTTTGTAAATGATAGGATAGTGTTTTTATTACAATGAAAATATTGGAAAGAACCCCAATACCACAAAAATAATCAAAAATAACAAAATAAAACAAGTTACTTAAGATTAAACCTTAATGATCATTCTAGTTTGTAACTTCTTGTGTGCTAGATTGTATTTTGTAATAAGACCCTGTGATGATGATGACATGGTCATCGAAATGTACATAAGGGTTTAATCTTAAGTAACTTGTTTTATTTGTAATTTTTTATTATTTTTTGTGGTATTGGGGTTCTTTCCAATATTTTCATTGTAATATATTGTACCACTGTGCTCTTGATATTGTGTAGTGTTTTATTTTTAACAATGTCTTTTTCTGATAGAATTTTTTGCAACCTATTTAAATTTTGTTTTCTCAATATATTACCTATGATTTTATTCATCAAATTGGGCTATTTCTTTAATCCAAGGAAGTACAATTTTAATGTTTTGTATTCAAAGGCATTCTAATTATTCTGTTAACCATAGCATTAAACGCTGTAATATGTATTATACAGAATGGTTCAAATTTACTGGGATATACCTATCATTATTTGTTTTTTTTATATATACTGTAATAATTTCTTTTATTATATGTATATAAATGAATTCTTTAAAATGTATTTTTTAATAATTTCAATCAAGGTAGGTTAGTAAATTTTCTAATTTATTTTAAGATAAATAAATATTCAAGAGCTTTCTTTTTTTATAACCAGTTTAATGTATCATTTAAAACACTTTCTTAACAATTATAAATTCTATTAATAAATTACAATTTTTTTTCTTTTTTAAAGTTTTACAAATTTACTATTAGTTTCCTCTATTATAATAAGTCTTATTACTCTAAATTGTATTTCTCTTTTGGGCAGCAACAGTTTTGATTTAATTTAGCCTAAATTGATTTTAATTTTGGTTTAGCCCAAGCTCTCTTAATCTCGGGTTATCTGGTAGGTTTTAAATTTTGAATAATGTAATCTTATTTGGCACTCTAAAGTACAAGAACATCTAAGCTATAAATGTTATAAACTATGTTACAAATTAATTAATTTCTAAGTAAAATTGTTCCTTAATATTCTTTTTAAACGTTTTCTTTTATAGTTTAATTATATAATAAAAGTCACTGGTTTCTTTTCTTTTATAATGTCTGATTGCAAAATTTCAAAATGTAGTAATGGATCTAGCCTAGATACTTAAGTGTTTTAGATTGCAGATTCCACTTTTCAGCCTTTATCAAAATATTTAATAAGGTCTTTTTAAATAAATAGTTTTAATTAATTTTCTTGAAAGTATTTTGTAGTGTTAATTGAATTCGAGACTAACACTTTCGCACTAAGTTTAAATTCGTTAAATTTTATGGGCCAATTCTGAAGTACGTCTGTCTTGCTCGAGTAGGTGTGAGTGACTGAAACGACGCTAAGCCACGCATTTAAAAATGGCTAAACCAACTATTTCCTTTTTTTAATTGTTGTTACCGGCTTTACGGATGCTGTATTTACTGCCTTTGGTACATTTCATGTTCTTAATAACTAAATTTTAATTTCTTTGCAGATGACTGCATTTAAATATTATTTCTTCCGACTAAGTTTAAATTATCAGCTGTTCTATTCACAATGCGCTAGCCATCCTGTTTGGTCTATTTGTGCAATCTTAAAACGTTTCACTTTCTTAACACTTAATGGCTTTTACTTTTATTTACATTATTTTAGTGTCTTTTCAAACTGTTACACATTAAATTGTTTCTATTATATTGTTTTTTTTTATAGTTGTTATTGTTCTAAACTTGTAATTAAATGTTATGATTTTGCCAATTTAGGTTATGTTTACATTTGTCTCTTTTTTCATAATTGGTTATTTTATGGTTTGAATTTACTTACATATTTATATTATATTATACATAGTGCCGTTCTTACTTGCTATTCCAAAATGTTACAATACATATAACTCATATTATTATTATTTCTAATACATAAAATATCAGGAAACAGTAAATATTTATTCTGCTCTATTTCATAATAAATGTTATATTTTAATGCTAATTATTAAAAACTGATGAACTGTTTCTTTAACATTGAAAATTGTTAAAATAACATCGACATTCCTAACTCATACTCTTGGGAATTAAAAGAGTTTATTTTCTAATTTTTATTCAAAATTGTTCTTAAAAAGTTTGCTCTATAAAAGGTAATAAGCTGTTCCTCATAACTGTGTCATCAGTTTGTTCATAACACCCATTGTTGAATAAAAATTTTTTGTGTCATACAAAATTTGATGATAATGCAACATATGGTCAACCTTCTCATTGTCAAGTTTATTTTAAATTAAGAAATCCTTTAACAAAATGAAGTTCTTAATAATATTGTTGAGCACTGTCGACTAATTTATTACTCCATAGATTTTTGTATTGTGGTTAGTGGGTTTTATTTTTTTAGTTAAAAAATTAAGTTCGTTTACCAAAAACTTAGTATAAGCTTCTAATGGTAAAAAAAAAAGATATTACTGAACATTGTGAGACAGATTTTTGTATTAGAATAATCAAAGTTGCATACTTCATATGCTACTCAGTTGTTTAAGAGTTAAAGCACTCAATAAAACCTCTAAATATGTATGTCTGTGACTTTTGCAAATACTTTATATTCATTAAGTTCAAAATAATTTTTAAACTTTTAGTGGATGACATTTGATGTTATTAGTTTTTTCAAATATTAATTCATAATTAAATTTATTAATGCATTAATTTTAGTTTTATGTGGGAGAAAACTTCATAAAATAGGCAAGGCATGCAATATAGTTATTTTGTCCCATTTGGCTTAAAATAAGTAGTAACATATGATTTCATAAAACAGTTGATTTGATATAGGTTATAAGTTATGTCGTTGAACTGCTGTTTTATTTCTTAGGTTATGTTATTTTATTTATATTGTAATTATTTAATAAAAAGTAACATTTTTCTTTGATGACCTAAATAGGAATTGACTTCAATAATTGTTTGCTTATATTGTTAATATTGCTCTTCAAATTACCATATCCTGAGCCACATTAGCTTGAAAAAATTTAATCAATTCATGTTTTAAATATTTTTAGAGATGGCTATTACAGAGAGTAGTCTTGAAGTTCAAGTGAAAAATGTAATATGACTTTATTTAACAGTATTGTAATTTTTTTTGTAGGCCTCAAGTTGTCATGTGTCAGCAACATTATCTCAAACAACTTCTTCATCTGTATCTACCAATCATGGTTCAGGACATCATAGTCATCACCATCAGCACAGTCATCATCATCACCACCAAGCCGCTTCAGGAGAGAGATTGTCACCTTCAACGTTGGCAATTGGTGCTCCAATTTCTATTGGTGAGTGAACAATCTTTTTTAAGCAGTTTTGTTTGTAATTCATTAAACAAAATCGTATTTTATCATTTAAGGCAATTGTAATCTTATTTTAACGTCTGAGAAAATAGAAGTACAGTAGAGTCTCGAAAATCCGAATCCCGAACTTCCGTTAAATTTGAGTCTTTCTATTTGATGCTATTTTATCTATTTGAAAGGAAATGAGTCGAGCATCTAAGAAATGTTTAAATCCATAAAGAATATGAATCGGGCGTTCAAGAAATATTTATATCAATATGTCATGGATAGGATATGAGTCATGCTTCCAATAAATGTTTATATCAATGCGTTATTTTTTGCCTCCTCATTCTGTTGTATCATTCAGTCCACTAGTGTTCTACAGATTGGTGTATTACCCAACTTCATCAGTTGCGTTTGAATCTCCTTATCAGTTATGTTTAGATATCTGACAGAAGGTCAGTGGGCCATAAATATCGTTTTTTATTTACACTATAAAGAGTCGACAAATATTCCTTAGAAAGCACAAATGTACTTTTGTGTGTGACATATCAGAAAATAAACTCTCCTGAAGGAAACAATTCAATCAAATAATGACGACACTCATGATTAGCTGGACTGGTCTTTATTCCCGCTATTAATACATTTGGATCGGGCTGTCACCACATTGATCTGGATATGAGGGGTTTATTGTATTAAGGTTCATTAGAAGTCCTATTTTTTTCTAATGCACAGGAACTTATTTCCGTGTAATCCGAGTTTTTGTAATCCGAGGGGGTCTCGGTCCCATTCACTTTGAATTATGAAGACTCTACTATATTTGGGATTATTCAGATTGTTTTGTATAAAATTGGATTATCAAGCGACATTAAATGTTCCATCCATAACCAAATGAGAGCACAGTAGCATAATTATAATTAATAAATATTTATAAACCTTTGCTACAAAATAGTTACACAACCTTTATGTGCATTTTGTTAACACAGTTAGTATTAACTCCGCTTGTTGGGAGGTTTACACAGTTTTTTCCGCGGGCCTTGGTCGGTGACATAATTCTATAGAAACTAATTAAAATTATAATTGTAACACTAATACATTACCTCTAATATTCTGCTTCGTTCTTCGCAGCTTTGTGCTTCATCTAGCAGTGATATTAGGATCTCAAATAAAACGACCTCTACATAAACTGCACAAACATGAGTAATTATATTTTCCTAGGTTAACAATACAATTTCATTTAATTTAATTTAATATACTACAATGTCTCTTTGATTTGAAACTGAAGATATATTCAAATGCAATATATGTCTTAAAATAAATTGCCAAATATAGTTAAAATTTTAAATAATTACTTAGTTAAATATATATGACAAGTCGTCTTGATAGTGGATGGTGTATAGGACCTTTTTTACACTAAAAGCTTGGATCCAATATGAAAGGTAAACAAAAAATAAGAAAATGGACTCTTAGTAAAAGCTCAGTACAGATTACATTATATTACGTATAAATATACTTAATGAATAAATAGTATAGGAACAAGCAGAGTGCAACATAATTGTATAGAGTCGTTTAATTACTAATTATGCTCCAGAGCATTTTACTGTTACTATCCTGAGTATCTCGGTTTATATCTTGGACTCAGGTTTACTGTTTGATACAAATAACAAATATATAATTAATTATAGAACTTTGTTAACAGTTATCTTGCAATTCTATTTTTAAA
Organism: Prosapia bicincta; assembly: GCA_036971475.1. Lineage (NCBI taxonomy): Eukaryota > Metazoa > Arthropoda > Insecta > Hemiptera > Cercopidae > Prosapia > Prosapia bicincta. Next base: position 5,183,284 of record JBAIZL010000393.1, read on the forward strand.
AAACTGTTCAGTAACTGATAGGTTATGTTACTTTATTTTTACGAATTGTAATTATTTAATAAAAAGTTACTAAGATATAATTTTTCTTTGTTGACCTAAGTTGAAATTGATTTGAAAAATGTTTATTTATATTACTTGTTTTTATAAGCAATAGAGGTAACTTATTATAGAGTTGCCTAAGAGAGAAACAATGTACATTGTCTGAAATTTATGGTTTTTAAAGGATTCAAAGTTTGAACAAAATTAGATAAATAAATAATTGAATGTGAGGGGTTAAAATTCTTTCTAAATGAGTAGAAATACTTACGAAGGCTATTCAGAAGTAAGGAACGTTTTTGAATAAAAAATAATAATAAGTACAATAACAAATTTGTATTATATACATCTTTTTTTTAGGTTAGTTTTGGTTGGTAAAGATTATTTAGATTTTTTGGACTAGGAGACTGACAGACTTACCTTGGTAAGAGTCCACACTGTAGTCTTGAAATAGAAACACATAAAAGCACTCAAACAATGATATATTTCAACCACACAGTGGTCTTTATCAATCGAAGAGAAAACACAAAAAGAAATATGAGAGAATGAAATAAAATAAATATAAGTTGTAATCACAGATTGTGTAGAGTAGAAATCAGATGACACAGATGCACAGATTAAAGATATATATATATATATATAAATTGTTTCCATGAGCATATGAGTGATTATAGTTTATATAAGTCTGTCAGAGGAAAAGAGATAAGGTTATTGGGGAGGGAAAAAAAAAAAAAAAAAAAAAAAAAAAAAAAAAATTGATTTATCTGATGTTGAGGTTAGGGGATTCTCTGGACTTGGTATACCACTGGTATGATAGTTCCCACCTTCTCAGTTCTGAGGGATTGCAATCAGGCGGGAGTGATTTAATTATTTTTGTGGTATAGCAGTCATCAAAAGTTGCGATGTTGTGACTCGCAGCATGTTGAGCTGTTGGTCTATCCATATTCATAATTTTAACATCATGTCTGTGGCCATTCATTCTGATATTCAGACCATCCGTGGTCAGGCCTATATACTGTGCTGAGCAAAGTTTACATTGTAGCTGGTATATGACATTTTTCGATGTACAATTATGATGACCCTGTATATTGAAGACCATTTTTGTTGTTTGGCTGTTGAAACTATTTGCTGAGGGGTGTATTGGACACGTCTTGCATCTAGGTCTATTGCATGGGAAGGAGCCATGAGGAAGTTTGTGTGGTTTCTCTGCATCAGGGTCTGGTAGTTTAGGATGTCATCCTAGTACATCCTAAACTACCAGACCCTGATGCAGAGAAACCACACAAACTTCCTCATGGCTCCTTCCCATGCAATAGACCTAGATGCAAGACGTGTCCAATACACCCCTCAGCAAATAGTTTCAACAGCCAAACAACAAAAATGGTCTTCAAAATACAGGGTCATCATAATTGTACATCGAAAAATGTCATATACCAGCTACAATGTAAACTTTGCTCAGCACAGTACATAGGCCTGACCACGGATGGTCTGAATATCAGAATGAATGGCCACAGACATGATGTTAAAATTATGAATATGGATAGACCAACAGCTCAACATGCTGCGAGTCACAACATCGCAACTTTTGATGACTGCTATACCACAAAAATAATTAAATCACTCCCCCCTGATTGCAATCCCTCAGAACTGAGAAGGTGGGAACTATCATACCAGTGGTATACCAAGTCCAGAGAATCCCCTAACCTCAACATCAGATAAATCAATTTTTTTTTTTTTTTTTTTTTTTTTTTTTTTTTTTTTTTTTTTTTTTTTTTTTTTTTTCCCTCCCCAATAACCTTATCTCTTTTCCTCTGACAGACTTATATAAACTATAATCACTCATATGCTCATGGAAACAATTTATATATATATATATATCTTTAATCTGTGCATCTGTGTCATCTGATTTCTACTCTACACAATCTGTGATTACAACTTATATTTATTTTATTTCATTCTCTCATATTTCTTTTTGTGTTTTCTCTTCGATTGATAAAGACCACTGTGTGGTTGAAATATATCATTGTTTGAGTGCTTTTATGTGTTTCTATTTCAAGACTACAGTGTGGACTCTTACCAAGGTAAGTCTGTCAGTCTCCTAGTCCAAAAAATCTTATTATATACATCTGAAAGAGCAACTAAAATACTACTTTTTTACGTAGTCGCCAAACAAATTGAGACACTTATCGTAGCGGTGGACGAGCTTTGAAATTCCTTCATCATAGAAGTCTGCCGCCTGTGATCTCAGCCACTCAGTGACCCGCACCTTGAGCTCCGCATTGTCGTCAAAGCGCTGTGTTACTAGCCAGGTCTTCATTCTTGGAAACAAGTGAAAATCGCTTGGTGCAAGGTCAGGACTATAGGGTGGATGAAGAAAAACCTCCCATTTGAATGAGTCAAGGAGTTCTTTGGTGCGGTTTGCTGTGTGAGGTCGGGCATTGTCATGCACAAACAAAATTTTCGACATCAATTTCCCTCGGCGCTTGTTTTGAACTGCTCTTCCAAGGATGCGCAAAGTTTCACAGTGCCGCTCAGAGTATATTGTTGCACCACATTCAAGAAAGTCAATAAGAAGCACACCATGTCTGTCCCAAAAAAACCGTCGCCATAATCTTCCTTGCTGACAATATTTGCAAACATTTTCTTGGTTTTTTGGGGCAGCTTGTGTGTCCCCACACCATGGACTGTAATTTTGATTCGCAATTAAAGTGTTTTACTCATGTCTCAACACCAGTTACGGTGCGATCCAGTAGTGAATCACCATGTCTGTCATAGGCATCCAGAAATGTCAAACCTGCCTCCATTCACTGACCATTATAGTGGTCAGTGAGCATTTTCGGCACCCATCTTGCACAAAATTTGTGGTAGCCTAACCTTTGTGTGACAATTTCAAACAACAAAGTCCGTTACACTTGTGGAAAACAAAGCGAAAGCTCAGTTATCGTGAATCGGCAGTTTTTGCGAACCTTTTCATCAACTTAAGCAACCAGTTCATCAGTCACAATGCTCAGCTGCTCTTTGCTTTGTCATGAATGTCAGTTCGGCCATTTCTAAACTGAATGCACCATTTTCGCTCAGAACTTTCATTCATTATCTTGTTTCCGTAAACTTCACACACCTGGCGATAAATGTCTATCAGTTTTAAGTATTTTCCAACAAAAACCGTATCACTGACTGCACCTCACAACTGGCGGGATTTTCAATTGCAGCACACATCTTCAGTTGAAATTGCGAAAAACCGGGCAACGCGGAAATGTTCCTGTTGTGACGGCTGGACGCAGACTGAATTGCAGAGTGAGCACGCACGCACCAAAATGTACGAGATCGGTGCGCGCCTAGCAGTGTCAGACAGAAACGTTCCTTACTTTCTGAGCAGCCCTCGTAGTTTCAATTTACAGATCATACAAAATGAGTTTCTGTTGAGTAATTGTTATTTTTATGTAACTTGTTTTTTTCTTTTTGACAAATAATTTTAAAAGCATTTTTTTTTAAACTTTGGTCACCAAAGAAAATATTATTTTAGTTATTTGTTATTAAATAATTACAATGAATATAAATCAAGTAACATAACATATGCGTTAAAACAGCGTTCTACCACATAACCTATAACATAAAACCAACTGTTTCATCACTCCTTCCAAGCCAAATGTGACAGAGTAACTATAATGCATATCTCTTTCCTTTTGTTAAAAGTTTTTCTCCTATATAAAACTAAATAATTAATTTAATTTAATTAATGAATTGATATTTTAAAAAATCTTTATTAACATCAATTGTCATCCACTATAAGTTTAAAAATATGTATTTGAACATGAGTGGATGAATAAATTTTTTTTTTTTGCGATGATAACCTCAATAGGTTTTTTTGCCTTTTAACGATTAATATTTGTACAAGATATATATGAGGAGAATGTAAACTAATAGCAGAAATATAAAAATTAAAAAGAAAAAAATAAATTTCAGTTACATGAATTTTTTTCACTGATACCTCTATTTTATTTTTTAAAATAAATTAATATTTATTTTGTAGTTAGATTGTTTTATTTATTTTTTTGAACAGGTGGGGGTGGTTCAAGATCAAGTAGTGGTAGTTCTGGAAGTAAGAGTCAGTCACATCACCCCAGTTTGATGGTACAACCAGGGCTACATCCCCACCATCCTCTGTCCCTTGGACTTGGAGGTCCTCCTGGGAGCTCTCTAGAAGCACTGCGAGCACATGCACAAGCAGCGATGCAAAGTCCTGTTCCTTTGCAAGCTTCCCATGGTAAGTAAATGTTTTTGATATAGAAATACATTTCTGAACAATTATTTTAAAATTTTCCATGTAGAAAAGTTTTATAATTTATGTATATAAATAAAGTTTATTTATAACAACTTGCATATTGGAATTTTTTTCATAACTAATTAGCTGTTTAAAAATAATATCCCACATAATTTTTGTTCACATTTTAATTGGAAAAACATTTTTTACTCTATTTTATACACATTAAAACCTATATATATTTGAATTTCTTAAGATGCAGCAAAAGTTTTTAATTATGAAAATCACTGATAATTTATCAATAAAAAAAACTCTGTAGCTACAAAGATTAAATCACCTACAAGACTTTTTTATAAATTTTGCTTTCTACAGTTAGTATGATCAGAAGGTTACAACTGAACTGAGAACAAACGGCATCATTAGTTTTGTTACCCCAATCCTCTACTCATTAATGTGTTGTCCAATCAGGAAGTTGCTCTGATCAATCCCTTAACAGCTATGTTTCCAAACTGTGCAGTAATATAAGAGTCTCATTTAGTTTTAAAAAACTTTTACTTGGTATAGCATGGGCTGTTAATTCAAACTGTAAAGAATTTTGATACAAGTTCAAAAGTTCGTTTATTTTATAACAGGCCTTGAATATATGAAGTAGTTTTGAATTTGTTATACTTATAAAATGTTATTTGTAGCATACAAAATTTGTTTGTGATGTGTTTACAACTAATGATAAAAACTTCTTTAAAATTTGTGTTATTTTTTAAAAAAATCTTCTACTTTTTAATGTAAAAATAAAAACTTGTTTTGTTAAATCATAATTTGATAAATAAAAGCAAACTGTTTAAACTAACACTGCTTCACTAAGCATTATTACTTAAGACATTGTAATAGTAATCAATATAAAATGCTTAATTCTGTTACAGGCCATCCTGCATTTATGTCTCCTGATGGAATTAGGGAGGGAGATATAATTAAGCCAGAACCTCTAAATCCTATATCTGGAGATGAATCAGGTATTGTAGGGGATGAAGAAGATATACCTAGCCCCCCTCACCAAGTTCCACGAGGGCCTAGTCCTGAACCAAAGATAGAAGACAATGAATGTCACAGAAGTCAGAGTGCAATGTATGATTTTTTTCTTATGATATCATGTCAATAATATATTGTAAAAATAATGGTATAACATCATTATGTTAATGATACACTAATGTACCAGTGAAGAAGTCGAAGTAGATTAATTGTGTACAGCGTAATTATTTTTAATCAATCATCAGGTATTAGTATAAGTCATTTTGATATAAAATTTGTGTTTATTACTTAGCAAAACGATTTGTAATTTACTTAAGTACAAAATCCACTAAATGGAACAAAAGGTAGAAATACGAATACAATAGTATAAGGCGCATTTTTAAAATAAGTACCGATTTGAAATTCCACCATTGTAGAGCTGAGGTCGGTAATCGGCACAAGCAAGCTTTGTACTGGTATCTGTCAGCAAGCTACAGCTGCCATTTCGGATCTATTTGTCATTGTTCAAAGTCATTTAAAATGCAGCAGACTGTCAAATACGCTGTGTGATGTTACGCAGGTTCCCTAATGTTAAAGGTGTGAAATCAGCTTATATTCAATGTGTGATCTGTGAAATGTACAGAGAAAATGTCATGAGTGATGGGATGGTAAAGAAATGGGTGAGAGCATATAAAGATTGTCGTAAAAATGTGTATGTCGAGGAACAAATGAACTACCTTGACTCATCACCGATGACTTATGCCAAAAAATTATTGCAAACTAAAGGAGAATAGAAGCTTTACTATTTCATCATTATCTTGTGAGTTTCCTCAAGTCTCTAGAAGTGTGATTTATAAGATTGTGATAGACTGTTGGAAGTACCGAAAGCTATGCTCATGCAGGGTTCCGAATATGCTGACGGAAATTCACAAAAACAAAAGTTTAGAGCTTTGTAACTTCACAGATCATATTGAATGTCAGCTGCTTTCACGCCTTTAATATTAAGAAAATGTACCAAATTGCGTATTTCACAGTCGACGGCACTTTCGATAGGAAGATATATTATAAACACATATAAAAAGCCTTTGACAGTTACAAGGATCTGTAATAGCAACTGAGACTTGCCAACCGATACCAGTACACAGCTCGCATGTGCCGATTCACACCCTTGGTGCTAGGAAGTGTATTCATTGTGTACATGGGCAATAACTGGTGAATAATAAGTGGTTTAAGTTTCTGGAATTTTAAACAACTCATTTCACTGGCCAATAGTATGAATCATAGTACAAAGTTCATTATAATAGGATTTGTTTTAATTAACTTTTATGAGGATTGAAAAATCTCCTACCTAGTACCTTATTCTACTACTTGTGTTTTTAAATAAGTCCTAAAAGTAATTAAGACTCTATACTATACCCCTCTGTTTCAATAAAATATGTCCAGATTAAAGTTTTTTATTGTGTTTGTTATCTAGGACAAAAATATACAGCAAAAACCAGGAAATCCCTTAACAAAAAAATAAGAATATTGAACATTATAAGGACAATATTTTGTTTTTTCAAAACTTGTTAAAAATGAGGTACACTCCACCAATAAACACAGTATTTGATTGATTTAAAATTAACTAAAATTAGCTCTTTAATTTAATATGGCCATTTTAAATTGGTCATATCTTTAACCTGTGTTAATATAACAAAGAAAATAGTTTTTAGTTATGCTGAATATACAAGGCTGAATCAGACTTTTTTTTTGAGTGTCTTGTTAGGCCATTCTAACCAAGTTAATTTACATTTTTAACTAATGAAGATGTTAAACCGAAAGAAATGTTTTTCCTTGTTACAAACACAGTGTGGTGTTGGTGCTCTTTCTCAGATCAAGTATTCGATGAAATGTCAAAATTTAAACTAGGATGTGAATGTGTAGAAAATCAAAGTCATGATTGATGCTCAAGGAAAATTCTAACATATAAAAACATCTGAGCAGTTCATGACTTGAGCTGAAGATGACAGGCATGTAATAATTATCAAATTGCTTAAAGTTTAGGTACATGACTGCATGCCAAAAGCACAAGTAAGAGTGGCGAAAAATTAGAACCAATCTTAAACTATAAATATCTATTGTGTAACTAAGTGAATACTTTTGAACTTGAGAGGGTCAGCTTCGTAAATAAAACGATTGTTCCTATATGCGTCATCAAGTATGTTTAAAAGTATTCACTTAGAATTACGCAATAATTACGTATGGTGTTTGTGACTTTTTTGGGGCAAAAAGGGGGCGTTTTGACTTCACTCACAAGAGTGAGACAGGGAAATCTGGTTGCTTCTGCCAGCTGATATTGTCAGCGAAAGGTATCTGTAGTACCAAAGATGGAATATTCTAATCTGTCTAATCTAAACGACAGAGACGTCATCATTCATTATCACAATATTACAGACTTCTCAATGGCTACTTAACATATGATAAATTTGTAGAATTGGGTTTAAAAAATTCTAAACATTGTCACTAGTCCAGATTTATCCCCCTCTGTGGCTACTTCGTTTAGACTCTTGAGAGAAATACTGGAAGGGCAAAATGTTTCTAAATGATGAAGCTGTTTAGTAAGCATTTGACTGAGAAGTCAACCACAAATCATCTTTGAAAAGGAATCTTTAAGATACCTAAGTGCTGGGGTAAATGAGTAAAACATTGAGACTATATTGAAAAATGTTTAAAACATTCATATATAATTTTTTTATCATTGTAACACTTATACTGAAAACTCCAATTTATATTTGTTTTACCTTTATTTATTAGAAAAAAAATAATACAATAATGATTAGTAAATAGATTATTTTCAATGATTTCTGTTTACCCAAAATGATATTATCAGAACTGTTTATCATATTTCTGATAAACATATTTGAAATTTACCAGTTGTCATTTTAATCTTACTAAAAACACATTGTTTAGATTTTTACGCCATTGGAACAGAGGAGATCATAATTCGTGTACACGGACGGATCTCACTTTTAAACCAGTGCCAGATTCTAAGCTAGCTCGAAAAAGAGAAGAGAGGCTTCGTAAACAAGCAGAGAAAGAGAGAGAAGAAAGGGAAAAGGCCCAGGCTGTAAGTAATATTGGCTAGGGAAGCAAATCGTTCACTTCTGTAAGCAAACAATAATTTTATCTATATTTCAACTTGACAAATTCATGATAAACCAAAGACTTTAGGGTTGATAGGTCATAGGTTTGTTTGACTTGGCTATGATTGTCCTTCATCATCTTATACTGTGGTTATTTTTTATTCTATCTATAATTTACCACATCTGCCTTCCCATTGGAATTATGGCATAGATGTTTTTTATGCCTATAAAAATACAGTATATCATAATTGATTGTTACAAAAAAATTTATGTACAAGAAACTTTGACATAAAGAAATGACTGGTTTTTATGTATACAGTGTTTAACATACTGTAGGTTTTTGTGATTTCCATAAATTTGCAGTCGTATAATTACAAAGTAATGGACTATTTGGTGATTTTCACTAAAAGTATAAAGTTTTTATGGAATGTGTTTACACATGTACGTATTTAAAATTATACTTTATTGTTTTTAAAATTGAATGTTTAATTTACCCTACATATATAAAATTGATGCAATGCATGCATTTTAAATTAGTAATTATGAATGTCTTACAGAACAAACTTTCACAAAATGTTACAGGGATTTTGTATCTATAAATAACTTACGGGTATTTCATACAAATGTTCACATTTTTGTTGAACAACTGAAAAATATCATAGGGTATTTTTCCTATGAATTGTAGTCCATAATGAATTTTACCAAATGTTTTACAATCTGATAAATCTTGGTAGGTATTTTAAACCTCTTTATCTTTATCTTCGATGGGCTTGTCTTCATTGTCAGATAGATATTCTACTACAACTACAATGAAACTTGGAAAGTTTTTCAAATGAAATGTCAACATTTATTGAGCCTGCTTACTGTTAGTGATTCTAACATTCTTCAATACATAGATTTAGTGTAACTTGTATGGTTGAGGTGTTCAAAAAGTCAGTTTTTTTTAAGAAACAATTCTTAAGTGTGAACTTTGAAACATCATTCTGCATGCCTTTGATAATTCTGATACTCACTGTCATTTTGTTGTTTCCACTACAAAAATAAGTTAATTTTGAGTACAGTCTCACTAATCCGGACTTGATGGGACCGGACCCTGTCCGGATCAACGAAAGTTCGGATTAGACGGAAAAAGCCAAACAAATGCATACAATATGTGTTTTAGGCGGGGAAACATATTGAAATTGTAATTTTAGTGAAATTGAGGCCTATATATACAGTACAGTATTTCGTAGCTTACTTAGCAAAAATCCTGTAATTGTAACAGAAAAGGTATGACATGAATAAATATCAAAGCATCTTTCTCGTTGAATAAATGTATTCACATAAAGTTATTTACACTATACTGTATAAACACACAAAAAACTCAAGCAAAAATGAAACTGAAACAAACATAAACTTTAAAAAACTTAGTGAAAAAAGTCCGTAATGTTCTTTTGTTTTAACTATGAATGACGCCGTTTCACAGTATGATCTTGTAGGCGTTTCAAGGTCAGTAGCTCCGCAGTTTACGTATCAGTTTGTTTCTCAAAGTAGGTCAACAACCCCTATAGTAGCATTGCAGCCGCCCCATCATTAGTTGGGCTGACCGGTTCGTCTGTGTAGTCTTCCTCTTCCGAGCTGTCATTTTCTGCATTTGCAGTGCACACCGCGACAATTGAGCACTTGATAACCAATGTCATTATCACTGATAATCCACTCGGAAATATCAGTGTCTTTCAACTCGGCCCAACCCTCCAATTGTTGAAAAATCTGAACAAATTCCGCGTCGCCATTAGTAGGTTGACTGTCGGTTTTTTCGCTTTCCTGTGGCATTTCAGGCCACAATTTTTTCCAGCTCTTTTGGAGTGTAGGCGGTTGAATTTCCTCCCACGGTTCTGCAGCTATATAAATGACATCCTTTATAGTCATTTTTTTAAGAATTTCAATAAATTGTGTAGCTGGATCTGCTTCTTGATGTTCCAAAAGCGATAAAATTAACTTTTTCCTATATCCCTGTTTTATCTCCTCTATCACGCCCTGGTCCATCGGCTGAATGAGAGCCGTGATGTTAGGAGGAAGAAATTTAACACAAATGTCACCATGACGCAATTCTTCTTCATTTGGGTGGCATGGGGCATTATCAATTAGTAAAACCGCTTTTCGAGGGAGTTTTTCTCTTTTAAAAATTTTTCTGTTGTTGGATCAAAGTTTTCAAAAAAACAGTCCTTAAAAATTTGACTGTTTATCCACGCTGATTTTTGGAACTTGTATTGGGCCGGTAGAACACCTAAATTTATATTTTTAAAAATCTTAATCTTTGCGGATTTCCTTATCACCAAAAGTGGAAATTTTAGATCGCCAGAAGCATTAATGCAGGGCAGCAAAGTCATACGTTCTTTCTTAACTTTATGGCCTTTTGCTACTGAATCTAATTTGGAAGCTAAAGTTTTTTTTAGGAACATTTTATAATTTAATCTGGTTTTGTCAGCGTTGAACACCTGACAAGGTTGTAAGTTTTCATCTCTGAGAAACTTGCCAAATTTGTCTTTTGAATTTTTCACTGGCATCACTGTCACCTGATAAAATTTCACCACTTATTCCGAGTTGACGGATGCCGTGTCGTTCCTTCTACCGTGACAGCCAACCCACACTGGCAGTAAAATTAGAGCCTCCTTTTAACTTTTCATTCAGTTTCAGCGCGGTCGTTTGCAAATTTACACCCGATGATGGAACACCCTGTTCCCGTTGTTGGTAAAACCAAACATACAAAGCATCATCTAAGGTTTCATTTTTTTGGTTTTTTTAAAGTACTTCTGCCGCCTAAACTGTCTTTACTAATCATTTTTGCAAAAAAATCTTCAATTTCCTGTCGCTTTTTCTCCAATCGGAAACAGTTTGTTTTCCCACGCCTAACTCTTTTGCAATTTTAGTAAGCGATTCACCTCCATCAATACGAAATAAAGCTTGGAGTTTTTATTCCATTGTCACTGTCACTGACTTACGTTTAGTCGCCATTTTCAATGAATACTGAACGAGACGTAAATAAAAAACCGATCAATATCGCACTAGAATTAAATGACAACTGAGCAGAAATCTTGTGAGAAGCAGTAAAGGTGGCATCCGTCCGACAACACAACTGACCTGACGCCAGACGGATAGACTGTCTATCCGTTTAGTCAGCGGTCCTTTATCTTTCATTTATCGCAAGATGTCTCTGATGTCACGTGCGTAGTGTTGGGAGATCTAATGTGAATATATTTTTTCAAAGACGTTTTTCCTACTTTAATAGGCAAAAGAAACAAATAATATGGTAAATTCATATTTTAATGAATAAATTATATTATTTGTCTATTAGAGTAGGAAAACCCCTTTGAAAAATAACAAATATAGACGTATAAAAATAAATATTTTTGTGAACGGCAGACTGATTGTGCATTGTAAAATACTATAACTATCCAAAAATTTTGGGCCGGCCGGATCATCGGCGACCGGATTAGCGAGACTGTACTGTAATGTATTTTAAAGTTTTTATTATTAAAATTGTAGTTAAGGAGTGGGTGGAAGTTTAGATGTAGTATTTGGAGAGTGAAACAAGCTAATAGTATTTTCTTTTTTCCCTCAACAAAAAAATATGCAGGGCAACTATCAAAAATTAACACATTTTTTTGGTTGATCAAATTTTAAAGCAATAACAATTTATGAACAACTTTCTTTTAAGAGAATCTACCAGAAAAAAATTAAATACAAGTAGAGTTAAAGAAAAATAATGTTGGACAATCACCAGGATTTTCTTAATGTGATGGACTGATGAGAATCACCATTACTTAATTTTAGAGTTAGGGAGGCAGTATTAGATTTAAAAGAGTTATCATCCATCCAGCAAAAGAAATCACAATGATGACATGTTGTCCTCTTCCAATGTGTCTTTTTTTAAAGAAAATCCCTTAAATTCAATATTTTTATAAAAATAATATTTTTGTAATGCAATTCATGTATCCTTCAATATAATGTTCCTAATGCTCTTTGTTTCAATTAAATTCTGAAATATGTTAAATATATAACTTTTTATGACAAGTTTATACAAATTAAAGACAAAATTCATAATATAGAGCAATACTTTCAATTACAATACTGGTGACTGCTTTTGCTTGATAAATTTTGTTTACAGAAAAGAGTAACCCACCTGATCTCAATGTATATTGTTTGATAAACATTTGTGATGTTTTTATTATCTATAATTTTATTTTATTTGTTTAGAGAAAAATTGCAACTCCAGAGAAACCTGAAGCAGCAAAACCCCCTTCGAGAGGTCCAATAGAGACTATATCCTCACCTTACGACAGGTTTAATGCTAGACCAGGATATCCTGATACACCTGCTCTTCGACAACTCAGGTTTCTTGATGTCCTTTATAATCTTACTTAATAACTTACATCACTAATTCCTTTCAACCATTATCAGAGTCAATTTTAAAATGTTGACTTTAAAATTTTAATATTATATAACTGAAGTAACTCTGTCTTGTACACTTAGTAGAAAGAGAGTATCTATAAAGTAGGTTGAAACATTAGAAAATAAAGCCATTGGTAATCAATGGTTAAATTCAGGATTAAACATTTTCACAATGTATATATAAGAGATGTGGTTAGAACTTTCTGCCCCTGTCTAGTCTTCATAATTCATACTATATCTCCTACACATATAGTGGCCAGTTCTAACTTGATCTTATCCAAAAAATTATGAACCAAGTCTACATGTGATGACTATCTTTTAACCCTTAGCTTTCGACTGTCGGGGCAGCCCCGCCAAGCGTATATTGCAGTTTACTCGTATGTTGGGGGTCACCTGACACGATTTTCAAATGCCTATAACTCGTCTGAGTCGAAGCCCACGACATTCAATCTTTTACCGTTTGATGCTACAATCTATTGACAATAATATGAACTAAGTTAAAAATGTCTAGAAATATGTGAGTCATCACAAAATCTAGTTTGCCGCTACGTTGTAAGCTGCAAGTAAGTTACAGTTTTGCAGGTTATTTGTTTACTCGTAGTTTCACGTGGCTTCGTGGCTTCACGTGCAATTAGTGATTCTGAAATTTTTGACCTTTTACTTGATCCTGATTTATTAGAATGTAGTTTAGTTTCATAAACAAAATAATTAAACCAACAGGTATTTGTAAATATAACCAGTTTATTTGTGGTGTAGATTTAGCTGTTCAATATAATGAACCATGCAGTTTTACGAGACGAACAAATAAATGGTGGAGGAAAATGTTTTTCTGGCTATTAGATGTGGCTGTAGTAAACAGTTTTAATATCTATTATATCAAAAAAAGGAAATTAGAGAAAATCCTGTATAACAAAAATAGTTTCGCCAAAACTTGGTGAGGGAACGCATTGGTGATATCAGGAATAACCCGTATAGTAAGAAGAGTCGGCCATCAACTACTGACAAAGAAGATAGACTGAATGGGAAGGGAAATTACATTTAATCTTTTCCAATGATAAAAGTAGTTCTAAGGATTGTGTAGTTTGCAGTAACAGGAAGATAAAAGAAGGCAGAAGGGAAACAGTTTTTCACTGCAAGACATGCAGCAGAAAACCAGGACTCCATCCAGAAGATTGTTTTCAAAGATATCATACTCTGCAAAACTACAAATAAGATAATAAAATCATGTACATACAGTATTAGTGAATAAAAATAGCTTAGATTATTAAAATCATGTAAGAGAAAACAAAAGTTTTCCATAAACAATAATGCAACTTGCAGGTGAGGAATTTGTCTCAATTTAATTACAAGTGGGGAAGCAAAGCATGTTAAAAAAATCCGAGCGCTAAGGGTTAAAAGTTTGAGAATCTGTAGGAATCCACAGATAGCTTCATCTGATCGAATTTTATCTGCAGAAGTTAATATGATTTCTTCTCATGTGATGTATTAATTTTTATATTAAATAATAAATTAACATAATTCCATGTTCAACAGATTGGAAGGGCCTTTAAAGATGTTCAGCAAGATAGGCAAAGATTGATTAAAATATCAACGATTACAAAATCAAATACAACGTTGTAATGAGTTTCATTACTCACCATAATGCATTAAATAAATTCATAATTTTTATTCATTGAATAAATATTTGTATTTCTCGAAGAATGTAATTAATTTTGTTCAAATACAGTTGAACCTCTAATTCATCACGTTTGGGACCGAGGGGTGACAAAATCGAGAAAAAGATTAATTACAGAAGTCATGAAATTAACATGTAATGGTGGCCAAACTTAACGTAAATAAATACGTAGCGTACTTAATGTTGTAATTACATTATTTATGTCGGCCAAAAAATGCAACTACACTTTAAATACACAAGTGTAGTTTGTAATTACAAGTACAGTATGTTACTCTATTTTCATAAAAGACATAAAAAAACATATTACAGTACGTTTTAAGAACAATAACACTAGCAAGATATAATACAATGCATTAATCTATTTATGTTGTGGTTTTAAAAAAGTCTGTCATTTTCTTTTGTACTAAAAAATTCTTTTCTGATCGAATCTATACTACGTAACATTGCAGATGATGTTTGTTGCTATGGTGATGAATTAGAGAGGTTCTACTTGTATTTCAATAATTGTTGAGTTCATCTGTATTGAAAAGATGGGCTTTTGATCTTCCTCTCCTAAACATTTTTTTTTGTACTTTATCTTTTGATAATACTTCTAACTTTCTGAATCTGTTTCTTTTGCACCAAAATCTGGCATCATCTTTGGGTGAAATTTGTGATCATCTTTAACTAATGTTATAAGCATCACTGATATATAATGGATTATGTTTTTTATATAGACGCTAATTTTATGAATGACGCATTATTGTAAATTATGAAAAGTAATATACCCTGCAGTATTATGATAATTGTAAGGGTACTTCCTTTATACATCTTAGTATTGAGGCAATATTGAAAGTAAATTAAATTTTGCATATAAATATTTTTGCAGTGAGTATGCTCGTCCACATGGAGGCTTCTCTCCTGTTACAATGCAACGATCTGCCGCTTTAGGTCTTCCTCCTCAGTGTATAGATCCAATGTTGCACTATCAACTGAACTCTATGTATGGTCCTGGAGCAAGAGAACGGTTAGTCACTTAACAACAACAAACTTTTATTCAAAGTGCTTTTATTTTGTTTTAGGATAGTAATAAGCATATTAGTTTTTTAATGGCATTAGTACAAACATATTTGTTTTTATTAAAAATACTTTTCTTGTTTATGATTATGCAAAATATATAAAACTATCTCTATAGTTATGTGGAAATTCTAAAAAACCTTAATAAATTTTTAAAGCACTGTGGTCTAATTCTTTAACTAACTAAATAAATAAACCCCACCAACCACAATATAAAACAAAAAACCTTTATTTTCCTACAATTACTTTATGTACATTTTGATTACATGGTAATCATCTTCAGAAGTACTACTGAAGATGACTAGCTTGTAATCGAAATGCACATATAGTAATTTTAATAAAATAAAGGTTTTTTTGTTTTTTATTATTGCTAGTGGGTTTTATTTATTTAGTCTAAAAAAACCTGTAAAATTGATTTCTTTCACATTTTGCATAGTTACATTCTAGGACTCAAAATAGAAATCAAGCCATTAAAAAGTTACAAAAGAATTAATTGTGAACATTTATTTTGGTGTGAAAGTACCTGCCTCACTTCTAGTGTGTCAGTGAAATTGTAACTGGTAATAATCAACATAATGCTAATCAATCTAATCATTGTAGAACTAACCTAAAATATATAGTAAGTTTTATTGTTAATTGTAAACAATTGTTCCACCATTAAGTGCAATTAATTTTTACCTTTTGTGATGGGCACCTTTCGGTCACTTGACCATTGTCGAATCACTGAATTATTTTCAGAAATATTCCGGAAAAATAACTCAGTGATTCGACAATGGTCAAATGATCGAAAGGTGCCCATAACAAAAGGTACAAATTATTTGCACTTAATGTTGGAACAATTGTTTACAATTAACAATAAAACTTTATAGAGTCAGTGCAACGGAGAAATAATTTACAACGTGAGATATATATACGAGGTGTGTTCAAAAAATACCCAGAATGTTTAAATTTCGCGCGTTTGGAGAGTCCGATTGTCAAATTTTTTTTATTGTGTTGGTATACATGCCCCTGAAGTATGACACAATTTTCAGCTGTATTCATTGTTTACTTTATCTGTGGCAGCCGCTAAGGTAAGATTTATTATTGTAAAAAAATGGATCAAAGAATTTGTATTGTTTTGGTTAAAAAATGAAATAAAGTGTAACAAAGTTTGCGAAATGTTAACAAAGGCCTATGGTGAGTCTGCTATGAAAAAACAAGTATTTACGAGTGGTATAAGCGTTTCCAAGATGGCCGCGAAGACGTTGACGATGACGAATGCCCCGGACGCCCCAGCTCATCAACAACCGGTGAAAAAAGTGGAAGCAATAGTTATGAATGATCGCCGAATCACAACCAGAGAAGTCATTGATGATGTTGGCATATCGATTGGCTCATGCCATGAAATTTTTGCAAACATTTTGGGTATGAAACGCGTGGCAGCAAAATTTTGTCCCAAAATTGTTGAATTTTGAACAAAAACAGCGGCGAATTGAAGTTGCTCAGGAATCACTAAATGATGTCAACGACGATGCAGAATTAATGAAACGTCATATAACAGACGACAAAACATGGGTTTACGGATATGATGTCGAAACGAAGGCTCAATCGTCCCAGTGGAAGCATTCTGGCTCTCCAAGACCAAAAAAAGCCCGGCAAGTGCGGTCGAACGTCAAGGTTATGCTTACTGTGTTCTTTGATTTTAAAGGCATAGTGCATCATGAATTCTTGCCACAAGGTCAAACTATCAATAAAGTGTACTATCTACAAGTTCAACGCCGTTTGTGTGAAGCAGTGCGAAGAAAACGTCCGGATTTGTGGCAAAACAATTCATGGCTTTTGCATCACGATAATGCACCGGCTCACACATCGTTGCTTGTTCGTGATTTTTTGGCGAAAAATAACACTGTAATGATGCCCCACCTTCCATATTCGCCAGACATGGCCCCTTGTGACTTTTTTCCTTTTTCCAAAAATAAAAAAAACCTTAAAGGGTCATCGTTTCACAAGCATAGATAACATTAAAAGTGCATCACTGAAAGAGCTCGAAGCTATCCCAAAGCTCGAGTTCTAGAAGTGTTTTGAGAATTGGAAAAAGCGCTGGCATAAGTGCATAATATCTAGTGGGGACTACTTTGAGGGGGACAATATCAATGTAGATGAATAAATAAATATTTTTTTTCAAAAAAACGAAAATTCCAGGTATTTTTTGAACACACCTCGTATATATATTAAACCCCTGATCTGGGATATAAAGATGGATCTTTACATCGTGTATGCTGGGCCATATACATGATGTAGTCATTTAACATAGTCATAAGATGATCACCTATTTAGATTAAAGGAAAGGAGAGACGGAAAATAGGAGATTAAGGAAGTAGTATAATGACCTCCTCATCCTGGAAGAAAGAAAACATTTTTTTGTGTGGATAGTCACTTAAACCATAAGTAGTCTTAAGCCTTTACTGAGGTTCATAAAAAGGTGTCTAACTCCTATTCAACTACTTATTTCAATTGTTAAATCACATGACCAAGTAGATTAATTGTTTGAGTCTTTAAAATTAACATTAAGTTGTGTCACGTTAAAAGAAAAAGTTACTTAAATTTGGTGTAAAAAAGTCATACATAGTCAGTTCTAAAGGTTTGAGAACTTCCTTGCCAAAGAAAAAATTCTCTTTAATTTGTAATAAGTATGTTTTTAATTAGGTAAGCTCTACAGAAACTTACGAATGTTGAAATTGTGTTAAAAACATCATGAATCGAATGATATGGTAAATGTAATCATATGTGCAAAATGGTTTTTTTTGTACCTTGTGGGATTTAATAATACTAAAATTTAGATGAATATTTTTTCAAATAAAATTAATAATTTAATTTAATTATGATTTAGGTTGGAGTTAGAACATTTGGAAAGAGAAAAAAGAGAAAGGGAATTAAGAGAGTTGCGAGAGAGGGAACTAAGTGACAGGCTTAAAGAAGAGTTAATGAAGAATGCTACAGCAGGTCCTCGAATGCCAAATCCCTTGGACCCTCAGTGGTTGGAGCTTCACAGGAGGTAAATTTGACAAAAGCAGGAGAAAAGATATTCTTGTAATTCTTGTCTTTTAAAGGTGTTTAAATTACGTTTATATACTGTATTTTAAAAAGAGTAGTTAAAACAAATTTTTAAAATTTTGTAATTTTCACATTTAATCCTATTATAATTCGTATGTGCCAAAATAAACAGTACTGAAACTGAATCAGCTGTAGTTGTCTTCTCTCAGATATAGAGCCATTCTTGGTCGTTTTATAGGATACCTCAAGAGATTTTGCTCGAAACCTGCCTTTTCGTTCACAATGGTTCTAACAAGATGGTGCAACCACCCACACTACCTTATGCAACATTGCTTTTTTTTGTAAACTTTTGGCAACTGCCTCATCTCCCTTAGAAAAAACTTTCCTTACCCGGACCATTCCCTTGATGTTACACCACCTGACGTTATAATAACATGTTTAAGGAAGGAGAAGATTTTCCTCTATGACCACCAATGTTCAATTACAAGAAAAAATAAACATGTGTATAACGAGTATGAATAAACCCCACTTCACCAAAATGATCATTCCTTCAATAACGGTTCAAGTGTTGCCTCAAATTGAACAGATTTCATATAGAATATGTTTATACCCTAAGCCTAACCGATCTAGTTTTACTTATATGTGTTTGTAAAACTATGTAAATAAAATCTTACGACTGTGCCAGTACAGTTTATTATATCGCATACGGTATTACAAATAAGATAAAGTAGTTACCTGATAGAAACGGTTTAGTATTAATTAGTAAAATTGATATAGGTATCCTGGTTTGGGACCCGGAGGACCTCCTGGACTGCACCAATTTGGATTGTATCCTTCCCCTGGTGGTCCGAGCCAAGCTGCGACACTTTCTCAGCTGGAACGTGAAAGACTTGAAAGGCTTGGTATGTTGAAGGACTTATACACAATGCACTCCAAAATGAACCTTCAATACATAGGTTTGATTTCATAAAATTATTTTAGCGGTTTGAATCCTGTTTAACATTGTTTGTAAGGTTTTCATGCAACTCACTCATCAGCATGGCTTTAATGTGGGGGAGTTGTGTTGCATTCATAACATCACCTGTGGATATTGTTTGTTCATTGTGGGGTGTTTATTAAGTTTGTGTCTAGTAGTACAGCTATAGTGGGTTTATAATAACAGGATTCTAACATTAGTTATCTTAAATTGTGTATTTAAAGAGATAGAATGTATTTAGTTGTCATAAAAAATAGAAATAGAATATAGAAGGTGTGTTATAAATTTTGTAAGGAATGATATTGTAATAGACCGCCACTACAAAGGCTTATATCAACAAACACTCAACTAACTTGTCTTGGCTAGTCATGCTAGACGGATTGCATATATAAGCTTATTTATCGAATAAATACAGACAATATAAACATTGTAACAGACAAAATATGTTTACATTGGACTTCCAGACACAGTATAGAATATTTACAAACACACATAACTTGTGACACGTTTACATCTTTTATCATAAATGTAATTTAGAGTAAACCTAGTAAAATAGGATCATTCAAAACAAAAACTGCCTCAGTAGCACAAAGGAATAAGCAAGGGTGTCATTTTGATGTCATTAACCTTAATAACTAAGAGACCAAATGTCCCACACTAACGTCAGACATGTCTACAGACAAATACAAATATATCAAGCCATCAAAATAAACCACTGATTTGTCAGAGGAATAAAAGTAACACACAAAGAGTGTCCTAAATATGAGCCGTCGGTGCATTTCAACTACCCCATACGGCGTATATGTAGGGCGTCGGTCCAGGAATAAAGACCCTACAGTGCATATGTGATTCGACTGATCTATACCAATAGTTATTTTGGTTACATTGAGGTAGCAAACATGTTAACTTCGGTTCAGTGGTTTAGGTGTCCATAAGATACATACATACATACATTCATTTATATATATATATATATGTGTGTGTTAATAATATAAATATGTATATTATATATAGCAACATTATTTTCTTCCTTGTATTCACTTATCACTTACATTTTAAAATACTTGAACAAGAATCTTACTTGTTAAGATGAGAGCTATTATATAATACTCTCATTTTCGAGCTTTTTAGAAGACTGCAGAATACCAAATATAATAATAATAATATAATATCACAAATATACTACTTAAGATTCTTGTTTGAGTACATTAAAGTGTATGTAAGTGATTATATATATATATTGATATTTTACATTGTCCATTATTTTTCCGTTGCACTGACTTTATGAAGTAATTTTTATTGAAGTGACTTTTATTAGAGTGATTGGACAATGGTCAAGTGACCAAAAAGTGCCTCATCACACAAGGTAAAATTATTACACTTAGTGGTGGATAAAAGTATTTACAATAGTAATATATCAACTTCATATATATATATATATATATATATATATTTTTTTTTTTTTTTTTTTAGGTTAGTTTTGGTTGGTAAAGATTATTTAGATTTTTTGGACTAGAAGACTGACAGACGTACCTTGGTAAGAGTCCACTCTGTAGTCTTGAAATAGAAACACATAAAAGCACTTAAACAATGATATATTTCAACCACACAGTGGTCTTTGTCAATCGAAGAGAAAACACAAAAAGAAAGATATTTCTTTTTGTGTTTTCTCTTCGATTGACAAAGACCACTGTGTGGTTGAAATATATCATTGTTTAAGTGCTTTTATGTGTTTCTATTTCAAGACTACAGAGTGGACTCTTACCAAGGTAAGTCTGTCAGTCTCCTAGTCCAAAAAATCTATATATATATATATATATATATATATATATATATATATATATATATTTTTTTAGGTTAGTTCTAGTAGAGCTTAAAGCTTATTTAGGAATTTTTTGGACTTGATAGGAGACTGACAGACTTACCCAAAGGCAATAGTCCAAAACTGCAATCTCTTGGAAATAAGCACATATAAAACACATATAAAACACTTAATACACTTTTATTTGAAATATTTCGATCAACATGATCTTCTTCAGTCAAGAAAGAGAAAACAAAACAAAAGATTGAAGTGAACCACAGATGTGTATAAACATCCAAATGTCACAGATTCACAGATTTATAGTTTATGATATAGAGCTATATGTGATATGTGTAGAAATTGTTATATGTGAATCGTGTAAAGATTGGTTACTTGAAACTGGTTACTAGAAACAATTTCTACACATATCACATATAGCTCTATATCATAAACTATAAATCTGTGAATCTGTGACATTTGGATGTTTATACACATCTGTGGTTCACTTCAATCTTTTGTTTTGTTTTCTCTTTCTTGACTGAAGAAGATCATGTTGATCGAAATATTTCAAATAAAAGTGTATTAAGTGTTTTATATGTGCTTATTTCCAAGAGATTGCAGTTTTGGACTATTGCCTTTGGGTAAGTCTGTCAGTCTCCTATCAAGTCCAAAAAATTCCTATATATATATATATATATATATATATATATATATATAATAAATCTAAATTAAAAATATTTCAAAAACAAGAATACTTTTAATGAATATATTTATTCAAAGCTTTTCGCCGATAAAATAGTACCAACGTCTTCAGGAAAATAATTATCTAATAAAAAAAAGATAATTATTTTTTTTTATTAGATAATTACTTTCCTGAAGATGCTGGTACTATTTTATCGGCGAAAAGCTTTGAATAAATATATTCATTAAAAGTATTCTTGTTTTTGAAATATTTTTAATTAATATTTATTAACTATATTACAAGAAAACATATCACCATATTTTATATATATATGTATACACCACACACACACACACACATACATACACATTTTGTCCCTTAGAGAACATTAATGCCTAGTCTTGTACATGAGACATAAAAAAAAATGAAGCAAACAAACAATGTAAAAAATCATTACAAGCAACTGAAGTCTGTATGATCTTTACCACTAATGTGTCATGAAGAGCATATTGTGCCTGTAGAATGCAATTGGTCAACGGCTCTTAATCAATATTTTTACAGTAAACATCTGTAACTACGAATTTTTTATTTGGGTTTCAATTTGTTTGTTTTTAAGTTTTGAGTTCTAAGAAGAAATTTTTTATACTATTTTATCAGATTAATTTAATTTAGTCCACATTGGTAGAGGTTTATCAACCATGACATTATATCTTTAAAACCTAGGGGGTATTAGTTTTGTTAGGTGTGTTATTCAGGTTTTTAATTTTACTTGCAACTGCAATTGTTTTTGTTAAAACTGTTTAACTAATATTCAACTAACTGCCAGTTTCTAATTACTGCACTCTTAAAGTTTGGTCCATGTTCTTGTAGCCAAGTCCTCAGAGCTCCTTACAGTTTTAAGCTTTTGTGAACAGTTATACTGTAAGACAGAACCAATCTTGAGTAAATGCGCCATATAACATTAATAGAATAAATGAGATTATAAAAAAAGGATTTTTATGGCATAGGTTGTCTGAAACTTAACCTATATATTTATAAAAAAAAGTTGAGTAATGCATACAAATTGAGGTATGGAATTCTCATTTGGGTATGAATGTTTTTAAATTTATAAAAATATCTTTGAGAAATATTTTAAATATTAGAATGGTTTTTCGAGTCTATTCCTTCTCAATTTGTGTTGCTGTTTACAGCAAAGGATTTCTTTTATAAATGTTTGAGAGTTCCTTTTTGCAGCTGATTATTTCCCAACAATGTGTAATTTCAGGTTTTACTTCATACTTTTAGAAAAATAACATTTGTTTTATTTTTATACTTTTTTTTACTTGAAAAGAGTTTGTAACTTATATTATTATTTTATTTATGTTTTTGTTATATTGTGTTATTTGTGGTTGTATTATTATTTATTGTTACTTTTTTGTTTTAGATTATACATTGTTTGTTTTAGTATGTTTTCTTTATTATTAATTTTATTAATTGTTGATAATTTTAATTTATTTTCTAAGCAGTTATATTGTTTGGCAA
Source organism: Prosapia bicincta (assembly GCA_036971475.1). NCBI lineage: Eukaryota > Metazoa > Arthropoda > Insecta > Hemiptera > Cercopidae > Prosapia > Prosapia bicincta. The sequence continues at coordinate 5,206,883 of JBAIZL010000393.1, forward strand.
TAATAACCAACATATATTTGAAAAAATGTAAACACAAATGAGCTGTGTAATGTCTGAAGTGTAAAAAGTTTAGCTTGTTAATATGTGTGTTATATTTGTATTTTGATTCAAGGTAGTAAAAATTACTTCTTTTGGATTAAAAATGAAATTAATAATTAGAAAATAACTGTAGTTGATGTTTACATGAGTAAAAGGTGAATCTATCAAAAAAATTTGATTTGTGCCAGGAAACGTTGAGTTTATTAAAAATAATTATTTATTGTATGGTAAAAAGGATCATGGTTAAAAGGATCATGTTTTGCTATAAAATTCTCAAAATGGCAATAAATTTTATGAAATAAAAAGAAGTGACTGGAATTAGTTTTTTAATTAAATTTACAATTTTATTTTCTAAAATGGTACATAAGTACAATTCATATTGAAGTAGTGCAGAAATTGTGTTTACTCATTGCATTGTTGTTGTATATAACCACATAGCTTTAGGTAATTTGTTTTAAAATATATTCAAAAAACTAGTTAAAATATCTCTGACTACTTACTATATGTTAACTATAAAAGTGTTGTTTGGTAAATAGTTCACACAACCTCTAACCACAAATATTTTTGTTCTAGTCATGTAGATTTCTGTATCAAAGTAACAATCCTCAGAGACGTGGCAATACATACTAGCTAACTCTATACAGTTCCCTTATTACTTTTTAAACAAAATTTACATAAGACTAGAATAAAAATATTTGTGGTTAGAGGTCGCGTGTCTTATTTAACTCATTGACTACCAACCAGTTTTCCGATAACCTTCAAACACAATTTTTTGTTGTTGTACTTTTTGTTGAAATAATGACAAAACATAATATTTTGTCTTTTAGTGTGTTTATTCATTTAAATTGGTTTATTTTACAATGTCGCGGACACCGGTGACCGTCATGAAACAATGTAAATAATTATACTACGAGGTGCCGCATCGGTCACGTTGTTGAGCTTACTACACATGCTCTGTTCTAGGCAGATCTTCCGAATGATTGCAAACTTTTAACATTTCTATTGTAATTTTTCAATATAAATTCAAGTATAATATATACTATAACGTATTTTCACAATATTATAGATATTTAAAAAAAATAAATATACCTACTAGATTTTTCTCAAGTATTTTTAAAATTTTCAACATAATTGTATTTTTGTTTGAAAATATTTTTTCTCGAATAATTAGAATGTAAATATAATCTGAACATTATTCGACATTTATGTTTGTATTATTTCAGTACAAGTATGTTTTAAATTAAGCTGTTTTTTCGAATCTTATATGACCCTATTATTTTAAAACGTAATGTAGATCTACAAAGAAATGTAAATAAATTCCTTGTAATTCTGAACTTCTAGTTTGCCAATAATTATACTCTTTTATAAAAAATAAAATTAAAATTTTTTCTAATGCCAGGTTGCAGGAACACTGAGGCTGTGTTGGATACTTCATGTAGTTAAATACATCATAAATGTACTCCACACCACAGCCTTGTGTGATCTAAAGTTAGGTATAAATTGTCGGCCATGGCAGTCAACATTTTAAAACACTAAAAAAGTAAATTTAAAGCATTATCTTATTTGAATTTATTACGTTACTTACTCTTTGACATCCTCCTGAAGTTTTATTTTGAAAACTGTTACAAAACCAAGATTATCAATACAAAAGGTGTGATGACATTATATATATACTGATTTGTCCTAAGAAGAGATGTCTACCTCATTCAAAAATTGTTTCTTGTAAATTCTTGCACTTTGGAATTTAACCATAAAAAAAATAAGGCAAATGAGTACTTATTATATAATAAGTTTTTAGCCATTTTAAAATGAATTTTGTCATTAAACAATGTTTTTATTGTTATTTTTTTAGCGGAGAAAGTGTTGTCATTGCAAATTAAATTTAAATTGTATAGTTCATTTCTTTAAAAATAGTACTTATAAAAAAGTAAAGATGCTACATATCGTACAGATAAAAAAGTAAATTTTATTGAGATCTCCTTGGTTTAATTACTTAGTGTTTGACAGGTATTCCAGCACCAGGGCCAGCGGGATCAGCTGGCCCTAGCAGTGGAGGACCTCCCGGTAGCGGCACAGGACCTCCAGGTAGTTCTGGAGCAGCACCGCCCCCAGGATCTTTAGAAGCTGCAGCTGCTGAAAGATTAGCTTTAGCTACTGATCCGATGGTCCGGTTGCAGATGGCTGGGATATCTCCAGAATATCATGCTCATACTCATGCGCATACACATGCACACTCTCATACTCATCTACATTTGCATCCAGGACAGCAAGCGGGCCCAGGAGCCCCGCCATCTGCACAGGATGCCACAGCATTTCCACTTCCAGGTAGGTAGCTGTTTATGTTTTGGAATATTGTTCAAATTTTAACTTTAAATTTTAATTTTATGAATATAATAATTATAATTCTGTTATTGTTTATAAATTAAATTATACTGTATAAATTTGTACATATCTAGATATTTTATTATATTTTTGCTGTAGAAGTTTGTATTTTTTCTAACATATGATGAGTTCTAAAAATCATTTTCTATAATTTTTTTTGTTAAAGTCGGTGTGTCAAAGGAGAATTTTTGTGTTGGTGCATTGCCACTTCTGCCAGCTTGTACAGTGTCAGTGAATCACTATAACCATGACCAATTCTAAATGCAGTACATTCCGAACTCTGAACATAGTTGCTAGTTAAATATCACGTCAATGTTTACATTTCCTTGAAGCCTGTTTTATAATTTTATTTTTATATTTTTCTCTTAGAATTTATATTTTCATTTCAACCTTAATCAGTGTTCAGTAATTCATATGTATTTTCAACTTATTACCCTACAGGCAGTAGTAATAGGCAGACAAGTTTATAAATATTAATAATTTTGCTAAAAACTTTAAACATTTTGTTTCAGCATCAGGGACTTCAGGTTATCCTCGACCAAGTTTGTTGCCTCCAAGGGAAGCAGCTCTTGCATTACATCATCCTACTGATCTTCTGGCAAGACCATATGCTGACCAGCTTGTTCATCAGGTAATTAAAAGATTAAAATGCCTCTTGGATCAGAATTTGCATCTGCTACTAAAAGTGACCATTTTTTATACTAAATAGTAATAATAATGCCATTATCTCATATAAGAAATGTGGGAATGATGGTGAATAAAGATAGTGGTTAAAACCTCTCCTGATATTTTTTTAGGAAATAAGGAAGATTCACTTAATAATAAATAGCCTAATATCTAACTAAATTAAGTATTCAAAATGAAATTTTACATTTTAAAATTATAGTGAGTGGAAACATTTTTAAAAAGGTTTAATGTAACAGCTGTTAACAGTTAAATCGGTGCCTTTAAACAATGGTTATTTAATACAATTGTTCTCTGATATGGAATGGAATTGAAGTATTATTATTATATACAATTTAATATTTCCTGTTAAATTAAAAACAGTATCTTACCTTTACTCATGATTGTCCAAACCTCACCATAAGCTAAAATATTTTGCTACTAATAATAAGACTCATGCAGATTTTACTACAATTGTAGATGATTTAAGAACATATTTAAACTAATTTGTTGTACTTTACTTCTTAAGAATGGAAAACCCCCCTGTACTTAAAGAAGTAAATAGTTACTATAATTCTTAATTCAGAAATACACCGAAACAGTGAAATGACTTTTGTTTAATGATTTCATCTCTATAATGATTTCTGTCACAAATAATAATTTTCAAAAGTAATGAGATAGCAATTTTTTCATGAGGTTGTAATGGCAAATTACAACCTCAAAATTTTTGTTTGTTTTTGCAGTGAAAGTAGATAATACATTCCAAATGTGTATCAGCTAGAGAGTCCTTTTCCTATAATTCACCACTTTCAACTAAGTGAAACTATAAAAAAAACAAGTGTCCATCCATGATTTTATCACTTTGTCTGCCCCTTTACAGATGAATTATTAATTTTCTACTATTTCCGTACATGAATAAAAGAACAATAATTTAAAGAATAATGATAAATGGCTTTATCTTTGTATTCTTTAGTTAATGCATGATAAAGTATGTAGAAAATTTTTTTAATTTAAACCTCTGTTTAAAAAAGTTGTTTTGTTTTTAAATATTAACGCATTTCTAAAAACTTTTCTAGCCCTGCCCCTTTAGAGGTTGACTTCATTTTTGTGTTGATAGATGATTGGTTGAGTTTGTTAGTAGGAGAGGAGGTGTGGGTAGTCTCATTTTTTTAATAAAATTATTTTAAATTGTTTTAACCTGTACTTCTGAAGATAGTTACCTTATAACCAAGATGTACATCAGGTGTTGGTTTATGAATAAATTAATTTTATTGTAGTTATTTGTTTTTTATTATTTTTAGTTAATTCATATTCTACAGTTTCTCAAGAGAATAATTCATCTGTAGATATAAATGATACAAAATTGTTCACAATTTTAACACGTTGAAGCCTAGTTTCTTAAAAAGCGTTTGCCTATACCTTCCTGTGGGTTTTTAAGAAAAATTCTTGTCTTATAATAAGATATCATATTTACAGCATATTATACTTGTTTTTAAGTGGAATGAAACAAGGTTGTAAGAAATGTATACATATGAATTGATTAATTACATACAGATCAAATTATGGTCCTTTGAAAAATGTATTAAAAAAATCAAACATATAAAATATCAACACTGTACATCACTGCTATTTTACCACACATATTTTACATTGGAATTAAAATTAATATTACATGTTATATATCGTTCTAAAGGTAAAAGAAAATGCTCCTTGATCCGAATCTAAAATTGGGTAATTTACGTTTTTATTCAGTTCGTCAATAAAAGATATGTCAATTGAACCTCAGCCAAGATGGGTTTCACTGTCACTGTTTAAAAAAAAAAAAAAAAAACATCTTGTATTTAATCACTAACATTAAAAATTAAAACTAAGTAACTGAAAGTAAAATTTAAAGCAAAAAACAACAAACCTGAAACATAAACAGCTCTCAGAAACGAAAGACAAACCGTCATAGCAAACAAACATCATTCTGATAATCTCAGTTGTCACACTTCTCCAATTAAGTTTTTGTTTGTAAAATCAACTATGATTAGCTCAAATTTAAAGTCATGTAGAATGATATGGACGAAACCGAGAATACTCAGGAATTGCGTTGCTATGGAAATAAACACGGGATCCTGAGCTGTACACGAGTGTCAGCAGTGAGCCTTAACTAAATGGGTTGTTCTGTATTTGGGGGTAGGCTTCAATGTGTTAAAACTTCTTATTTTCTCCAAATGAAATGACTTTTCCTAAAGTTAATAATTTAACAATTTTTGGCTTGCTTAATCAGGCTGCAGCTCACGAACACATGCAGAGACAGATGATGTTGGAGAGAGAACGTTTCCCGCATCCTTCCCTGGTAGCACAACATGAGGAGTATATACGGTACAGTGGAATATAAACTTTTTGTAGACAATTGGATATGAATGTAAATTTGGTTAAGGACGAAACAACAACAACTGCAATGTACGTAACAAGAATGATCTTAGGTAGTTGTTACTGTTGGTGATATATTTGGGGCTTTAACACAAGTCATTAACAAAACGCACAGAAAAACAATGTACTAATTGATACGACTTAATGCTTTGGCCTTTTAATTGCTCTGCTTTTATTCAACATTTCCACAACAACTGCTAGGTTGTAGCATTATGTTAAAAAATAGCTGAGGCTATTACTCAAACGTTTTTTGTATTGTGTTGTCAGTGTATCCATTGCTTCTGATTCATTGTCTGATGTCCACGTTGCACAGTATGATTTTTTTATGACAGACAAAAGACACCCAAACTCCATGTGCAACTGTATCGGAAAGTAGTTCTCAAGTTTTAAAAAATTATTTTAATTTTTTGTATTAATTTTATCAACACTAATTAATTGACCTTTGTCCTAAGACTGCCAATATTTAAAGGGAAAGTTAGAGTGAACCTACAGTAAGAAGAGGTGTATTATAGAAATCCCCTGTGCTGAAAAATTTTTAATAAAAATTTTATAAAAATGTTAACTTATATGGTATGTCTCCGTACTTATAAAGAATTTGGGGTTATGTGATAAATATGTATTGCCAAGCCAAAGGATTACATTAAAATGTGCATAGATATCTTGCAATTTTTTACAAATAATAAAATTTTTAACCCCTCTTCACTTTTCATTTGTAAGGACTAGTACCCAAATCACTTCCAAGTACATTTGTACATTTTGATTTATTCTGCCCTGAATTTTGCAGAAATATTTTGATGCAAGTAAAAAAGTGTATTTACATTTTTAAAAAAATCAAATTTTAGGAAACATTTTATTTTTATTCAATTTCAAAATTAAAAAGGCATACAGGTTATACCCAGCAGGAACTCTATTAATGGCTATAAATCGCTTTTACTGTCTTTCTAGATTTGTCATTTTCCTTGTACTGTTAGTTTGTTTTTGCCAATAAAAAACTTTTCTTTGTCCATCATTTCTTTAAATTTTCACACGGAAAAAGGTTGTTGTGCTTCAATTTAAAAATATATATGTTCCACAGAATTCAATTGAAAAATAGGTTTCATATTTTCTTAAATAAAAATAAAGCCTGACTTGTTACACTAAGATATCTTAAATCAAAATAATTTTAACATTTTTTTTGCAAAGGTTATAATTCTTTTTATATTTTAGGAAATATCTTTTTTTTAAAAAGGAAAACGATATAGCTCAATTGTACAGATAGTTTAGTGAGATGTTTTCTAGAAATAAGTTGGTGCTATTCTGCATACTTGTCATCAAAATGCAACAGTGGTCTTATTTTTGCTTCAAGTACGTGTGATGTGTTTTTTTTTGCCATGGGTAGTAAGTACATCCCTAAAAAAAAAAAAAACAGTGAATGCCTGTACATAAGTCCTGGAAGAACCCATAAGATGTTAACTTTCATAGATGCTCATTAATAAAGACTAGTGTAGAACTGTAGACGTTTGTAGTGATTTAGTTATCATAATATTTATGTTTACAGTGTTTATGTAAGTTTAAAACAATGGCTAAACAAAAACCTCTCCTTATAGTCAGTTATAGTCACATCCACTTTAAGCAAGTGATGCTGCCCATACAATGCCATAATTTGCCCCTATTCCAAATATCACGGTACCATTTTCTCTTAAAAAGACATCAAAATTGAAACAGAGCGTAAAATAAATTGCTTCCTCACTTAGTAGGTTTTATAAGACAGTTTGAAAATATTGGATAAATAAGGCGAAGATTTCGATATCTTGATAGATTTCCTTGAAATTTTACAATCCTAACATGTGGCTAGTTTGATAAGGGAATGGTGAAGAAGCAATTGTTAAACAAATATTGAAACTAAGTACTGCAATAAATAAAGGTGTTCAGGTATCTGTAGAGTTTTTGAAAATAAATATCTACTCACCGGTAAAAATATAGTCTTAATGGAGTTTGTTTTAAAAACATTTTTTGGTTTTAAATTACTCGTTTTAATGTGTAGAACACGAATATCAACTTTTTTCCATGGAAAATACGTAAATTTTCACGTTTCAAATGTTAGGCTGTAATGGCATGTAGGCCTATAGCGTTAACCGGGCGAGCAGTAGCTACAGTGCTCTGCACTATGTCTAGATTAGGTTGTAATTTTATACTTTACTAAATACCTATATTAAAATATACCTTACAAAGTATCCAAGTAATTATTCAATACGTTGAATAATTAGGAGAATTTTCTTGTATTTATCAATAAAGTGTTATTATGCCATCTTAGTTTGAAGCTCTATATTTTTTCTCAGTTTTCTATTTTTCACATCTCAATGTAGTTAGTAGATTTTTACTCTACTACTGGCCCGAGTAAACATTATGGCCAAAGAGAGGAAGACTTGCAGCAATACTACAAACCGAGTAAACATTCTCTGCGGAAAATATGTAAACTATTGCTACTATACTGATAATATTCCCCTCTTCAGCTACAAGGTTTATATGGCCGGATAGTAACATAATACTCTAATTATGAATTTTATGGAATCTGTGAACTTGAGTTACAAAATGTTTATAGCAAGATTCATTCAGTAAATTTAGGCTAACATAAGATATCAGTTAAAAGCCAAAGTTACTTTAGTGTCTCCCATGTTTCTTTAGTCACTTTATCTGATGGGAATTTATAAAATATGTGGAATCATTTTAAAACTCTGTAATCTATGCCTATTTTGATGACGTACAGTCATGTGACAAAGTCAACAACTTAAGACCAACATCAGACATCATTTTACATTTTATCACAATGCCTGCCAAGAGAATTATAGAGGATAAGTAAACTACTGAAAGAACTTAATTTACAGAGGAGTAGCATTAGAATGAAAATTTGTTTGATAACATATATATTTCCAATGATGTAGCATTTGATGATCTATACAGTTAGATCATCTAAGGTAATAATACAGTGAAGTTATAAGGGATAGAAATATGGAGTAAATGCTGCTGTTAACGTAAAAATAAGAAGTAATAAAATTATTATATATAATTGAGTATATTTTTCTGCCTCTCGTAACATTACAATATGTTTTGTTGTTGATGCATTTTGGAATAACTCAATTTTCAAAACATGAATAGTATTGTTAACCCAAATCTTGAGTTCGTCTTTATATATTGTTAGTCCCACCCCCACCTCTTTCTATTTTATATACACCTCCTTTTGACATCTCATATCTAATTAAAAAATTGATTATTTATTATTTATTAATTATTATCATTTGTCTAATTAATATATTTAAACTTTAAAAAATAACGCCCAGCTGTATTTATTTGTTTATTTATTATATTTTCCTTCTTACACTTTGATTTATAAATTTCCGAATTTTCTTAAATATTCAAACGTCTTCTGTTATTAACAAAATATAAAATTTTCATCTTCAAAGTAAAGATCAGTATATTAAGAATTTCAATTAAATTGTTTCAACATTTTATTCAATTTGTTATTTTTCTTTCTTGCCAACAGAATTAGTTAGAACTGCATATCATTTATATTTATTCTATTACACTGTACAAAGTCTTTTTTAAAAAGTACTGAATGTTTGTGATACAAACTACATTAGTGTAATTATAAAAATATAAAATTATATGTTAAAACTATTACTAACATTTAAAATGTATTACTGAAATGGAAAAAATAGCATTTTGCAATGTTTTCATGTCTGATAACAATATACATCAAACATATATATTGTCCCATCACTTTTGTCACTGAGTCATACTGATCATTTTCTCGACTCAAGTCTTGATGGATTTTGTTGAATCTCATTTACAATTTGAAAACATAATAGTTTCAGAGTGGCTTTCAGGTTTCTTAAAGGAAAGACTTTGTGTTCTATAACTATGGGGTTTAGGATGCACGTCAATTTTTTTTCAAATAAAAATTAGATGATAACTGGAAATTATTTACTTGGGAACTTTTTATAAGCATTATTACATTATTATTATATTGCATATTATTATATACATTATTGGAATTGGCATGACAAACTACTTGTTCTTATCTTGTGGTGCAAATCCATTGTTACTTAGCCATGAATGCATTCTGAGTGTGGGTGCTAAAGTTGTCTATCAGCTTCCATGGCTAACTGACTTAATGGATATAAGGGTAAAATTTTCCTTCCATAATTCGGTGAAAAATATTTTAACAATGAACACAAATTTCTTATTTGTTATAATGTTTTAGTGGAACTTCCATGTTTGTGTTCAAGCTCATTTTAGACACAGTTCTCTTTCTGATTATCAGCACCAGTTGTGGCACAAACTTTTTGGCATACAAAATTCTTTGGTAATTTTGTAGCAGAGCTCCTCAGCAAATTGTTTCTGTCAGAAAATGTGCACAATTTAAAGCTTGAAATAAAGTGTTTAACATTTATCATTGTCGAGTATAGACAATATCAAAGAAAGTGCTGACAAAACCAATGTGTCGGTAATTCAAAACTACATACAATAGTTTTGCCAGCTGTTGCAGTATTTTGTGTTCATGTCTTTATTCAAAAAGCTGATCATTGTACGTGTGTGTGTGTGTTAGATGAAATATTTAATATTTTTATATTTCTATTGATGAAACAGTACTAGATTGTGCTTTTTATTTTTCATAAAAAACAAAATTTTATGCAATATTTATTAATATAAATAAATATGTATTTACAAATAGGTTTTTCTTGTTTTTTTCTTTAGGCAACAACGAGAGAGGGAGCTGAAGGTACGAGCTCTAGAGGAAGCTGCAAGAGGTTCTCGTCCATGAATTGCAGATTTTCTCTTTTGGTACGAGTTAGTTTGTCATGGTCAACTTACTGCCTAATATGATTTTCAAATTACAGATATATGCAAAAGTTTTGGTATCAGGCATACTGATCGCTTTTCCTTTAAGTGATGGAGAAATTAAACAATCCGTGTTTAAACAGTGTTTCATATAATATGAATGTAGTATGTCTATTATATTATGATGGAAGGAATATAATATTAATATATTATTATTATATACAGTAGTCTTGAAATTTCGAGTCCTGATATTTTGAGCTTCCGTTAAATTCGAGCCTATTTCTATTTGAGACTATTTTATATATTTGGTAGAAAATTATGAATCGGGCTTCCAAGAAATGTTTATAGCCATACATTATGCAAAGGAAATGAATTGGATATTCAAGAAAAGTTTATAGCTATACTGTATGAAAAGGATATGAATCGGGCTTTCAAGATATGTTTATATCAATACAGTATGCAAAGGAAATCAGGCGCGCTATCAAGAAATGTTTATATATAGTTCTATAAACTTATTTAGTGCATTTAGTTTTATTTATAATATTAGGGATCATTAAAACTCCTATTTCTTCTAATCCACAGCAACATATTTCCGTGTAATCAGAGTTAATGGTAATTCGAGGGGGTCTAGGTTCTACTAATCTCAAATTATCTAGATTCTACTATATATATATATATATATATATATATATATATATATATATATATATATATATATAGATTTTTTGGACTAGGAGACTGACTGACTTACCTTGGTAAGAGTCCACTCTGTAGTCTTGAAATAGAAACACATAAAAGCACTTAAACAATGATATATTTCAACCACACAGTGATCTTTGTCAATCGAAGAGAAAACACAAACAGAAATATGAGAGAATGAAATAAAATAATTATAATCACAGATTGTGTAGAGTAGAAATCAGATGTCACAGATGCACAGATTAAAGATATAGATATATTGTTTCCATGAGCATATGAGTGCATCTGTGACATCTGATTTCTACTCTACACAATCTGTGATTACAATTATTTTATTTCATTCTCTCATATTTCTTTTTGTGTTTTCTCTTCGATTGACAAAGACCACTGTGTGGTTGAAATATATCATTGTTTAAGTGCTTTTATGTGTTTCTATTTCAAGACTACAGAGTGGACTCTTACCAAGGTAAGTCTGTCAGTCTCCTAGTCCAAAAAATCTAAATAATCTTTACCAACCAAAACTAACCTAAATATATATATATATATTCTTGATATTTTACGTTATCCATTGTTTTTCCGTTGCACTGACTTTATGAAGTTAATATATTACTATTGTAAGTAATTTTATCCACCATTAAGTGCAATGATTTTACCTTGTGTGATGAAGCGCCTTTCGGTCACTTGACCATTGTCGAATCACTGATATTTTTCTGGTGTAGATGTTCGGTCCGTGATGTTGGTATTTGTTGACTTAATGGTGGATAAAATTACTTACAATAGTAACATATTAACTTCATAAAGTCAGTGCAACGGAAAAACAATGAATAACGTAATATATATATGAAGTTGATATATTACTATTGTAAATACTTTTATCCACCACTAAGTGCAATAATTTTACCTTGTTGTGATGAGGTACCTTTCGGTCACATGACCATTGTCGAATCACTGATATTTTTCTGGTGTAGATGTTCGGTCCGTGATGTTGGTATTTGTTGACGTTACACGCATTTTCTCTTGATCTGCGTGTATGATGTTTTTATATAGTATGTCTTCTGTATATGTGGTCTGTAGGTTCATTAAATTGTTGTGTGTGTTTTTATAAATGTGGTATTTTTCTAGTGAGTTTAATTGCATTAAATCGCAGATCCCATGTTTTGCCAGAATCTTATCTAGAATTGGTGAGGTGAACCCAACAACATTTGAAGTGTTTATGTGTGCGTTTGTATATGTTTATATGTGTATATATGTGTGTGTGTGTGTGTGTGTGTGTGTGTGTGTGTGTGTGTGTGTGTGTGTGTGTGTGTGTGTGTGTGTGTGTGTGTGTGTGTGTGTGTGTGTGTGTGTGTGTGTGTGTGTGTGTGTGTGTGTGTGTGTGTGTGTGTGTGTGTGTGTGTGTGTGTGTGTGTGTGTGTGTGTGTGTGTGTGTGTGTGTGTGTGTGTGTGTGTGTGTGTGTGTGTGTGTGTGTGTGTGTGTGTGTGTGTGTGTGTGTGTGTGTGTGTGTGTGTGTGTGTGTGTGTGTGTGTGTGTGTGTGTGTGTGTGTGTGTGTGTGTGTGTGTGTGTGTGTGTGTGTGTGTGTGTGTGTGTGTGTGTGTGTGTGTGTGTGTGTGTGTGTGTGTGTGTGTGTGTGTGTGTGTGTGTGTGTGTGTGTGTGTGTGTGTGTGTGTGTGTGTGTGTGTGTGTGTGTGTGTGTGTGTGTGTGTGTGTGTGTGTGTGTGTGTGTGTGTGTGTGTGTGTGTGTGTGTGTGTGTGTGTGTGTGTGTGTGTGTGTGTGTGTGTGTGTGTGTGTGTGTGTGTGTGTGTGTGTGTGTGTGTGTGTGTGTGTGTGTGTGTGTGTGTGTGTGTGTGTGTGTGTGTGTGTGTGTGTGTGTGTGTGTGTGTGTGTGTGTGTGTGTGTGTGTGTGTGTGTGTGTGTGTGTGTGTGTGTGTGTGTGTGTGTGTGTGTGTGTGTGTGTGTGTGTGTGTGTGTGTGTGTGTGTGTGTGTGTGTGTGTGTGTGTGTGTGTGTGTGTGTGTGTGTGTGTGTGTGTGTGTGTGTGTGTGTGTGTGTGTGTGTGTGTGTGTGTGTGTGTGTGTGTGTGTGTCATCTTTCTAAGCTAAGATTTCAATTTCAGAAATATTTTTTGTTGGAGATCTACTAACACTAATTAAAACCAACTTGAATAAATGTGTAAGGTGTCTATTTGTACTTATCATTCTTTGATAGAGTGGTAAACTTAGTAAAATCTCATACCATAAAACCAAAGTAAATTTCTAGCTATAGTTACATATACATGTTAATATAGGTTTGTTCAAGTTACAAGTAATTTTTAAGGTAAATATGGTTTTAATGAAGAGAACCTGTTTCCAGAGAACCCTGGGTTTTCTTAGTTAAATCTTGTCTTCCATTTAAATATATAAATGAATTTTATTTGTTTAATAAAAGTTATTATTTTATTTGAAATTTTAAATCATAGCGACATATTAAGTGTTATTAGTTTTTAAATGGAATTTTCATATTCGATGCAACTCTGCTGTTCAGGGTTTACATATGACACTTGCATATTAGTCTAGATGTCACATGACTTATAGCTTTACATAGTGTTACCCCCTCCCCTTCATTTACCGGTATTTTCAAGCAATTTATAACAGGGATGCTTGTATTATTATCTGAGCTCCAATACTGTTCTTAAATTTATACTCACCAATTTGCATTGGAGTATCCTCGTCTCTACTTTTTACTATAGGTTTATAATAAAGAAAGATTTAGCCATTAGGAATACAAATCGAAAAATGCAGTATAACAATATGGTTATCGATTATGGATATCAATGCGGTTACGGGAAGAAGAATAACAACACATGACAATGAAATCTTATTAAGCATTATAACATAAGACAGAAAACATCTCTGTCGCTTACAGAATTTATGTCAGTAACATTAAGGTTAGATTACTGTTTTTTAATCTTTCACAAATAAATTATCTCAGGTTGAGTATGTCCACACATTTAGATAAAATGACGTTTCATTGTAGTTCACTGAAAATTGTGATTTTGTTTCTCCTACTGTTGGCATTGTTTTTTTTTTTCAAACTATGACTGGAGTGAAAGATTTTGTATTGATTCATTACACAGTGTATTATGATACCTTGTAACCTGTGCTCATGGGTTGTTACAAAGATCTTAATTATTACTTAGAAAATATTACATAATCTGTCAATCAAGGCTGTGTAAAAAACCTTCTCTGTAGGAGAGTGGAAGGCAACGGTAGAGACTGCATTCATCAACCATTATCCGAACTGTGGCAGCTAGTAGTTTCTTTATTGGGAAATAATTATGAATTCAGCTAAATTGCAAGCAAAACGTACTAATTAAAAAGATGATTTTTTATTATAACATTAAGCCATGCAAAATTATACGGTCTTTCTAATGGTATAAAACATTAAATCCTGTTTGTCGTTTACTTATTGAGATAATTCTTGAACTAAGTCAGTTTTTACTTAAGGTACTTGTGGTAATCTAAACTTTCCAAGTGTTTTGTGACTAGTGCATTCTGCTTATAAGCCTACGAAATACATTCTACATTTGTTAGAAATATATATATATATATATATATATATATATATATTAGGTTAGTTTTGGTTGGTAAAGATTATTTAGATTTTTTGGACTAGGAGACTGACAGACTTACCTTGGTAAGAGTCCACTCTGTAGTCTTGAAATAGAAACACATAAAAGCACTTAAACAATGATATATTTCAACCACACAGTGGTCTTTGTCAATCGAAGAGAAAACACAAAAAGAAATATGAGAGAATGAAATAAAATAATTGTAATCACAGATTGTGTAGAGTAGAAATCAGATGTCACAGATGCACAGATTAAAGATATATATATATATTGTTTCCATGAACATATGAGTGATTATAGTTTATATAAGTCTGTCAGGGAAAAAGAGATAAGGCTATAAAAAAAAAAAAAAAAAAAAAAAAAAATATATATATATATATATATATATATATGTGTGTGTGTGTATAGTATAGTATATTTATAGTTAAAAATTGCATACTCTGAATTCATGTTCATTGCTGTATAAAGTGAAGGAGAATATATATAACACAAACTAGCACAGACCACTTTGTACAGTTGTGAATAGGTTTTCTCATTCAAATATTCCTGGACTTGATGCATAATAATTTCAGATAATATTTACTCGTATTAAACAGTCTCTTTATTTGCACAACTTATCACAATGTTTTTAAAGTAAGTACCATTTTGAAATTCCTCCTTTTTAGCCACATCCACCATTTACTTGTGTTTAAAATGCCACCGACTGTGAAATACGCAGTGATACGTTTTCTTAATGTTAAAGGCGTGAAAGCAGCTTCTACTCATCGTAAGATCAAATGTACATAGAAAACGTCATGAGTGATGGGGTGGTAAGGAAATGGGTGAGAGCCTTTAAAGATGGCCACACAAATATTAATGTCAATGAACGAAGTGGATGACCTTCACTCATTACTGGTGACTTGGTGCAAAAAGTTGATGGGGAATTGAAAGAGATTAGATGTTTTACGATTTCATCCTTATCTTGTGAGTTTTTCAATTGTCAATAAGTGTGATTTCCGAGATTGTGACAACGTTATAAGTACTCAAAGATATCCTCATGCTGGACTCCGAATATTCTAACGGAAATTCACAAGAACAAACGTTTAGCCAGTTCTCTAACATTCCTAGAGCGGTACCATTTCATCACTCATGACGTTTTTCCGTACATTTTACAGATCTCACGATGAATGTCACGCCTTTAGCATTTAGAAAATGTATCACACTCCGTATTTCACAATTAGTGTCATTTTCGATCGCAGGAGACATTTTAAACACACGTAAACGGCCTTTAACAATGACGAATGTATCCAAAATGGCAGCTGTGGCTTCCCAACAGACACTGGTATACAGCGCCGATTGCTAAACCAGTTCTATTAAGCAGCGAAATTCTAAAATTGTACTCATTTTAAAAACACACCTCATACACGAACTCTATGAACCTACTATGATAGAGTGTTGTAAGTAGGTCCTTACCTACAACATTGTAAACTTCTCTTCAATATCCTCTCTGTAAAACTAAAATTTAATTGTGTTTTATTCGTCTATGTAAGTTTCTTTGATTTTTTATAATTTATTTTATAAATTTATCTTTGTTTCAGAGAATGGCCGCAGCTTTATTAGATTGTTAATAGTAGTAATTTAAAATTAATGTTGCATACATTACGTATTAACTTAAATAAGTTATTGAACAATTTTACGATATAAGGCGGATTCGAAGTGACAGACACAAAGTGCATAAATTAGCTCTCTTGATTTAGCTATGAAATATATTTGTTAAAAAAAACAGAGCATACTTATTATTGAACAATTCTGTATTAAACTACAGTTTACGTAACTAAGAAGGCGATTATCTTCATGACTTTTGACCATAACAAGGAATAATTGTGTTGTGATCTATAACTTAGTGCACTCTATTAAAAGTTTTTATTTTACTTATAGCTATCATTAATATTGACAAGATTGTGCCATTTAATCGTGTTGATATTCTAAATGGTGTTGAGAGCATAAGTAAAATAACATAGGTTTATAACTTGATTTTATTTTTACAAGATCTTATCAAATTATGTGGAAAAAACTGTTTTCTTGACATACTACAAGAAAAAAACCTAATGGTTTAGTATATTTGTGTAAGGTATTTTGTCAAATTCCATTATAAATTTTAATTTAACATGATTTTTATGGTGTTCAGTATTTTTTTAAAGTAAATTTAGGGTGGCCACTCAAGAAGGAACTAGACAGTAGAACTAAGGGTTGTGTAAGCAGTAGAATAAAGGTAAACTTTGAAATAAGATTGTTAAACATGATTATTCTATGTTTATTGCTGTAGTTTGAAAAACTAATTGCATGCAGGTAAATGCAATGCAATGTAGGCAATGCATGTAGGTAAATGATATCACTACAAGGTTATAATGATCGCTAAATAACTATATCAAAACAATCTTTGGAATCCTTTCTATATACAGGAAATTTATTTATAGTCTTCACTAGGGATGGGCTGATTCAGATTCTCGATTCCAGGCATTGTCGAGAGATCGGCAGTATTAAATTCTCCATTGATTAAAGTGCCGATTCCGATTCTTGTTTTTATAACGTTTAAATTTGGAAAAATAATTAATTATCAACTATGTCTTATTTATTTATTAGTTCCTTTGAATGAATTATACGAAAAGATCAAATGCCGATTTGAGATAACAAAAATATTATTATTTATGACGCAACAACAAAAACTATCAGAAGAATTTCTGGTCCGTTTGTTTATCACTTTTATCCAATATGTTTGTCATGCTTGACAACAGAAATTCCTCTTCATAAATCAAGTATGAACGTATTGTGTAGCCTATTGCATTAAAATGAAACTTGCAAAAGGTTTCTCCGCATGACCAATATGTCAACTAAATTGTTATTTAAGAATATCATGTAGGCCTATGTAACTTGAAAGAATCGACTTAAGAATCAAGATGTGAAAGAAAACTTTTAGATAGGAATCAAACATTATAGGAATTAGCCCAGCCCTAGTCTTCACCATATCTAAATTAACTTCAGTAGTTAAACTTAATGAAGGTTAGGTCAAGTTGTGTAAGACGCTGAGAAAAACATATTATAAATCAATTTGTGTTCTTTTATTTAAAACATACCTACAATTCTTTAACTTGATAAGAACTCAAAAATTACCAGAATTGTGTTTAAATAATTATTCAAAATTGAATCTATTTATGAATCAAAAAATAACCAGAAATAGTTTTTTGTGTGGCCACCCTGAACTAAATGCATTTAAAATGCTATTTTTATAAAATTGTTTACTGCAATAACACTGTAAGAGCTGGTTGAGTTTCACAGAGTAATAAAAGAAGCATATGTCAATTCTTTTAAAGGGACAAGGTGGTATATTTAGCTGAACCAATTTAATTAAAAGTAATGTTTCAGGTTGCTACAAAATTAATTGCAGATTCAATATTTTCACAAATATTACTGCTGTACTGGTATCTGAGTTTCATTTAGTGATTCGAAATTAGACTAGTGGCCAAAATGATTGCATAATGTTTGCATAAAGTTAATAGGAATTGATAAAGTTAGCTAGAGAAAATGTGTAAAGACGATTGTAATATCTCTCAGTTTAAAATGATCATTGTATTTGTGGATTTATTATATTTTATATATTCAGTTATATTATTTTGCTGTTTGTGTGTAGAGTACAGTAAACAAATGTATGTTTGATCTTAATTAAGTTTGTTTACAAACTTTAATAACAGGAAATACTCCTATTATTTATTTGAATACAAAACCAGTTAATCGAATTATACTACAAAATATTATAATTTAGGTTATAGTACAATAATAAAATAATTTATGTTATCCATAGCTTTGGGCTATTTGCATGATCATACATGAATTTCATGTAGGCAGACACAACAAAATAAAAAGAGAGACCATGAATATAGTAATTTTCGAAAACAGTGTCTACTGTAAGCTTTTATCTGCTTAAATTATATTCTTTATATAATTGTTTTCTTTTTTAATGTTCCCATTGTGATAAGAAATATGATGATAACTATCATGTTCAGAGGAAAATAGTAATTGCTCAGTTATGTATGTGTATTTTAGAAAGGGTTTCATTAGGCACTGTTTTCTCAATTCTCTATTAGATAGATGGTTTTACTAAATACTTTTTATTATCCATTATTTTATTATTTTCTATTCTGGATCAGTCTGTTTCAGTATCATTAGTTCTTTAGTCTCTCTCTATTTTTAATAACTTCATTTCTTATTTTATCATTGAAATATAATTTATTCTGAATCGGGGTTTTTCCTTACTTACTGCCACTGAGGTTGGATTGTGCTTAAGTTGTAACTCATTTCAATTGTTTTTAGTATTTTTTTTTTTAATTAGAGAAGGATTGCAAGAACAAGAAAATAATTATTAACTGTGTTTAGTATTTTCTAGAAATTAAGTATAGTCCATTTATATGTGATTTAGTCCATCATATGTAAATTAAATCATTTATTATAAACAAAAATCAATACCTGTTTATTTCAGTTCAACAAATGTAAAAATAAGATAAAATAGTTATAATATATAAATTTAAGTAAAAATTATGTATTAAGTTTAAAAAGAATAGAACAAACTTGAAATTAAATGTATAAAAAATTAAGTATGTTAAGAAGCTCATCTAAAAACTGTGGCATCCTTTAACATTGAACAATTTGTGCAGATAAGCCTGGAAGCTAATTTTACATATATGATATTTTTAATTGTTATGGTATTAACAGAGTTAATTTTCCTTAATTTTTCAACTGCAGATAATCTAGAACATTTTAATATTAATTCTGTTTTAAAGCTCCAAGATATTTAAAAACTCTGTTTTGATAAAAATAATAAAACTGAATTCTTTCTTCAAGAACAAAAGCACTGAAAACTATCACGCAAGAAACTACATTAATCTTTAGTTTATACTTCTATTAGTCTGTACAATATTTCAACAGACTAATATCAAGACTGATAACAAGTTATGGCTGTTAGTTCTTAAAAAACTGTGAAGTTTAACCAATTAATGTTAGAAAGCAAAAGGTTTTTAAAACTACTTACATTTGTTGGGACTGTTAATTTTTACTGCAATGAAATTTAGAAAATTACTGTGTGATCACTGAAAATGTTGTTAATGCTGCATGTTTCTTAGCATTAATCCTAAACACTGTGGCTTTATTGAACAAAATATGTACAAACCCCTAACCACAAGTGTAATGAAATAGCTTTAAAAAATAAGATTTTTATTTTAAAACACTTTTATTTTTATCTGTATGTACGTTTCTTATGTAACTGATGACTTCAAAGGATGAACGTAAAGGTTAAAAAACCCCAATTAGATTGTATATAAATTTATTGTTTATAATCCCTATCCATAAGAATTTTTAAGGATTCAAGCACATTTTAGCAAAAATCAATGAAGGCTCTGCTGTTTTGGCTATTTTCCTCAATAATGTTTCATTTATTGATTTAGTTTTACTCTTTTATATAATTTTATGCCTGATCATTTTTAAATTATTGTATTTTAGCTTGTTAGGTGCTACAATCCTTGTTCTCTTCTTTCAAGATATCATTTCACTCAGGTTCTTTTCCACAACAGTGAACAAAATTTTACCTTAACTACGAAGTTAATGCTTTGATTTTTTTATGCTTTGTTACTACAAAAAGTAATTATTCTCTTTCAATCTGTTTTTTTTTTAATATTTATAATACATTTAAATAATTTTCTGTAATTATTGTTCTCTTTCTTTCTATAACTCCTTAAATTTATTCATACGTATATTATTTTTCTCAAAATCTTTTTACTATACTTAATATCTTTTTTGTTTTCAGTGACCGAAATTTTCTAGTGTGAAAATATCGTTCTTTCAAAACAAATATATGATTCCTATTTTAGAGAACAATTTGAAGTCTGATGGACTGTAACAACATCTCCCAATCATAAATTATCGAACAAAGTGAGTGACCCTGTCAGTTTTTCTGCATTTTCCTTGATTTTTTTTTGCTCCCACAAAAATGTCTTATTTTTAATAATGATTTGTTAATAGTAAGAAAATGTTATCATTAGTATGGCAATTAATTATTAGAAGTAGTCAGGTTTTAGAGACATTGACTTCTCAACTCGATTGACACCAAGTTTTTGTCTTTAATCCACATTTTCTAGATTTTAACAATTTAAAACAAATATATAATTGACCTTCAATGTTTGTTTTACACCTTTTTTCTTGAAGCCCTTGCCATGTGTCATTGGATTCCAATTACTTCTGAAATTTCTTCACGTTTGGACATTTATTTGTGTTTTGGCTTTCCAGTCAGTATATAATTACAAAAACAGAACTATCAATTACATATATACAGTAGAACATCTCTATTATCATTTTTTAATTAATTACCTTCTGTAATTCGTCACAGTAATGAAAAACATCACCTGCACTGTGACACAGACATCAGAAAAGAATTCTTTAGTACAAAAGGAAATGACAGATTTTTTTAAAACTAAAACATAAATATATTTAATGTACTGAAATTTTGCTTACAAGGTACTGTAATAAGTTTTTCTTATGTCTTATGAAAATAGAGTAACATACTATACTTGTAATTACAAACTATAAAGTACAACATTAATTATATTACGTACCTATTTATGTATTCATGTCCAATGTTTATCCATAATTACATGTTAATTTCACGTCTTCCGTAATTCATCTATTTCTCAAATCGTCAGTCTAGAATTGTACTAGAGTTCTCTCTTCATTAGAGAGGTTCTACTGTACTTCTATAAGATAGTAGTATAATTCCATTGCCTAACCTTTAACCTACTCAAAAGACTGTTGGGCTTTTTTGGTTGCAGGATTTTAATTTTGGTATAGATTTTAACCTCAGCTACACAGTAGATCCACTGAGGAAACATTTTAAATATCCGTCAATTAGAGAAGTAATGAATACCACATTTTTTTGAAATTGCATTATCTAGTTGCCAGTATATTGTCACCTGCATTATGAAATTAAATTGTATTTTTAGTTGAGGGATTTAACATGTTTACTCATTATTCGGGTTTGTTGTATTGGTTTGTTTGTAGCAACCTAACATGTTTTACAAATAATTTTATTAATAAATATATTTAATGCTCTATAGCTAAATATAGGTGGCTGTGAAGTATTTTATGGTGCCTCCAACCATGTTACATTGGCCAGTCCAGACTGATGAATTGTTTCAAAGGTTTCTATTTCAGTTATAATAGTAATTTATTCAAGGTTAATGTATTTAAAAACGTCACTGCCTTTTGTAAAGTAGTATATAGTATGTTCTTTCTGACCCATAAAGCAACAGTATTTATAGAGGGGTAAAGCTGTAAATAAAACAACAAAGCAAAAATAATAAAATTGTTTATAAGTAAGCCTGTATTATATTGTATATTAGTTTTGTAACAATATTGTAGGTATGGGTAGGTAATATATTTTTAATATTCTATTGTAAAAAGTGTATTCAAGGTTCTATAAGTATCGTGTTTTGTTTCCTTGTGGTTGGAGGTGAAGTTATTTAAACATATCTACGATTGTTTAATTGTCAGTTTGTGTGTACTGTAGGTGAATAGATTCATGTAAGCACAATATATCAAGTAATCATGACATGGCATTTTTGTAACATTTTATTTGGTGGGTCAAAAATATACAATATATATAACAATATTGGTACAAAAATGTTTTTATTTTATTTTCAGTAACTAGTTATTGAAACATTTCCAATTCATTTGAATTTTTTAAAAGCAACAAGTAGGGATTGAGAAGGGCAATTATAGTTAGGATTTTTAGTATGTTATAAAAGAAGAGAAAGAATTTATGGGATGCATGTGTTTGCCTGCTCATTTTATCTCTTTAATCAAAGAGGGAGCTCTTGAACTAATTTCTATTTTTATTACTTGAAGGTTTTGAATCTATATAAATTCAATGTACGGAAGAAAATGTGCAAACTCTGCCTCTTATTACAATTAACAGTCAGTATATAAGTCAGCTTTATTGTAATCCCAGTTGTACAATCATTCATTATCAATATATACAGAGTGCCTCAGCTAATAGTCCATATAAACATAGGTCTGGAAAAGCTTTGTTGATGAGTTATAGGTTCGTTATCTGAAAGATTTCCGTTTTTTGTTACAATGAAATCATACTAAAGTTTGTAGGGCGTTAATTTACAAGTCCTCGACTTGATAGAAAACGTTTTCGCATTCAGACTTTTCTCTCAATGCATCACTGTTTATAGACGTATAAGTCATTTTCAATTCATTAGTTTTTTGTTGAACGTCAACCAAATCATAATGTTCATAAAAAATTATTCAGCATTCTCAACATAGCCCATGCACAAATACTAAAACAAAGTGTATTGTACTGGTTTGTGATGAAATAAAGTGTGGCACATTCATTTTACAGATTAATTTTGTTCAAGTTTGTCTGTACCTGTTGGCATGATGTTCATAAAAATTAATCTCTCTACATTTCTGTTTAGGTGAAGCATGTCGAAAGCCCTGATTTGGAGGCATGTTGCCATTTTTGTTTTTTTTCTCTTTTGTTATTCAAGTTTGACATTCTCTGTGAAAGCTAATGGTGGTGTTCAGCTCAATGTAAAAGCTATAATCGCTCTATATTTTTGCTATGACTTCTAATAAAGCTATCCAGGGGCAGGAAAAACCCAACTAGTTCACTCTTGAAGTTTCAAATGACCAGGACATACCTCTTCAAAGAGTACCCACGCATTGTGGAATATCAGGAATGAGCATGTGGACAAAATACCAAAAGCCGCGTCCCATATATACCCAATATTTAAAGCAAGGTATCTATTTATGTGTTATAAAAGCTTGGAATATAAATGCTTCCAAAAATGTTGGACTGAATCTGAGAGAGAAGAGAGGGTTGTCACTTTTTTCAATTTTAGCTTGAACCGTAGAATGAATACAAATTCAGGAGTTTTGTGTCTGATTATGGCTTTTGCTACTCCAGCACAATCTGGTCATCTCGTGATAGAGGAATACTTATTTAAATGCGATCTTTTGAATTCTCCGAACTGCACATTTTGTGGAGGTAGGGATTAAAATATATTTTATCTGACTATACATAATCCATACAAGGGAGAGACTTCCTGAGAGCTGAAATGACAGCTTGGCAAGAAATTTTCCTGAATATGAAGCACTTGGGGCTGGCAAGGATCATTTACTGTGGACAACTGCTATCTTGAAGCTGGATGCTTATGCGAAGAAGGCATGAGTTTTGTTTACAAATTACTTGGGTTTGTTAATCATTGAATGAAGATAATGTATTTCAAAAGTAAACATGTTTTCCATACCGGGAATTCTGTACTTCATTAGATTATTCAATTAAAAATTACTGTAACTACAGGTCTGGGACTTGTTTTATTTTATTTATTAATTCATTTTACATAGGATCCACTACCTTTTTTCATCTCAAACAACATCTCTAAAGTTTTAGTATGGTTTCATTATAACAGGGAAACAGAAATCCAGGAGAATTCTTTTTCATGAAGCGTTTTCATACCACTGTTTATAGGAACATTTTCATTAGTTTCATTTGATGAACAAGCCCAAAAGTCTCTCTGTTTCTTACTGGGATACTGAATATAACTTTTTTCACATTTTTTGATACAAAGTTATTCCTGTTTAATCTCAAATTAAATTTCTAGTTGTATTTTATAATCACAGCTTAAAGTTTACATTGGAATGAAATGGGAACAACAGAATTTTATCCTTGTTCTGTTCTTACTAGTCCATACTTGTAATGGACACCAAGATGGATTGGTCAGCTGCTGGAATCATATCATGAAAACAGGCTTTTGTGCCTTGGTATTAAATCTTTCATTTCTATATCTGCTTATTGCGGAATTTAATTCAAATTACTGTTTTTCATTAAATGAAGATTATGTTAGTAATTTATCTCTATGCATACATATTATGTAGTCATGTGAAGCTGTTCTCTTCTGTACACTCCTTTTTCTGTGCATGAGCACACACTTTTTTTTCTAAAAGTCTTTGTTTAACATCTTTTTTTTATATTTCGTGAAGCATTTACGGCCAGTAGGATTTTAACATGATTACCACAGTCTCTCAGCTCAACATTAAGCATGGTTTTAGATAGCTTTAGTCCCTTTGAATAATTTAGTTCTGAAAAAATGAATAAAACAAATTATGAATGAGTATATAGTTCATCACTAAATCAAGTTTTAAAAAGAACTTGCCTTGTCAGATTACTTGACATTTTTTTGTCTTAATGAAATATGAAGATTAACTCAATGCAATTATACCTAGGACAGTCTATGTCAGATCTCCTAGCACAATTGATTGTTTCAATTTGATTTGATTAATACTACTTTCTATGTAGAGAACAAGTTTTTCTCACATTTTTGTTTAACTAATTTCTAGTAACTTCTCTTTGTATATAACCTCAATATTATTTAACAATTTTGTACTATAAAACTATTTACTTATGTAACAAATATTTTCGGATATTTTAATTAATTATTTAGGTGCATAAAAGGAAAAGGTCACACTGTCTTTTGTGATAATTAGTGGTTATAAATTATTAATATATGCTAGGACATTGTAATGACCTTGGACTAAATTAAAAATATAGCTTTTTGTATAGATTATTTATATTCCTAGTGTGCTTTTGTAGGCAATTTGTTAGAATGTAATTTCAATTTGTAATAGAATTTTTTTGTAATGTGGTCTCGAGTAGTATGGTGTTATTTTTAAATGTAATGTGTTAACTTTTTTAACAATCTATCTTCTGGTTTCAGTGTATTCCTACATCAGTCACTTTGCTTCACTAAATACAATTTTTTTATTTGCGTACAGTAATTTATTTCATTTACCTTATTCTTATGTAAAATGTCCACTGAAATAAAAATACATCTGTTATTTAGTGGTGTGGGGACTGTTATGTGTTAACCTCATAAATAAAATAAAGACCACTGGTCTTCTTTAGGGAAAAAAACGGTACTTATGTAATATACGGAGGCCACTAATATGGGTACTTATAAAATTACAACCAAATCTATCCTGGCTGGATACTTCATAGTTAATTTTAATATAGGTATATAGTAATTTTGTATAAAATTACAACCAAATCCATCCTGACTGGATGCTTTATAGGTATATTAATGTCTAGACGTAGTGCAGTGTGCTGTTGCTACTGCGTGCCCAAAAACGTAGTCCCAACTATAATGTGAATAAATAAACCTAACTTTAGCATGTTTTCTGCAGCTAATTTGAATTTTGGTTCAAGTTAATTTATTTACCTAACAAGGATCCAGTCAGGATAGATTTGGTTGTAATTTTATATAACATTACTGCGTACCTGTATTAGTGGCCTCCATATAATATGTAAGTAGAACAAATAAAATGTGCAAATTTAAGAGTTTAATAAGTGTTTTTAGTATTTTTATGGGGAATCAAGACCTCTGATCATTACTGGATATCAAAAAGATGTAGCTTTGCACAAGAGAAAAATTGGAAGCATGTGAAAAAGAATGTAGTGTTTTAATAATCAAAATTTTTAAGGTTGTGTTAAAATGGGTGAAGAATAAAAAAAAAAGACTAACTGATGAAGTTGGGAAAAGATATCTTGGCTATGGCATGTATAAGACAAATTATCCTGACAAATACTCTGGAAAATTCAAAGAAAAGGAAAAATTTGGGTGATGTGATAAATTTGGCATTTTGTGTGGTAAGCAAAAGGGAGAGGAAATGGAAATTTAATTAAAGTCAAGTTGCTGTGAAAAACCTGCTATTCAGCAGAAATTTACAAGTATGTGGATTTATAATGTTGAAATTTGTCTTTATTTTGTTTTAACTTTAATTTTTTTATAGTTACCTAACCTATTTCATAGATCTAGTGATTCCTTGATTTATTTTTTAATTATAAAAAAAAAATTCTCCACTTTTACAGTTATGAGTAACATTAGAAGGTTGAGAAAACTGACATTTTTCAGTTAAACACCTTTTTATATCTCGGTTATGATATATCCTATACTCCCTTAGACCATGATTAGAACTTCAAATGCAATATGCCGACTGACTTGGTTTGAAAATGATTTAAATCCCCTATAGCATATTATTAAGCAATTCAGAAACTCTTCAGTCACCCTAAACAGTTAGTAGAGTTTTTATCATATCTGTTTATCATACAGGGCTATAGAAATTATTGTAGCTTTGTTTCTTTTCCTCTGTGGTAAGGACAAATTTAATTGATACAGTAATGCAGCCAGAAACTCCTAGAAGGTGTAGAGCTAGTCTATATTTCAGAGGTAAATTTTTAAAAAAATATATTCCATTCTAGTGCTATAAATTAGTAACAAATAGAGAATGTTTTCTTATTTTACATTTCAAAGTTAAAAAATACTCGGTGGAGATTAAAAAGTACATGGTTAAGCAACCATATTTATTTTGCAAATCAGGTTAAAAGTTTTATAAAATAATAAGGTCTTGTGAGCAAATTTTCATAAACTACAATTTTATAAAGAAATATAAGACCTACAAGTTTTCTAAAAACTTTAATTAAATTAGAGTATAACTACTGTCCGAAATACTGTCAGATTTTCAGAACAAATATTAAGTGGAAATGTACTTTGATTTCCAAAATGATCTACTCTGTCTACACGTGCTATTGACCTGCGAAGCTGGTGTAGGAACAGACCAAACATTTGGTTGCTGATTCACTGTCTCTGTGGAGTTCTGTATAGTTGAGTGTCATGTTGCCAGCCTAGTCCATCGGTCTGTTGTTTTGTTTGTGAATGTGTTTTATAATTCACCATTTCTTGTAAAAGAAAACGAATTAGATAGACTAATTGTAGATTAATCAGGGAAAAGAGGTAGAGGTAAACTGTTGGCTGAGATGAACAATCAACGATTTCAGACATTAAAATTAGTAAACCAACACTTAAACTTTCTGACAGTGCTTGAAAATTAAGATAAAAGTTGTTTAAGAAAAGGAAGCAAAAAAAAAGAATTGTCAAATTGTTAACTCACACTTGGAGGAAACGTTTTTGTCTTACGACTTCTTCAGCCTCGTATTTTTACTGCTAGAAATGCTGCAGTTGTGCTTCCTCGGTACCATTTTTTGAAAGTTAGAAGTGATGTGATCGAAGAGTATGTGTGATCTGTGCCGTGTACGTTTATTTAGGGTGTCATTTTTATGTGTGTTGCTATGTCTATATATTTCATACTGTTCTAGTGTGTTTAATTTCTGGCCTTTGTTGCATGTGTGGAGGATGCTCATGTTATTTTCCACACTTTTGCATGATTGTTTAGTGTCCATGAGGTGATTTGTGAAGGTGGATTCAATAGTAGTGTGCAGTGCGCTTATATTTTTCGGCAAAAGGTCTGCCTGTTTGTCCAATATAGAACTTGTTGCATTTTAGTTTGTATACTCTTGGGTTATTGTATGGGTTGGTATTGTTATTAATGCTGTATCTGATAGCCGTTAGGCTTTAATTTGTTGTTCTGTAAGCTACATTGTATCCTGCTTTTTTTTAATTTGTGTGCTATTTTATTTGTGAGTTTGTTTATGTATGTGAGGGTGATGAATTTGTTTTTCACTACTATAGGCAAGTAAGCTACTTTAGGCAAGTTTATAAACATTTAAAAGTGTTTAGTGTAATAAGTAATTAACAATCAGCTTGTCATGAATAGCAACAAGATTTCGATAAAAATATTGATTGGCCGTACTAATATTTTTTATGAAGTTGGCATGGATTAAGTTTATCACTTTTAAAGCTTAATTTCTAAATATCTTGAGGTGTTAATTTTTGTTATAAAGTTGTTTATCCTGGTTACAGGGAATTGGTTCTTACCACATTCAGTAAGCAATACCTAAATATAAACAAGGGCTTATTTTTTTTTATAATTTCAGAACTTTAATAATGTTCTCGATATATTTCATCCCCTTTCACTTAACCTATATACTAGTTTTTCACTAAAAACACTTGGATATATATTAACTGTAGCAACGCCTTTTTTTATTATTGAGGACGGCCACTTAACAAGATGTCTCCCACTGCAACTTTACTCTGAATTGACAATGGGTCACCCTCAATAATAAAAAAAGTAAATGTTACTACAGACAAGTGTAACATACAAATATATGTTTTTAGTTTTTTGCACTTTATTTTTTTAGGCCATTTATAACAAAATTCATTTTCAAACCAATTGTTTAGTCTTTAAATCCAAAACAAATTCTCGTTGTTCTTATATTGTACTAACAGAAGGCTAAGTATGCATGTAACACAGTATTTTTAAATGCCTTCTGTTAGGTCACACTGTCTTGATATATATATATATATATATATATATATATATATATATATATATATATATATATATTATTAATAAACTTATCTTCATATTCTCCTCTGTTGACACGTTTCGGAGTAACTCTATTTTTAAAACTTAAATCGTACTCTCTTAAGTTTAAATAAAAGTACGATTTAAGTTTTGAAAATAGAATTACTCCAAAACGCGTCAACAAAAGGAAATATTGAATCATTAGAAATGACAGAAAACTGTACTCAAACGTGTGTGTGTATATATATATATATATATATATATATATATATATATATATATATATATATATATATATATCTTTAACAAATTTTAAATCATTAATAAGATACATTTTTACTTATCTAATCACTTTCAAATACATTTTTTAACCTGTACTGGATAACAATTGATGTTAAACACAGTTTTTTTAAATATTTATTTAATAATTAAATTACAAAAATTTGAGGCCAGATTCGAACTGAGTATCTCCATGATCAAAGTCTGGTACTAAGTCAACTTTCCCATTACTAGAAGTGTATTTCTCAAACAAGTATATGAATTTTTCTTTGCTCTAATCTGGTTGTAGAAACCTCCATTGTACAGCCTTAAATTTTTGCCATGGTTACCACACAATATCATAATAATCAAAGATTAAAAATGAATGAAGAGAATAAAATGAACAAAACTGAATTAATTAATCGAACCTCGGTTCACAAACAGACAATGCGAAAAGAAACTACAACACAATGCAAGTGACAAAAAAAAGTTATAGCAATACAAAAATAATAGTCCAAAACCATAGATAGAAAGTAAAATGGTAAATTACGAGGATATACGCTTTCTATTTTGCCACTAAATATTGTTATTCTGACATATGCATATAGATAAAAACAACAAAAATAATTTTTTTTTTTGTTAACTAAATTAGGAGTTAACTTAATTTTTTTTTTATATATAGTTTAAACTGCATTGGTTTAACTTTCATATGTATAATTGAATGTTAAAAGGACGTTTGTTTGCCATTTCTTACTTTTTAAAAACTATTTTCTTTCTCAATGAGCATAATGAAAATTGAGAAAGAAAATAGTTTTTTAAAAAGTAAGAAATAGCAAACAAACGTACTTTTAATATTCAATTGTACATATGAAATAAATGATACTAACCCCCTGATCAAATTGGCAATGGATTTAAAACTGTAAAACATTTTTTGTTAGTCTTATATTTTTTGTTATATTTTTCACATTTTGTGTTAGGAACCCACCTTATTTTTACAGATCAAAATGGCGATGTTTATTGTTTTTATGGATTACTCATTATTTTCGTGTACTGGTTGTAACATTACTAGAAGTCCATGACCTTTTATATTTTGTAGAAATATGTGTGATTGATTGTGTTTTTTATAAATATTAAATTTATTATGATTATAATATTAGACTTTTTAAATATCGTTTTAACCTTATTTTAAGCTGGCCCACTAGCCAAACTATAAAACTGGAACGATTTATATTTTAATAAGTTTGAATTTCTTGAACCTTGTTTGTTTTCAGAAATGGAGGTTATGTTCAAATAAATATTGTTTATAATAAAATTCTTATTTCAAATCTGTGAAGAATTCGTAAATAATAGTGCTGTAGTGCCTTTTTTAAATGTAATTAGAATTAATTTGTGTATAAAATGACGACAAATCATACTACAATTTATTTTGGTAATGTTGTTGGGCCAGCAGGAATTGAAATGGACATGGAAGTAAAATCTGAACCGGAATCAGAAGATAACGATTGTAGTGATAGTGAAAGTGTGTACAGTATAACGTCATCTGTAGAAGAAGTACCATTAGTTAATTTACATTCACCTTCATGTAGTGATGAAGATAGTGATGAGCTGGAAGATGAACCCGAGGTTAGATTTTTAAAAGTATTTAGTTAATTTGAAGGTAACGATTTCCAGTACTGGGTTATTATACATCATCTTACCACATCTTGGAAGCAGATTGTTTGCTGAAATACCTGACAGTTTTAATTCATGATATTCTTTTTTGAGTGTGTAAGCATTGATGTTATAATGAAATTCGGGGTAATTATTTCCTGTTCCCACTTAATCGATCTTAGCAAAAATAATTAATACTGGGCGATGCAGAAAGTCATCAAGAATATGAGAAAAACTTCCGCTAAAGCAAGAAAGTAGCATTTTATCTCTCCCCTCCATGACACACCTAAAACATTACTAATTCAGCTTTAACAAAGAATTATTAGCACCACTTTTCACTTAGCACACACAATTTATAGAATTATAACACCAGCACACACATCTTATTTTTCTGCGCGCAAAGCAGTAAGGCTTTGTTGAAGTTGATTTTTTTCTAAATTTATAACTTGTAAGTGTCAACAGCAAGTTAAATTACATTTTGTGAGTTACTACGTCAAAAGAAATAGTGCCAAATCATTGAATTAGTAATGTTTTAGGTGTGTCATAGAGTGGGAGGGAAATTACTATTTTCCAAAATTTGTTAACTTTTGGGGCGGGAGCAGAACTTTTTGTAATTTTTTTGTATTGATGACTTTTTACATCACCCAGTATAATTCATTTTGCTAATATCGATTACGTGGGAGAGGGAAATTAAAACCAATTTACATCCATAGTAATATTTAATAGCCCTTGGTAAAACAATTGGTTTTAGTACACCCAATAAAATCAATACATTCATTACAACAATTAAACATATATTAATAAAAACACTTGAACATTATTATTGCTATACTTCCCTTACTTTTTTCATTATTGAGTACGACCATTTTTGGAGATATGTCTACAATTATCAATAGATTAAGCACTACTATAGGCAAGTGTAACATAATAGTATTATGTTCAAGTGTTTTTAGTAAAAAACTAATAACTCAAGTAAAGATAGAATCAAAACATATGTATTGATATATCACACTTACTTGCCTATACTGGTATTTAATGAGGATGACCATTTTGGGAGATATATTCCATCGAGTCGATAATAGGATACATCTCGAAACAGCCGTCCTCATTAAACAATGAAAGTAAGTGATTACAGGCAATTGTAACATGTTTATTAGCCTGTATGCTCGAGTGTTTTAGTATAAACTAGTAGCTGAAGTTGAAGATGGCATCAAATAATATTAAAAGAGTTTCTATTAAATTGACACAACTTTTAAATATCTTTTTGAATCATTAAACATTTTTCAGTCTTATAAATTTATCAGATTAAAAAATTTTAATCTGAAATAATTTACTGTTATGTTTAATTTTTCATTTATTAATTCCCCATATGAAAAAGGTTTAATTTAGTAATTATTTAATAATAAGTTATTCATTAATAGGGTATAAACATGATATTGGTTTTTGGGGGTGGCTGATAATGCTTATTTGGTCAATAAAGAGCTAGTAATGAATGCTCAAGATCTCAAAATTGCTCAAGTTGAAGTTATTATTAAAAAAAAACATTGCCATTATTATTACCTACTTAATCACTTTAACAATAGTTTATGACTATCCGAACTTTAAATTTTGTAAATTTGTTAAAACTTAGTGAGACAGAACGTTTCTGATCGCTATGTGGCAATCTTCATCAGTGTCTTCTCGATGAAGATCGCCACATAGCGATTGAAAACGTTCTGTCTCAATAAGTTTTAACAAATTTACAAAATTTAAAGTTTGGATAGTCATAAACTATTGTTAAAGTGATTAATTAAGATTCACCGAACGTAATGGACTACAAAATTCAAGTATTGCCTACTGTTTTATTCCTTGTGTTGGGAAATGATTTAAGAAAAAATTGAGAATTTTTCAGAA
Organism: Prosapia bicincta; assembly: GCA_036971475.1. Classification (NCBI taxonomy): domain Eukaryota; kingdom Metazoa; phylum Arthropoda; class Insecta; order Hemiptera; family Cercopidae; genus Prosapia; species Prosapia bicincta. The sequence goes on from JBAIZL010000393.1 coordinate 5,239,661, forward strand.
TTTATATATATTTCAGATATATTATTGTAGACCTATAAATGAGATTATATTTTTATTAATATATCATTTATTTTAAATTTATTTGAAATAACTTTTTCTTCTTTATTTTTATGTTTTAGATTTCAATTGAAGATGTAAAGGTACAACAAGAATTAGTTGAAGTTGAGTTAGACCCTTCGCTATTATTATATGTAAAGAAGGATAATAAACCAAAAGTTTCTAGTTATAATACAGAACCAAAAGCTGAAAATAACTCAAACACATTAAACAGTATAGCAGAAAAAACACAAACAGTGTCTTCAGAAGTTAAAACAAGTAATAATAGTGAAGGGACTATAACTAAAGCTTTGAGAAGAGTCAAGAGAGAACCCAGAGAATGCCGTAAAATAGTATTTACTGTATTAGAGTCAAAAGTAGTAGATCAGTTGGAGAATAATAAAAATTTTGTTAATGATAGTTGGTTTGGTAATTCTTCATCATGGAACAATTCTGAGTAAGTTTATTTTGCTGTTGTAAGTTTAAAAAAATATTCTTTGAGTGGAAATATAGAAGTGAAAATATATGTTTCACTTGCCTATAGTAGAATCTGCTTATATAACACACACTTTAAAGCCTCAACTCTTTATAACACTTTAAAAACCCCACAGCACCTTGATATAAATTTTACCAGTATAAATTCGCATAATGCCTTTACAGAGACTTTACAAACACTATAAACAGAATTAAAGCCAATTGAATATTTACCCAAAACACAGTAAAACCTTTCATATCCAGATCAATGTGGCGACAGTCTGATCCGGATAACAAAAAATTAGGATATGTGAGGGGTTATGTAATGATGTACCTTTGTACTACATTGTCACAACCATTCCAGTTGGAAGTAGATGTAGGGATGTATTTAGTGGATAAGTTACACTTGTTGAAGAATATAATTATATTTTAATAACAATATAGAACTGCATAGAATTTAGGTACATGCCTATATTTACAGTTCCTTAACCCATTGCAGCTTATGTGCTAGGTCAGCTAGTCACAACAATTTATTAGTAACAACTATAAAGACCAACCCAGCTAATCATGAATGTCGTCATTGTTTGATTAATTTGTTTCCTTCAAGAGAGTTTATTTTCATTTTTAAAAAAATTTTATAAAGTCATAAGTCTAAAAATAAGTTTGATTTTTTTTATTGAGAATCATAACGTAGAATATCAATTTTCATCTGAAACAATTACTAAAATTTCATTTTGAACATCATGATTCGTAAAATTAAAATAAAGCTCATATTTCTTTGAAATTACAGTCATATTTAGAATATAACTCGGATACAATAAAAAAAAAATTGATACTGCCAAGTATATTTCCTGTCAGCACTATTATTATTTTTGTAGTATTTTAATGAGTTCAGTGTCAGCTTTTGAATTTAAAAAAGTAATACACCTGTCCAGAGAGTAGGGCGGGGGCAATGCCCTCGCTAACATTGCCCATGAGTTGCGCAATACACTAATCTATAGAATATTAGTGAACTGGCTGAGTCAGGAAAGAACAAAGAGCCGACTGCTGGCCCCAGAGACTGGCCCGACAACAAGGCGTATATGGAATATGTCAGGATATGAGAGGTCACTTTCATATTACGTCAGAAATAAAACGTTTGTTTGTATTCACGAAAAAGTGCATTGACTACAGTCATCTTTTATTAAAATTCAAAAAGTATGCAATTTTGTCAAAAAATAATGTTATATGTCTGTATCAAATTAGGTTCATTTCCAATGTATACATTGTAGTGATCTTCACAAGACTGTTATATTTATATATATATATATATATATATATATATGTATATATATATATATATATATATATATATATATATATATATATATATATATAATACGTTTTCTTGTTTAATAATTTAAAACAACATTGGTTATTCAAATACTAGAATATTTATTAATAATTTATATTCAAAGCTTTTCGTTGGTAAACAGTACGAACATCATCAGGAATGAAAATTACAATAATGATTATGACTATATGTACCTAAACAAGAATCTTACTTGGTATTTGTGTGAGTTAACTTTCAAAGATTGATAGTATATTCATTATCGAGCATCACTGCATTAATACAATACCAAACTTCTCTAACCATCCCCCGCAACATAAAATGGCTGCTTACAAGTCACTCTTATACAGAATGTTGAAACTACCTTTAAAAAATGAAGAAAAAGTCAAAGAAAAACCAATAATATGTCAAATAGCCCCAAAAAATGGATACAATAAAAAAATTATTGATAAATTAGAATTTAAAATATTAAATAAATTAAAACAACCTAAAATCAAACCACAAACAACAACAAAATGGGCCACATTCACATACACAGGGTACAACCTTAAAAGAAAAACTAAAATACTAAAAAATAATAATATTAACATAGCTTACAAAAACACAGGAAACATAATCAATAAAATAAACCAACCGGAAAAAATATGTCCCACTCTTAATAACGGAATATATAAAATCGAATGCCTGGACTGTAATAAAATATACATAGGCCAAACATAATAGAAATTAAAAGAGAGATATCAAGAACACCTCAATGCATACATCAAACCTCAAACTTAGCTACACACGCCATCAAAAACAAACACACATTACGCACATTAGAAAACATACACCTAATAAAAAAAGTATAAAAAGGCCTCAAAATGACAATCTGGGAACAACTACAAATTTAGAAACAAAAAAATTATCATAAACGAAGAAATAAAATAACAATAAATTATTCAACCTAATAGTCAAAATTAACCCCTAGACAAACTTAAAAGAATCCCACAGTGCAGTGAATCCGAAAATAGAACAATAACAGTACACTACGTGACAACGGAAACTCCACACAGCTCGCAGTCTACTACAACCCCCGGTCACTGATGCTCGATAATGGAGATACTATTAATATTTGAAAGTTAACTCGCATAAATACCAAGTAAGATTCTTGTTTAAGTACGTATAATGAAAGTGATAAGTGAATACAAGAAAACAGTGTTGCAAAGTTATAATTTAGAACTAACCTATATATATATATATATATATATATATATATATATATATATATATATATCACTTTCACTTATGTACTTAAACAAGAATCTTACTTGGTATTTATGCGAGTACTTTCAAAGACTGGTTTTGCCCGAGGATGGAGACAAAACCAGTCTTTGAAAGTACTCGCATAAATACCAAGTAAGATTCTTGTTTAAGTACATAAGTGAAAGTGATAAGTGTATACAAGAAAACAGTGTTGCATAATCTACAATATATATATATATATATATATATATATATATATATATATATATATATATATATATATATATATATATATATATATATATATAAATAATTAAGAACATTTCAATATAAGAACAGTTTTAGTTATTTTATTATTCAAAGCTTTCAGGCAATAAAATAAGTATTAGTATCTTCAGGAAAAACAATGTAATAACAAAATATTACAAGGAAATGTATCACCATATATTATATATATATATATATATATATATATATATATATATATATATATATAATATCAAATGTGTTTTCCTGTTAGAATATTTTTAAGGTTAAATAATATACACTAATACAGGAATATTTAATTTATTGAATAATACACCCAAAGCTTTTCGTTGGTTGACATTACCAACATCCTCAGGAAATACAATACTAAGAATTGTATTGCATTCTTTGTATTGTATTTCCTGAGGATGTTGGTAATGTCAACCAACGAAAAGCTTTGAGTGTATTATTCAATAAATTAAATATTCCTGTATTAGTGTATATTATTTAATCTTAAAAAAAAAAACAAAAAAAAAATATATATATACACACATACATATATATACATATACATATACAAATGTTTTATTAAAATGTAAAATAAATGTTAATTGAGAATTACATTGAAACAATTTATAAACAAAGAAGTCCTCTAAATTGTTTTCTCCATTAAAAACCAAAAAAGTTAGGAAATATTCCTTTTTTGTTTTAAAATTACATGTTTTGTGCATTGATAACATGTAATAATCTTTCTAATGTCTGCTTTAAGCACTGCGTGACTTAGTATCAGTAAAAATGAAGAAGAAACTGATTATATACACTTTATATATGATTTGGTGTTACATTATGTTTTTTTAAATTATTCGCCAATGTTTGTGAATTAACTTTATTTAGTGGTTCTTTAGGTTTGTCTGCATCACCAGGTAAGATTTTATGTGCCATGAAACCATTTTGAATATCATGCAGAAAAAGTCAAATTAAATAACATAATTATATTTTAATCTTCGTCCAGTATTTTAAATTAAAACTGTTGATTGCTGTCTTGATAAAATGTTAACGTTTAAGTTATAATATGATTCTACCTATTTTGTACTATGATAAAATTATATTTTAGGTTAGACAGAAATCATAAGGAAGAAACAATCAAAGAAAATAACTCACAACCTCCACCTCCCACAATAGAAATAAAAAAGAAAAGAGGTCGTCCAAGAAGAGCTCTATTGCCTGACAGTAGATGTTCACAAGCTCCTAAGTCTTGTTACAAAAAGAAAAGAAGAAGGGCAAAATTAAAAGATAAAGAAAAGAAAAAAGAATTTAAACAAAAGGAAGAATTAATAGAAGATATTGTAGAATATTATACACCTCCAAGTCCATCTTCGCCATCATCACCTACTCCAGGCGAAGAACCATCATCTTCCCTTCCTTCAAAACCTACTGAAGCTCAAACCGATAACATTATAGAACAATCAAATTTAGATAATAAGGAAAAGAAAAAATCTACAATTTTTGATGAAGTAAAAATTGATTATACGGTTTTAAATGAAGAAGAGAAAATAGTTAAACCAAAAAGAATAAGAAAACGTGATAAGAAGAGTAGGGAGCTGGCGGCTAAGGCAAAACCAGAATCATTTGATTGTACTGTTTGTGGTAGGAAGTTTAAAGAAAAAAGTCATTTAGCAACTCATGCTCGGGCACATGTAGACATTCGTAATTATAAATGCAACGAGTGTGGTGGCCTTTATAAAACTAAAACAAATCTATTTTTTCATATGAAAACTCATGAAGAAGCTCCATTTATTTGTGAAAAGTGTAATAAAACCTATCCAGAAAGAAAAATGTTGATGCGTCATATTAGAGTCGTCCACAGGTGAGTGTATTTTCTCTATTAGGATAGATATGTATTTATATAATTATTAATTTATTGGTAGTATTTATTAATGAGGATTTTAAATTTGTTAACAAAAATTTAAGTGTTTTATCAAGGAAAAATTATTTGGGTTTTGATCCATAAAGTAATTTTTGCTAAACTCTAGTTTGAAATATTATTGTTAATGGGGGTCTGTCTAGTTTGAAATATTATTGTTATTGGGGGTATGTCCAATAAATATGTGACTTGATAAAAAATGGCAGCTAGGGAGCACTGTGTAGCACAGTTCATTAGATCTCAGGTAACCTGAGAGCCAATGAGCCATCAGTACTCGTATGAATGTTAAGCTGTGTGTAGTGCCAGTTACATTTATTTCTGTTGTGCTTCTTTTTATTGTTTGTTGACTTGGAGATGATGAAATCACTGAATAAACACTTGAGATGAAGTTTTTTGTAAAGCTTGAAAAAAGCTTCCAAGAAAATACTCATAAGTTAAGGGTATGATGATAATGATCTAAAGAAAGCATTCCTTTTTAAAATGTATTAAGTATTTTAAAAATGCCTGAAATGACAAGGATTTTGCAAGGTCAATGTTATTTGCATGCATTGATGTCTCAAGGCCCTTGCTCTTACAGATTGCTGAAAAGTGTGTGAATGATTACTGATGAACTTAATTTAATGAACACACAATCATAGATGAAGATTTGGGGTTTAAAAAATTCTGTCCAAAAACTGTGCCCAGTTGCTGAAGCCAAATCAAAAGTTGAGAACAGTTCAATGCATTGCTCTTTGGATAAATTCAGTTGAAATAAATTAATTGTAAATTCCTAAATACAGTAGCACCTCTAAATTCCGACCATGGCCCATCTGGGTTAGCCGGAGACTAAGGAAAAATTAAAAGAGGACATTGTACTTATAAAAAAACACTTTATATTTATCAAATAAAGAGTATTATGTGCAGTATATAAACATGCATGTTGTATTTACAAGTAAACTCCACTGCATTCATTTTTTGGCAAATAAATCTGTCAATTTTTGCTGTTTAAATTTTTTTTGCCGCTTTCGTGCTGTGAGATCCTGTAGTATTTTCAGAATAAGAAGTATAAAGCATTGTTTTGTTTATCTGTAAGTCTTAGACATTTTTATTGTTGCACTAGAATTTTTATGTATCTGCTCTACTTATTTGACTTTTGTTATTTATTTATTGTTTTTTATTGTACTTCTCATTCCAGAGATCCGATTTGATGGGGTCTGACTTACGAGATTCTATTGTAAGGAGATGGGAATCAATCATGGTTTTAGATATATCAAAAGTCTTGCTCTTAATTTTCTTTGTTATAAATAATTTATAAATATAAAAATAATTATAATGTATAAATTTTGCATACATTAATTTCATATGGCAATAACTAGTGTTTGTAATACATAAACATTATTATTAAAATATCCTCTACATTTCATTTACTGAGGAGCAAATTACTGAGGTCCTAGGATTATCTTTTAAATTCAAGATTTTTCTAAGGCTAATTGATTTCTGCATTAGTTTGTAAATTTTAGTTATGTAGAATTATACCCTGTGTGTCAAAATAAACAGTGTTACTGAAACAGTTGTAGGATTTTATTTTATTTTATTTATATAGTTTTATAAACACATGCAAGTAAAAAGAAGCTAAATCGGTTAGACTCAGGTATAACCAATTCTGAACAACCTCTGTTTAATTTCAACACTCATACCGTTCTTGAAAGTTTTGCATCATTTTGGGGAAGAGGAGTTTTATGCTTGTTATACTCATGTTTGTTTTTCCTTGTAGTTGGACGATGGTGGTTGTTGGGTCATCATGGAATATCTTCTTCTTCATCGTTCCCCAGACGTAGGTGTTAGGGGGGTAAGATCGGGGGAGTAGGGTGGGTAAGGAAAGTTTATTCTAATGGAGATGAGGCGGTTGGCAAAAGTTTCTTGAAGGAAAGCAATGTTGTCTAAGGCAATGTGGCTAGTTGCGCCATTTTGTTGGAACCATTGGGATTGAAAAGACAAGTTTCGGGCACAACAAAATCTGAGATATATAAAACTACTATAAACGATCCTATATCGGTCATTCTACTACAGCTGATTCAGTTTCAGTACTGTTCATTTTGGCGCATATGGTATATTTACTCTATCAGATATATTTTCTTGCGTTACCAAATCGGTTTTAATATCCTTATGTAAAAGATTAATATTGATAAATTATTTATAAAGCTAGTGCTCTTTTAGATTGATTTCAAACCACCTTCAAAGTATTATACAAGTCTCCTTAAGAAGATCAATGTAAATCTCATATACACACATGCATGTGTGTGTAAGTGTGTGTGTATGTATACAAGAGTGTAAAATTTTTCTGGAAACCTATTATTCATTTTTAGGTTGGCTATCAATGTTGATTTTGTTTTTGACACTAGCATAGTCTGAAGCAAGTGCCAAATCACTATTTCATCACAATATTAGTATAAAAGAGTTTTTTGTACAAAACTAATTGGTTTTATGAGCGTATATAGGATTAATTGTTTGTATAGGTATGTGTGTAACTGTAAGTAAAAATTGTATGATAGATTTGTGTGGATTTATTTTATAAGGACTGAGAAATTTTGAATACTTATTTTTGAATAACGTAGATGTCTTTACGGTGCTTTGAAGGTTAACTGGAAGAGATCAGAAACTTTTACAAGAATTTTAAACAGGTTTTATAGGGTTAATTGAAGATGCTTTAGTGTATGAAATCGTTGATATTAATCTGTCATTGGGTAATTCGGTCATGCAATTATTGGTTTCTAGATCGTCATTATTATTTTTTGTCAAAGAACAATTATTTTGTGCATTGGCATTTTATTGTACTTTTTTATAATATTTGTATCTGGTCACAGGACTTTTTAAAAGTTTTATTTTACTAGACAGCCCTTTATTTGTAGAATAACTTTATAGCTATTCTTCAAGATATTAATATTAATCTTGATGGTTATTCTTGTCATTAGCATTTTTCATAACTAATTGCCCATTTATTGTATCCATTTTTCATAATTTCAGAAAGCATGAAAAAATAAATATGGATCTGATTGTTCTAATAGATCTAAACTAGAATTTGTCAACTAGTAGTTTGAGTCAAATATATAACAGAAATTTATTAATAAGTGCAGCTTAAAACAAAAAAATATTGCTTAACACTTTTAAAATGATTACAGCTAGTTTAACCTCAATTATAAACTTGATATATAACCTTTAGTGTTTATATCTGGGAAACCTTAAAAAATAGTACTGTATTTTTAAGTACATATTATTAAGCTTCAGTTTTGTACACAGATTTTGCATTGAAATACAGTTGCTTGTTGTAATCATCTTGAATTCACTGAATAAACTATAAGTAATTATAGGTTAGCTTCGTAAATGAAACTATTGTTTCGAAACACGTCAGCACGTAAGTTCTAAAGTATTCACTCAGTTATGCAATAGTTATTTATAATGTATTGAAATACTATATGCACCAAAATAAACAATACTGAAAAAGCTGTAAGATTTTATTTTATTTACATAGTTTTTTCTGCAGTAGTTAGCTCTGTGTCATCAAAAACTAATCCCAAATTAAATATTTCAACATGAATACATGGCAACAGTCAAAAGCGACACGGCTGATCAAGAAGGCAACTACAGGTGATTTGGTATCAGTACAGTTTACTTTGGTGCATAAGGTAAAAATTAATTTTGAAGATATTGTCATTGAAATTAGATATGCTGTTTTTTATTATGAATTTAATTTCAGGGTGATTTTGAATATTTAATAACTTATTTAATTATTACATTTTGGTTTCAGTTCAACAACAAAATACCCTTGTGATCAGTGTGGTCGAGTGTTCAAGTCTGTTCACAATTTAGATCTGCACTATACCTTACACACTGGAGCCAAACCTTATTCTTGCGGTATGTGTGAGAAGTCTTTTGTTTATAAAAGTACGTATGTTGCACACATGAAAAGCCATGAAGCTGACAACTCATTCAATTGTGAACTTTGTCCTAAAACATACACAACGAAGGCAGAATTCCGCAGGCATTGCAACCATCATTCTGAAGCCAGACCATGGTTATGTACTGTGTGTGGCAAAGGGTATCCATTGAAGGGCACGTTAAAGAATCATATGAAAACTCATGAACCAGAAAAACCTTTCAAGTAAGTAAAATCTATAGTACAAAAGATTATTTACTTCTAGTTCTATCAGCAAAAATGTATTGTTTTTATATTATATTGTTTAACACTTTTTATTTTCATATTGCTATTATATGTTACTAATGTCATTTCATGTTCATAGGTGTAACGAATGCTCTAAATCATTCATGAAGAAACAGTCTTTCGAATGCCACCTTAAAATTCATGCCGGCGAAAGTCCTCAGTTCATGTGTGACCAGTGTTCCCAATCGTATTTTAATGTGTTTGCTTTAAAACGACATTACCTTAAACACACAAGTGAAAGAAAGTTTGTGTGTGAAACGTGTAACAAAGCGTTTTGGATGAAAGATGCGCTGAAAGTTCATAGAAGGACGCACAGTAATATAAAAATGTTCCCATGCATGCAGTGTACAAAAGCTTTTGCACATAAACACACTTTAGATGCCCATTTACGAACACATTTAAATGTTCAACCTTTTTCCTGTTCATTTTGTCCGAAGACGTTTGTACATAAATGTAATTTAGCTCGACATGAACGCCAGCATTCAATAACAGGTTCACCCTCTCTTATGATGCTCCCTCCAAAACCTCCAGAAGGTCCTATACTTCATATTCTTTAACAGTAAATAGTAATTTCCTTATTTTAAACTGCTTTTATGGTATTTAAAAATTTTATAATCATTTACTTGAAATATAGACTTTTATATATAGTGTATTTGTATGTAGCTTATAAGTGTAAATAGGTCTATTTTTAAACAAAATTTGTCTATAGTAAAACAATAATTATTAATCACTTTAACATTAGTTTATGACTAACCGAACTTTGAATTTTGTAAATTTGTAAAAACTTATTGAGAGAGAACGTTTGCGATCGCTATGTGGCGATCTTCATCAGTGTCTGATGAAGAAAATAATTATTAATTTCGTTTACATCTAACTATAGTTATAGTATGAAATAATTGTGACAGGAAATTATAACTGTTTAAAAATGGGTGATTAAAGCTTGTCTGATGTTTCAGGATATCTTTTTAAGAATCAAAAATGTAAACTTAAAAAATAAAAATATAAAGATGGCAAATGACTACTGCAGATTTTTAAAAAAATGCTTCTTCTCATATCTGTCAAGTCTCAACAGGTCCAGACCAGGTATTTGGTTTCAACATTTAGTCTTATGAACACAAGTATGTTAAGTTGAACTAAATTTGGTTGTTGATTTAAAACATATTTAGAATGAAATACTGTCATAAAGAACTTTATAAAGTATCCCTTTTAAAAATATCATATATTATTTTTCTTAATATAAAAAAGTTAGTTATAAATTAGTTTAGCTTTTACAAAATTAGTGTATTTTATACAATATTCAGATATGATTCAATACACAGTCTAAATTTTTAAATTATCTATACTTTGTTCTTAATTTGAATGAATATCTAGATGTTATAATGTGATAAATACATTATAAGTAACAGAATACAAAACATGAATCATATTTTTCAACATAGAAGAAATGTCGCTGTGTTATTACTTCTAACTAGAGACCAACTCCATGGCGAAGTTGCAAGCCATTTAAGGTAATCTTACAATGTGTTTTTTTTTGTATTTTAAAGAAAAAAACCAAATAATTATCTTGTTCCCAATATAAATATGAAACAAATTGTCTAATAAGTCATCATTGTTGTTTTTCATTTCAATTGATCTGTGATATTTTCAAAACTCTGCAGTGGCTTCAATTGCGTTAAAAAAAATTAGATATTTAGTCAGCCAGTTTGTTGGGTAGAGTGATAGGCTTCAGCCTCATATCGTCTAATTAGCTTTGATCTTTTAAAATATTGCTACATCGCCCATGTTGAAAAAGCAGAATGCATGATTGTTATACAATTAGTTACTGTTGCACTTTTATTTTCAAACCTAGTAGTGAGAATTGCAAAAGATTACATTACTTTTTATAAAAGTATATGGAAATAATTCATAATAATGTCTTAAGTAGTAAGGTCACATATTGGCTGTTATTTGTTACTGGTTCTTTGTGTGTGAATGTATTGTGATACTTATAAATATCAATGAAATATTTTTTTTCAGGTAAAATTTCATTGATTAGGTAAAATTTCTATTAGGTTAAGGTTATTTATTTGTGTTACTTGAGTTAGTTATGAGTAATAATTTAGATGGTCATTGATAATGCTATGAACAAGAGTTATGAGCGATGTTGTGGGTAGTCATCGATAATGATATGAACACAATACAAAATCTAAATAACAAGGCTCCAATGAGAAAGGAACAGTTTTGAGCCTTCTCTATGATTCCAAAATTATTCTTTTAGGAATTAATCCTGCCTACGTAAACTATGATTCTTTTCATTTCTAAGTGAAAGGAACATTAGGTGCTTATGTTAGTTAATCAGTAATCCCTCCTGACCTTATATAATTCCCTACAATCCATACCCTCATGCACTTATGACTTTTTCCTACAAATAGTGTCCCTATGTCGATTTCTCCCAATCCCAGTGATACCCTGACCCTCCAAATCCTACATCATATACTGATCACCTATACATGATTTTTACCTTATAGAAATACACAAAAATTATTTTAACAATTTTCTACAGACATTAAAAATAATTGGGTTTTTAAAAAAATTATTTATTTAATCCAACTTTCTTCTAATTCCTTGAACTCTAGTTATTTTCCTTCAATCATATGATTGTCACCAACTTTGTTTTGCCATTTTCAGTTAATTTTTAATTGTATACCTGTTTTTCTATTTACTTTTATATTTTTTGTAATATTCATTTCACAAAGTTTGTTATTATATTCTCTCATGAGCTATCTAAATTTCAGACCTTTCTCAGTTTATGTGTGATACGATAAGCTGATATTTACGTTTCTTGTCTAAGCATGAAAATACAAAAATTTAAGGACAAAATCTGTTTTATTGTTTTTCAAAATATTTTCCATGAAGATTTATATACTTGTGCATACGTTGGAACCAATTTTCATAGCACTTTTTCTACTCCGATTCAGGTACTACTAAAACATGGGTTTTGAATGCATCAACTGCTTCTTCAAGTGTAGGAAACCGTTGCCCACGTTGTTTTTTTTTGATGTTCAAGAACATAAAAAAGTTATTAGGTGCCAAGTCAGGGCTATAAGCGGATGACCCATAAATTCAATGTTTTGCCCTGTCAAAAACTGACAGCTCGCATTGTCTTGATGAAGAATGATGCGTCTTTTTTTACTTTTCCCGAAGTTTCTCAAAGACTTCTGGCAAACAAATAGTGGTGTACCATTCTGAATTGACCGTCCTACGTTGCTCTAATAGGACAGTCGCCACATGACTGGTAATGCGAAAGAAACCGGAAACCATTTGCTTCGATGTGCGTCTTCCACGAACAACTTTGGTTGAATTTGGCTCGTCTTGAAAGACCCATATGGTGGATTGCTGTTTTGTTTCAGGATCATATTAGTGTATCCATGATTCATCACCTGTGCAGATATTATAAACTGCTTTACATGGACCTTGGGCGAATTTGTTGCATCAATTAACACAAACCTCCTTTTGAACGTTTGTCAGGTTATGTGGTATCCAACGTTAACTAACCTTTTTCACATGCAAATGTTCATGCAAAATCTTATTGATGCCTGTCATACTAATGCCTAAAAATGCCTCTATGTCACATGATGATCATGTTTTATCAACACATGCAAAGCATCGATGTTTTCTGGCACAATAACCGATGTAGGATGACCTTCACGGGGTTCGTCCTGGAGTGATCATGAATGAATTCGTTATACCAGTTTTTTACAATGCTGTAGGAAGGCGCTTCAATACCATATAAGGAGTTAAGTTCATTTGTGCACTCTTGTCGTGTCAGGTTACATCGAAAGTTATGAAAAATTATTGCACAAAAATGTTCATGATTTAATTCCATTTTCACCTAAGATCAATTTTTCAACATGTTTATTATTATCGTAATTATTGTACTTCATTGTTTCTGTAAATTAACCGTGCTTCTAATGATGCTAGAAGCAGGTAGATAGATATTTTAATGAACCTTAGTGGAGAGCTGGTCTATTATAACTAAGCGACCCATCAAGATTCCCATACATCCCGCATCACAGATTTCTTTCTCATTACCTCAACCATGTATTATTCATAGATCTATCTTATGAATAGGAAATAACAAGCATAGTGATAAACTAATTTTACTGTGCCAGAAAAAATTCTTTCAGCGTTTTTATTGTGTATGAAATAGGATGAAGAAAAATATGTTGTTGTTAGAGGATTTAAAATAAAGTATGTATAAACTGAACATTAATTCAGTACCATATATGTATTGTATTTTTAATACTGTCCAGATGTATAAACTCAGATTCCAATTTCAATAATATACAATTTATAAAAAAATTCATCATTTTAAAAAGCACTAATAAACATTTTTATATCATTTAGGCGTGTTTTAAAAATTTTCTTTGTTTTTCACAAATTATAATTTTGAATTAAAATTATTGTTTTATCTCATACAATTAAATACTTAGAAAAAGACAATTTGTCTAAGACCAATTCATTCTAATTTGGAATAATTAGTATTACAATATATATTTTTCATTTAGTAAAACTGTTTATATTGTATAAAACCTCTTTGCTATATAGACCCTTTCCAGTTGTATGAGTAAGAAATTAAATTATGATAAAAAAAAGTATTGAACCTCAAATAAAACAAATTTTACACTGTTCAAGAAAAAACAATCCAAATGGGGATGTAAAGGTGGTGTTTAGGTATGTTGTCATGTGCAGAGAATAAAGCAAAAGACCTATTTGGAGAAAGTTAGGTTTGAATTTAAATAAGTCCATATAGAGAACTGTGTGTTCTTGAATTATTATTTTCTAATATGAGGGAAATTTTTCTCTCAGAGATATACAGAATATGTTCATAGCCAATATCAATGACATGTGGAGCAGTTGGGAAACTTTGAAAGTAGATATTGATATTATTATTAGTTATAGTGTCAGCTCAATAAGCCTTTTATTATTTTAAAATATTTGTTATGTATTAATTTTAGGAATATGTAAAGGCAGGGGAAGATTAGTTCCTGGTTTGAGATTGTTGCGTTACTAGCAACTATAACTTTGTCGAGTGAAAACACTGTAAAATCTATAGCTATAGTTTAAAATTGTATTAATTTTAAAACATTTAAACATTTTTTAAAAAGTATTTTGGTAAAATTAAGTTCTGAATAACTTATATTTTATTTTGTGATTTGACGCGTAGGTTGTGCTAATTTATTCAACATTCATGTAGATATTGCTTATAGTGTAATGAAAGAATTACAGCAATCCCTCAATAATCTGGCAGCTATGGGACCAACACACTGCTGGACTAGTGGGAGGTTAACCCTAGTAGTAGTGTAAGGCGCAAAATATGAGAAATTTATGTATCCCTTTACTGATAAAATCATCTTTTATTCACATTTGTATTTATTGGTAATTGCTAATCTAGAAACATGATTATATTATATAGAAAGGATATTTTAGTTTAGTTGACCAGAGTGATTCTTTTCAGTGGCAATCCTCATAACCAATGGTTATATTACGATTTATTCATCTTAAAAACTGGTTGTTGTGGAAAAGATGAGAAAATAAAAATCAAACTTGGTCAGTAAGGTTTGGTCAATCAGGGGGTATAAATACCTGTTGTAGAACATAGGAATGCATCTGGAAATGACTCTTACTAAAAATTATTCTGCAGCAGACTTGTTCATAGATTTGGTTTTGTCATATATTTTTAATTGTTTATATTTATAGAACAATTGTTTATAAAGTTTTGCCCGTGCATTTCAACCTGTCATTGTTTTTAAAAAAATATTTCAATCCTATCACCATTTTTTCAATAATATCGTGAATTGTAGGATGGCTGCCTGGGGGGTAAATCTGACTAAGCATTAATGATTGAGCGAGGGGCAACTTAGTTTATACAAACACCTCCTACTAAAACTAAAATTTAGAGTTATAAATTTCAAAAATTATTAGTAATGGAGCCATTTTTCCTTGCATAGTCTTTAGCTCCTTTTCTTATTCGTTATATTTTGTATTCTTTTCACCGACTCTTAGTTATTTTAGAGTTCAAAGTTATTTGAAGCTTAAGATTTTTCTCAATATGTTCTTTCTTTTGATTCTATTGATACAAGTAATTCACAGCAAATATGTTTAATAATATCATGACAGTTAAAGATATGATTATGTATAAAGGTGACAATTTAACCTTGTACTTGGCCTTGAGAGATTGCAATAGACAAGATGGGAGGTGAAGGGCTGTCTTGAGTCAGTATAAATACTTTCCTACAAACATGATAAGGGCTGTCAAAACAATGACTTGCATGAGACTGTTGATATTAGATAAATTTGATGATAAATTAATTTTGGTAGGAAATAAATAATCTCAAAATATGTGTAGACTCTGTTGAAGTATAGAACATTCTGAAAATGTAACATGTTTTCAGAAATTATAGTAAACAGGAAAGCAGGAGTGAGCAAGCACACGGTTAGTTCTGGACTTAACTATATATTACCATTGTCTTTTCATTGTATCTATATATAAATAATTTCTGTTTCCTTTGGAAGGAGGCAAAGTATTTTTTACAAATAGTATTTGAATTGGATAAGCAAAGAGCTGAACATGCATTTATGCAAATCTTGTTAAGAATTTTAAATGAAGAGACCCATTTTAACATGAAAATGAAAAACAAGTTTTCCAAAATGTAAAAAATGAGTTTTGTATATAAAAAAATAATTACTCCATTTCAAGTATGTGGGGACAAGAAATGTGTTTCTCCTTAATGGAAAAGTGTATAAATTGTCATTACTAGGTCCTCGTAGATCCCCCTAGATTCTCATACATCCTATTATTTCAAAATGGTTAAAACAACTGAGTGACTTCGAAGCAAATGTTTTACTGTTCTCAAAATCTTGTGTATTTAGTTGCATTTTCTCTTTGTAAGGTTCTAAGAGCTTGTGAAAAATATTTTTTTTTTTCAACATGTTGCTTAGGTAAAACCTTTTGTGAAAGGTCAGCCTTTATTTGATTCACCCTCAACAAAATTGTTAGTTGATATATTTTTGTTATTGTATTTTTCTATTTGATATGTGATACCTTTATGTTTAATTAATATAAAATTTCTCTATAAAAATGTCTTATGTATAGCAACTTGCACTGTTATCTGTGATATTATCTAAGCTTTCATAAATATCTTCAGTAGTGAATTCTGGCAATACCATTAATATTTACACTGATGTTATATGTTATGTGTAATTTATATCTATGGTGTTATATCTACGGTAACTTAGTTAACAAATTAATAACTAGCCCAAATGTAGATGGTGCATGGAGAATATTTTGCACCACAGAACTCCATACACCATAAGAGTTCTAAAACCTGGACCATAAATGTACTGGCCATCAAAGTTTTGTAAGCATAGTTCGCGCATAAATGAGAAGTGGGTGGGGGGATACGGCTACTGTGGAAAGGATGACACATGTTCGATGCGTGCATATCCGCATGTGTGCATTGGCGTATTCTACTCTACCTGTCATAGAGAACAGTTAGTAGCTGTTCGATGCAAGCATGTATGCATTGGCGTATTCTACTCTACCTGTCATAGAGAACAGTTAGTAGCTGTTCGATGCAAGCATGTATGCATTGGCGTATTCTACTCTACCTGTCATAGAGAACAGTTAGTAGCTGTTCGATGCAAGCATGTATGCATTGGCGTATTCTACTCTACCTGTCATAGAGAACAGTTAGTAGCTGTTCGATGCAAGCATGTGTGCATTGCCGTATTCTACTCTACCAGTGATAGGGAACAGTTAGTACCTCTTACGGTTGACTATTTTGCTGTCTGTGGACATTAATCAAAACCCTCCAAGGAAACGTCAACTCTTTCAAGATGTTGAGGTCTTTCTTTTAGGAAAAAAAGGGTCCTATGGGACCTAGACCATATAAACCTATGGTACGGTGAAGCCAGAAAATTTACTAAAAATATTTATGCTACATTATTGGTTATATCAATATAATACATTATTTACAAGTCCATACTAATACATTATTTAGTTGTTCGTATGTGCTAAATTCTTGGTATGCGTGTGGTAATGGAACTGTTTGCTGTGTTATGCATTCCGGCAAGTCAGCTGTCAAATCCCCTCTCCACTCCCTTACTACTCGCAAGATTATTTCTTCCACCATCGTATATCTACTGTGTATGGCTTACAAAACTTTGATGGCCTGTAGATGTGTGAGCAGGCTGGAAGAGCTAATGGCACACAGGAAAGATTAAACTTTAAACCGATCTTGTTGAAATAAGAATAGGTGACAAATTTAATCTATCTGGTACAGAACAGAAATAAATTATTTGTGAACTTGACATTAAACTTTCAGGTTTCATTATTCATATGTTAATTGTGACTACTTGTTTAAAATAGCTTCTTTTTCTCTTGTAAATTTCGCCTTTTTCTGTACAAGTTTGAAGTTCAACACTATTGAAGTTATTCTATGAACTGACTAAAATAGTTATTTTTAAAATATTGTACCTTAGAATATTATCAGGACGATCAGTATTTTATTAAGCATATATGTTTAGTTATTATTTTATATTGTGTACACAATTGCATCACTTATTAATTTATTTTGTATTTATTATAATATGTTTATCCATTCACTTTCATTAAAAAAATGTGTTGATTTTCTTGACAAAATTATAGTATAATTTTTTCTATATATATATATATATATATATATATATATATATATATATCCATAAGGTTATTCAAATACAAGAATTATTTATTAATTTTATTCAAAGCTTTTTGTTGATAAGCAGTACCAACATCATCAGGAATGAATGAAATTAATAAATAATAATTTTTGTATTTGAATAACTTAAGTTGTTTTTGATTATTATACAAGAAAACATAACACACACACACACACACATGCACATATATATATATATATATATATATATATATATATATATATATATATATATATATATATATATAGGAAATTTTGGACTAGATAGGAGACTGACAGATTTACCTAATGAAACTGCAATCTCTAGGAAATAAATACACATATAAAAACTTATCACACTATTGAAATATTTCAATCAAAAAGATCTTTGTCAATCAAAAAAGAGAAAAAGAAAAGACCTTTTTTGATTGACAAAGATCTTTTTGATCGAAATATTTCAATAGTGTGATAAGTTTCTATATGTGTCTACTTATTTCCAAGAGATTGCAGTTTTGGACTATTGCCATTAGGTAAGTCTGTCAGTCTCCTATCTAGTCCAAAAATTCCTAAATAAGCTTTAAGCTCCACTAGAACTAACCTATATATATATATATATATATATATATATATATATATATATATATATATCGCAATATGTATTCTTGTGTATTAATAAAGAACTAAGTCAAAATACAAATACAAGAATTATAATTGAATTTACAATTCAAAGCTTTTCGTTGGTTAACAATACCAACATCATCAGGAATATTAAACAATTAAAATTTATTTTATAATGGTATAAACTTAATAACTATTTTAGATAAAATAAATGTGATAAATAAAAATATTAATTTTACTTATGAAATGGAGAAAAATAATAAGATTAACTTTCTAGATATAACAATTATAAGACATAATAATGAATTTGAATTTAACATATATCATAAACCGACAAACTAACCAAATTATACCTAATAATTCTAACCATCCGTATAATCAAAAAATGGCTGCATTATACAATTTGTTATATAGATTACATAAAATATCTATGAATAATGAAAACAAAATAAGAGAGAAAAACATTATCTATCAAATTGCAATTGAGAATGGCTATAAAAAAAACTGTTGATAAACTTAATTATAATATTTTAAAGAAACAAAATAATAATCTAATTTACAATAATAATGATGAAAATGTCATATGGACTTCATTTACATTTTTTGGTAATGAAGTAAAAAATATCACAAAATTGTTTAAAGGTAGCAACATAAAATTCCCATATAATACTAATAATAAATTAATAAATATAATGAATAATAAAAATATTATTAATGTGCATGAAAAAACGGTGTATATAAATTAGAATGTGATTATTGTAATAAAGTTTATATAGGACAAACTAAGAAAAAACTAAGATAGATATAAAGAGCATTTTAATGCATATAAAAAGACAGAAATTTATAAATCAAATTTTGCTAGTCATTGTATTAATAATAATCACATATTTCCTAATATAGATAATATGATACTTGTAAAAGAAATTAACAAAGGCCTAAGAATGAATATTTATGAAGCTTTACAAATACATAAATATAATACTAATAATGAGTTGATAAATGAACAAATACAAGTAAAATCTAAATTTGATAATATATTCAGTGTTTGTAATGTTAGGGCAGCAAAATAAAAAAATTCTTAACAACATTGTAATTGATATGGCATAGCTATTTATTTGATCTAATTTGCACATATGTTAATTTTAATTGTTTAATATTCCTGATGATGTTGGTATTGTTAGCCAACGAAAAGCTTTGAATTGTAAATTCAATTATAATTTTGTATTTGTATTTTGACTTAGTTCTTTATATATATATATATATATATATATATATATATATATATATATATACATATATATATAATTATAATAATAAATTAAAAATATTTCAAAAACAAGAATAGTTTATATGTATATATAAACTATTCTTGTTTTTGAAATATTTTTAATTTATTAACTATATTACAAGAAAACGTATGACCATATTTAATATAATTATATTAATTATACATATTATATATATATATTTATATATTATATAATTTTTTTTAGTATTCACACTAATACATCAGATAATTATTTCAACAACAGATTTGTTATAATCACTGTTACTCTATTGTATGGCAATGCAACATATATATTAATTAAATAGGTTTATTGATTGTAGTTATAACATCACATTTAGTGAAAAGAAGATGGGTTGTCTTTCAAAATCATTGGTAAACTGCTTGGTGAAATACTGTATTTTAACACAACATCCTCTTTGTATGTCCATTATTAGTTTCATTTAAAATTTTCATCTTTTCTAGCACACTTGAGCAATTACGCTTTTGCTTGTTTTCTGACTGGTTTTATAAAAGCTGAATTTATATGAATATAAATGAAACTGAAATTGAAATGTTCCACGTGTTGTGTAAATCTTGGAATACCTGGCTGATTCAGAGTATTGTAGGAATTACAAAGGTTTTGTCATCCTGAAAGACTTTTTACAATAATGCTAAATGAAGATGTTTGTTCAATATGGATTACTGTATAGTTGTATATTGATATTACCCCGGTTAATGTTTGAGTAGCTGGTTTTAAATAAGGTTTTTTGCATTAGCTTAAAAAATTCTTGAAAGGCCAACATTTCAATATTTTTATAATAATTTTGTTGTATTCTTTTAGCTCATTAAATAAAATTCTATTTTGTTAAATAGAAAACTTTGTAAAACTAACGTTCATAAAATAAAAGTTCAACTCTAGATATATTTTGAAATGTATTTTACGTAGCTGAAGTATTCAAGCAGATAATTTATTAAATTTTGCAGATCTATGAAACTTTTTACAGAATACTTTTAAAGCTATATTTACGTCCAAAAGAAAATTGCTCTATAAGTATAAAAAATTCAGAAATCGTACCTATTTACTAGATACCTTTTAAAAGGTAAATTAATGAGAGTTACAGTCTTAGTAATCATTGTGTCTTTTTAGTGGTTACAAAAATATTACTGTTTTCTATAGATTTTGACTGTATTTATTTGCCTTACAGAAAAGAAATAATGATATGTTAAACAAAATTATTTATGGAGAAACCTTAAGCTCTGACAACTGTTATTTTTGCAAATTATCATTGATTAAGATGTTTTGTAAATAAGTTATGAAACCTGAAATGTACACAAGTGTTTAAAGTAACAATTTATATAAACACTCAAGCTTATTTAAGTATAGAACATTCCATGTCTAGTAAAGATATTTATTTAAATTAAATATTTTTTCATCGCTTAGTTTTTAGTTGCTCATGAAGTTATTGTAGATAATCGTTTTTTAATAGATAACTTTAAAAAATAATGTGTTGTTTAATTTCCTTAATTTTCTGACTTTCTGAAATTTTCCACTTCACAATGTGTGCTGGTAATTACAGAGTTGTATTTAAGGTTTTAGAATATATTTTTTAAGATGTTTTAGTAATTGTATTTTTGAATCCTAACCAACCCATTGCTGATGTAATTATATGCTTGTCGCTGACACTAGCTGGCACGAACTAATTCGTCGCGTCAATTAATTTGTATTTTGCTACAAAAATATTTTCACTTATAAAGCACTAAATATTATATTTTTTATACAGGTGCAATTTTTTTATTCGTTATTTTGTACCTTAGTTAGTTTATTATTTCTTATTGATTATTATGTGTAATTAATTAGTAAAAACAAATAAATTTTACTTACAGTTGGAAGTTTAGTTTATATTCTCGGCTCCCACTATATTGTGCATTTAGTATGTACACAAGAATACACCAATTACAGCTACTGACAGACACATGAGTGAAATTTATACCACTCCAGTTGGCAATTTATACCACACCGAGCTTCTCACTCCAGTTGACATAAAGCTGCTCAAGCTGTTCAATAATATTTAGATGTCTGACAGAAGGTCAATGGGCCATATATTTATTTATGCTCTGTTTCAAGAGTTGATAAATGTTCCTTAGAAAGCACAGCTTAGTCTTGTGTGTGACATATCAGAAAATAAACTCTCTTGAAGCAAACAAATCAATCAAACAATAACAACATGCATGTAACAGCAGTGGGTTAAATTTGGCCCCAAATCTAGATAATATATCTGAAGATTATACATTTTTAAATATTTTCTTTATTAAAATTCACTCTATAAAAATGAGCATGGCGGTTTCAGTTGATGTTTTTTATTATTAACTCAGACCATAAAGGGACATTCTCAAGACGATGAGTCAGGATTGTTCATCAATTTTAACGAATCAATTTTTGTTCATATTTTTCAAGTGAAATCAATCAAACCATTGTTTTTCAATGACTTTAGAGGTAGTGGTGCTTACAATATAAGTAGCAGTTATATTACAAGAAAAACAATCTGTATTTTATGTTAAAAACAATTAAACAAGTACTGTCTATTTCTTATACGTCTCAAAGTATTTCCCTCTTATTTTTATTTTTATAACCATCCAAGCTATGGTTCTAAATACAATGTGCTCATTGCATAGTTCTAAAAATTTGAACAAATGTTCTTGGACCTTACTTATTTTGTGGGACATTTAAAATCAGCATAAAACACTCAACTTGGAAAAACCCACTCGATACAAGTTGAAGCAAATAGACAGGTCTTGGGTGATCCAGAGGATTCTCGTGTCATTACCTGATTCAATTCAACACTGACTTATCACATGAGTAATAAGCTTTGACTTGGAAAAATTTTTTGTGATCCACTTAAATGTTAATAAACTTTATTGGTTCTCTTTAAGTTTTTCATCCAACTTTTGCTAATCAACTAAACTTGATTCGTGAAAATCCACCTTAAAGTAGTAATTCAAGTTGAAGATGTAGACAAATAAGGTGTTCAGATTTTTTTAATAAAAGTGAAAATTTTATTTATGAAGACAAATGACAAGGATTAATCCATTGACAAAAACTATCACGTTCCTACAAAATTTGTTTAGCAGGCATACAGACGGCGGTTTCTTGTAATAGATTTTTGTCATTGCTCCATGAAACTACGTTTTTTTTGTTGAATGTTTGGTCTGCTTGGCCCTTATTAATGTGTTAATATCTCCATGCTTCAGATAAGCATGTGCAACTCATTTCTCATGTCTAAGTAATTGCTTTTTTTTCAGCACAACACAATTTAGTTGATGTGATGAATTAACCCTCTAGATCACTCGGATAGCGAATAATTTAATCTGTAATGAGTTAAGAAGGAATCTTTCCTACTGAACAGTAAATTAAATTGAGAAAAAATGTAACCATTTATAACAGTAATGATATAGGTGATTTTTGAATGAATGGAGCTAGCCTATGATGGTTTTAACTGGCTCCACATTACCAAATGGATTGCATTTTATATCGAACTAATCCATTGACCCATGAATCCGACCTTCAACTCTTGACTTCTCAACCTAGACAACTTGCATCTTTAAGATTGAGGGGGCTTGGTGGTAAGAGTATACAAGGGCTCAGGGATCTCATATAAAACCTAAACTGGTTACTGGCCCACTTTCACCAGTAGACTACAGTTTCACCTGCTGTTCTAGAAGTAGAACCTTCCTAACAGGCCAGATTTTTGAACTGTTATAATACCCCTCTGACTGGTTTTGTCCAGGTAGTACGATTAGACCCTTATCCACACTTGTTTTGCATTACCTATGGACCGAACCGTATGAATGCGAACTTGGACTTAAGGCTCATCCCTAAATTACGTAACGCTAAAAGGGATAATTTTTAACCCCCCTACCCCATCCGTTACGAACCGGTAACGGTAGTACCCCCCATAATTACATAACGTCTTGTGCTCATTTTTTACTGAGGTAATTGTTTTGTAGGCCAATAAAGAAGTACATCAAATGTGTCAATAAATATTATAGTAATAAAATCATGAAAAATAAAAAGAATTTTTCTCAATAAATAAAATAGGAATGAGAAACAATTTTGTTGAAAATGTGACCTCACGTGTACTGGAAAACAAACAGAAATTATAAAATCGAAATAAACTTTAGGTTGCGTATAAATCCAAGACAATGTTAATCTCAAGATAAATTGAAAATACTGTATTCTTTTACCCAAAAAATAAACAGCCTAATTTTAAAATAGATTAAACTCAGCACATTGTTTACAAATACTAAAAACTTCAAAAATTTACAAACAATTGAGTTTTATGTTTTGTTTGGTCCAGGAAACCCAGAAGTCCACCAACTCGGCCATGTGCAGTACAGCGCAATACAAATTTTGTACCTCTCATAATGAGTCATGACCAAGTGTGACCAAGTTTTGGTGTACTTCTTAGTTCACTGGTTCGACCTGAAAAGATGTTGCCATTGGATTAAAAAAATATTGTTTCGTTAAAAACTGTTACTGATCAGTAAAAACTGGCGCTTTAGCTGTTACACGGAGACCGCGGTACGTGTCTGATCGTCGTGCTATGTACTGTGGTGATACCGCACTAGAGGTTACAGTTCCTGACATTTTTTCTCCAATATTACCCATTTATAGGAAGTTTAATAGAGTATTCTAAATACATGTTTTTTTGTAAATAGATTTTATTTGAGTTCATTATTAATATTAGGTACATTTTGCTTACTCAAAAGTTTATTTATTAAATAAAAAGAGATTTTAATGTAGTCAAAACTAAAATTTCAAGTTATGTAGCTCTACTTCATACCCCCTTGTCCTTCCATAACGGTAGATGTAGCCCCTTTTACAGCGTTACAAAATTTAGGGATGGCTCCTTAGGCAGAAAAAACTGCAACCATTAACCTGTCCACTAGTCCATGAGGACTAACCATTTACAACATTTTAATTTTATAAACATGTATCGTCAGACAGCCTAACTTTAATGCTACTCAAATATCAACAATATAGACTTAGGCTAAATAAGAAGGTATTTTATAAGTTCAGCTATTGCTATGGCTATCTATAATCCCAATAGTTTCCATCAAATTGTACAAAATTTAAAATTTCAATAAAATTAGGGTGTTATAAACTTCAAAATCATCATAGGAAATATTCGTCGTATTAAAATTGACATAAGTGCATCTTTAGATTATCTTCTAATGTAATTATTTATTTAAAATCTTATTATTTCCATAAAACCAGTAACATAAAATAAGTAAATTCTTACTGAGGTTAAAAAACAAATTTTATTTTAGTTACCCTAGAGCACTAATTATGATATTGTCTGGTAACCATGGCAACAGTTTAAGGTTGTACAATGGAGGTTTCGACATCAACCAGATGGAGGAAAAAATCAAATACAACTTTGAGAAATTTATTTCTAGGTTTAGGAAAGTTGGCACAGTGGAGTTTGTTACACTATTGTTACATTTTAAAACTTTTGTAATCAACCCCACTTTACATCCAAAGTAATATTACCAAATGCGTCCAAATTAATAGTACAGAACATTGTAAATATTTTTACACTGTAAAAAATAAACCACTGAAAAATATTTGTTTCATCCTTACATGTAAGAATTTAAATTGAAATAGAACTTTAAACATATCAAAAATTTATTTTCACTCACTAATTCTACGCTAGTGTGAGTAGTATTTCATTTGCAGGACGCTAAGAGTTAAAACCA
This sequence comes from Prosapia bicincta, assembly GCA_036971475.1. NCBI lineage: Eukaryota > Metazoa > Arthropoda > Insecta > Hemiptera > Cercopidae > Prosapia > Prosapia bicincta. Next base: position 5,265,476 of record JBAIZL010000393.1, read on the forward strand.
CGTTATGCCATTGAAAATAGAAATTTCCCTGTAGTAAGAACTAGAGATAAGAAGGAAAGTACAGTAAAGATTCCTTCAACAGTTATCATAACTCTAAATAGAACGTGATAAATAATGACATTAGGTTTTTGGAAAACCATTTTATACAAGGCTCACCAGCGGTAAAATTTATTATAATTATGAAACATAATCTTCCCCAGAACCTATAGAATTTATACCTACAACCCCCCCCCCCCCCCGAAAATGGCAATATAATGGTAAAAGTAAGTAGATTCTCAAAGTTAACAAATATATTTATTTTTCCAAAAGTCTTAATACACTGTTAAAAGTTTGCATTTGTAAACAATACATCCAGTCCCTCCAAGTCTATTACTATTTCAGGCAAACTTTGTGTTAGTACCATATTTATTTCTTTTTAACATTAACATATATTTAAAAATTGATTAATATATCACATAAATATGGTTAACTTTCATAAATTATTTATAAATGTTCGATAAACAAATTACACAGCCTCTTGTAAAGCATCTGACACAAAATTGTTAATAAACCATTGAGAGGTACTTATATATTGTATTTGTTATTTTGAGTAATAATAAATTGTAAAACTTGTTATGTTAATAAATAAAAGATAGAGTACTTTGATCATCAAATTTTGTTAATCATGTTAAAGATTCATTATTGCATTTATTTTTTTATTGTGGCCAGTAAATTTAAAAAAAACACTTCTCTATAAGCTATGTTTTAAATTCATTAAATTTTACAAAGAGCAACCTTCAGAAACACACTCAACAATAGTTGAAAAAACCTCCAAAATTAATACAAGCCTTTTGTATTTGTTTTACAATCACAACATGAAATTAACAAAGCATAACAAAAGCTCTAACAATCCTTTAAAAAAAAAAGTATTTGATGCCCATTTTCATAATGGGTGTCATTTGATAATTCGAAGTCTCAGTTTTTAAATTAACAGTCATGAACATTTTGATTCATTTTCTTATCAATGCATTGTTTCTCACTATGAATACAATAGTCAGGATGTTCCATATAACCTTATAATGCAGTAGTGCAATATGTTACTTCAAACATTATACAAAAATTTCTCATATGGGCTTTTATGCACTATTAAAGTTTGTATTTCAAATGTCTGGGCTTTAAGAACATATCTTGTGTTATGAATAGATATTTTAAATATATTTCCCTTTATTATTGTTGAAAACGTCAAAAACATTTTGTAATTGTCAGGGATGGATTTACAAAATGAAAACGGAAAAAGTCATTTAAAAAAATAATATTACATTAATATCCCTTGATTATCAGTTTTATATTAGTTTATGACGATCTGAACTTTAAATTTTGTAAAAACTCACTGAAACAGAACGTTTTCGATCATTCCGTGGCGATCTTCATCAGTGTCTTCTGCTTGGAGTTGTTAGGTTAAGCAGTGACGGTTTTCAAGGCAGGTTTTCAGTAGTATCAAAGAGTATGTATGATTTGTATTGGGTTTGTTCATATAAGAAGATTGTTTTGTGTTTTTTTTTTTAAACTTGTGTTGAAAAAAAACAAAAAAAAATACAAACATATTAACGAACAAACCCAATACAAATCACACATACTCTTTGATACTATCAAAAACCTGCCTTTAAAACCGTCACTGCTTAACCTAACAACTCCAAGCAGAAGACACTGATGAAGATCGCCACCAAGTGATCGAAAACGTTCTGTCTCAGTAAGTTTTCACAAAATTGAAAGTTCGGATGGTCATAAACTAATGTAAAAGTGATAATTAAGTTTCACCAAACGTAATGGACAACACAATTTAAGAGTTTAATATCCCTATTCTTAAATTCTGGTTTTTTATAAATATGATTCAAGTAATTTTGTTTTTTTTTTAATTTCTTGCACCTTTCTCTCAGTTCTAATTCCACACTCTTACATTTTTTTAGCCCTGTCTTTAGATCTTCAGTCAATTTTTCTTTACATACCTCAGAAGCCTGTAGCTTGTGAACATAGTAAGAGTGTGCGAATCTCTCTCTCTCTCTCTCTCTCTCTCTTTCTCTTTCTCTGTATAAATAATTTAATCCCAAAATTAATCATTGATCTTTTTACTGTCTAACTTAGCCTAAAGACTACACAATTAATGTTGTAAAACCTCAGCTCATTCTTTATTACGAAGACAATATTTCCTTAGTACATAAATCTGTTTCATTTACTCATCATAACATGTGACACTGATTTCATTTGTATGACTTTACACAGCAATAATGGTTTACTCTAAAATGCTGATCTTTCACACTAAGTGGAATGTTATCTGATGATTAGTGATTGACTGAAACCAGTTTCGTTACCAGTATTTTATCTTGAAACTGAAGATTAGTTATTTTCTCAGTATTAATTTGATAAAAATACTATTATAGAAATAAAATCCTTTAAACCTAACACATTTTAATAATATATATTCTTTCTGGGCATATCCCACATATACTTATATCTAAACCAACAGCTTTGAATCTCTTAAGTTGTTTTAACAATGATGCTAAGTTTAACTTTAACACTTTGTGTGCTGACTTTTAAAATATTAATTAATATTCTTCTAATGGTGTTTAACAATTTTTTCCCAATCAAAGTTACATAAAACACACTTTCTGGTGTAATAAACATTTGTTATACAGAAATGTTAGTTTGGAAGAATTTTATTTAGGCTATTAGATGATATTTTTTGTATGAAAAGGAAACCTTACATGCAATTCAAGCAGAAAAACTGAAATTTTTCTAAAAAAGTTTAAAACTTTTTAAATGTGTAAAAAGGCTTGAAACAGTGGAAAAGTTATCAAAATCATTATCCTCACTAGTAAAGGAGGTATTTTTATCAACTTGTTTTTGTAAAAACAAGAGATGCTGACGGGTCTTATAATTCAAATACTCCATCAAAGAGTATCAGTCAGTTTGCTGTGCATTGAATTGGTTGCCATTGGAATTTAAAATTATGTTTGATTTGGCTTAAGGCAATGAGTTTTTAAGAAGAAATTGACATGAAGAGTATGAATGAGTTAGTTTTGAAATTAAATTTTTTGGGTAATAGTGTGATGTAACTTTAATATAATTATGAATTTAACAATATTTTCGTCTTTGGTGTCAACTAACAATTTGGGTTTTAGTATCTCCCCATATTTATTTTGTCCATGCTATTGTTGTTTATTTTATAGGTCTGAGTCTTGAGCTATTTAGAAGTTAATACAAATTTCTTCCTTTCCGATATAGCAGCTCACTAGTTTTAAAGGCTAGGGCCATGTCATTTCATTTTTCTCATGAAATCAATAATTTTTAAGATGTCTTCCAGATTCAAACCGCATCTGTTATTTTGAATTTTATATCTTAGGGGCATTATATAAGGCCTGAGCCTTAATAATTTCTGAGCTTGTTAAGTTTATTGTTCTATGAATCTCTTACTAGACTTATCATTTTCTTTCAATGCTTTATGTCTCATCTCATACATTTGTGCCCAAAAGAAGCAATTGACATATGAATACAATAAAAGCATAGTAGTATCTAGAAAACACATAAAGTTACATAGTTGATGGTTTTATATATTATATACTGTGGTCTCTGACAATCTCTTTTTTGCTTCTTGTCTATAGCTGTTTACACTATATGATCAATACAATCTCTTTCTCTTCAACCCTAGAAGGGACTTTCTCATTTCTGGTTTTATGAAATCATTGTATTTTACTTACCACCTAATTCGAATCTAAACTCATTCCCCCCCCCCTCGAGAATCAAAGCTTCATAATCAAGTAAATCATCTCAACATTGAGAGGACAACAGCCGCTGTACTTGCTGCAGGCCATAATAACTTAAAACTATCCTACAGAGAAAGATTTATATTCTGATAATGCCATAGACATTGGAAAAACAAATTCAGGACACCATAAAATTTGATTCTATAGAATATACAACACCAACTAACGAACCAACCTAATTTGAAAGACTCTTTTTGACTTTCCTGCAGTCCCTTTCATTTTTATAATCATTGTAAACTAGATTTATATAAAGCTGAACAATTATAAATATTTATAAACTTGCCTATAGTAGCATTTACTTATATTTGTTGAGGACGGCCGTTTCGAGAGATGTGCCCTATTGTCAACTGAGACCGTAACTCAGACTCTCGAGTTACGGGCTGAGTTGACAATTGGACACATCTCCCGAAACGGCCGCCTCAACAAATATAAGTAAGTGCTACTATAGGCAAGTTTATAAATGTTTAGTGAAAACTAGTAGCTCACATGAAGATGGAATCAACAAATATATATTTTATTGATGTCTATTTTTTAATGATAATTTTTATTTCCAATTTCTTCTATTGATTCTTATTTCTTTCCTGTTCACTCTTAATTAAGTCCTACACCTACTTAGTTTTGGCTATTAGGTAATTTTGGATCCTTGAAGATGATGATGATATACTATATTTTACTTCATGTTTCAAGATATGAAGATTTTTTTTAAAATTCCCAATTCAAATATTAAGAAATTATTTGAAAATTCAGACAACTGTTATTGATTCTTTTTTCTAAATGATTTTATTCCTTCTTTGTCTTAAATGTTATCTTAATTAAAAAGGTTTAGTTAGATATATACAGAATATTAACTTGTTAATAACACAGGAAAAATTAACATCTCAGTATTAACGTTTTAGATCTTTGCTTTTTAAACTGTAACTTAATCAACAGTGATACAAAAATTTAAAAAATCCCATCGTTACATTTACTTGTATGGGGAATCGCAGCACACAAAATGTTTAAATGTAAGTATTTTTATGGAATTTAAAAAATTTTACAAAATATATTTTGTAAGTAGGTGTTAAAGCATTAGTTACTTAAATAATTATATATGGTTAAAGAAAACATTTCCTTATATTTAAATGTTATTATCTAAGGAAATAAGATGTTTTAACAAAACGTACATGTATTGAATTAAATATTTTATTTTTCATTTGGTGACAATATTATGTCCTAAACATTTTTTTAATGGTACACATATTTGATAATTAAAGCTTCTACCATGCAATATTCTATATTACATTACAATGTTTCCCTTCTATTAATAAACTTTCATAATATCTGTACTTGACTAGCTAGCTTTGGGGAAAATGTGGATACATTGTCATTCACAGAAAATTATTTTGTAAATACACATTTGTTTTTTTAATCAAACAATAGTATCCAAAAGCCAAAATATTAAAATATGGGAAAACTATAACATACTTGCAAATACCAAGTATTGAACAAAATAGGCCTATGTACATAACTTTATATATTACATTAAAGCTATTAGAATTGTTAGTTTTATTCTACTGAATAATAATAAAACTCTATATTAAGTAAGCTGAATATTTCACTTTAAAATATTTTTTTTTGAAATATCAGTTTTACCTTGTTTCTGTAATTAGGTTCTTCAAATTTTGATTTTTTAAAAATGATTTTATTTTGTCATTCTGGATTGTTTACAGTCGAACTTGACTTTTCTTCTTCTTCTGGAGACACTAGGTTGTTATGGTAACTAAGTTCAGAGCCTTCAACAGCTTTTTTCAACATGTTTGGAGCTATAACTAGGGTTGGCTTTACAAACTCCCCCACACGAACTTCATCTTGAGCTTCTTTTTGTAAAACCTGTTTAAAAAAAAATCAACGCTTCAATTATTATGTATACAATTTTTTTTAACAAACATTTTTAGTTCACTTGTTATACAAATAAATGTAGGTTACAATTGAAGTTTAACTTACGTAATTTTGTGACATAAGTACGAAATGCAGTGCAGTGTATTTTAAATTTTATAAAAAGCTAGTTGATTTTGAATAATTATTGCTTAACTGAGTGAAAACTTTTGAACTTACCTGGTGACACGTTTTGAAAAAATTGTTTCATATATGATGCCAACCTGCTACAAGGTTTCAAGTCAGTTACGTAATAGTTACTTATAATATTCAAGATGATTACAACTAGCTAGTTGAAACCTATCTCACCAAATCACACATGTAAATGAGTGATTTCCTAGTTTATAAATTCATTTGTAGTATTACCATATTCATAGTTTGTATAAGGGACTAGTTTTGACACTTTTTACATTTAACTATTCCTGACATCTCATAAAGCTTGTTTATCTATAAATATTTGACCAGTCTCTGTAAATTGCACCCATTCATGATGAAATCTGACATTTAATAAATATTATATTTTCTTAACACTTAAAAAATCCTAGATGTATTTATTTTTTTTTATGCATTATTACTTTTATTATTTTTGATTGTTTTCTCCAATGTTCTTGATTTTGTCATGATATTGATTTTTTGATAGTTGTATCAGTATAGACTTGACAGGTATCTTATTTGTTTTAACTTCTTTATATGTATCTGAAATATGTTAGTTTGCTCCAGCGTTTTCAAGTGTTTCAATTGGTTTGATTCTAAGTATGCTACTGATAGCTAAGAATTCAACACTATTTGTTTATATGAGATTTTTTTTATAAGTAAATGATACATAAAAATGGCCATACACTCATGGGTAGGAATATGTTTAACAAACTTTTCTACACTTTAGAGAGACAAGAGAGAAATAGGGTTTCTAAGAGTCAGGTCTCTAATAACAAGAAGTAAACTTTTTACAGGATAAATGTATAGAGTTACACAATTATTCTTCACCATACTCATTATATAATGAAAACTTTGAATTTAAAATGAAAAACCATGATTAATAGTTTCAAACTTTTTACCAACATACAATTTTGATTTTTCTATCTTGAATTTACTTTTACTTTAACATCATTACACAGACGTTTTTCACCATTCAAAAGACCACTTTATGATTGTCATTTTCTGAAATCACTATTTTGTCATCGATTATTAAAACAAGGTTTTTTTCTGACAGACATAACATCCTGTCTTTTTTACTTCATTTTTCAAGTGATATAAAAAAAAATTATTATAAATATGTATATACATATGACCGAATCAGAATTGTAAGTGACAAAATCGCATTTTTTACTAACCAAGCCGTACATGATACATTGTAATGTCCATCAATACTAGTGTGAAAATGCTGTCACAAAGATTCATGTTATTTTTGTTAGTATATAATTCTTTATGGTTTCAAACTCTCAATGACTCAGACCTAATAAACACAGTTATTTCAGACCTAGATAGACAAATTTCAACACCCAGTTTTTAGTTGATCTTTTTTTTTCAATCGTCCTATTTGGTATTCTTCACACAATTTCATTTTTTTCTGTCTCTTGTAAGATATTTGAAGGCTATATAGTTTCTTGTCTAATTTTTTGTTTATTTTTCCAGCACAATATAATTTTGTTACAATAAACCACACAAATAATATATAACTTCAGGCAAAATACATTATAAACATTGAATATTTTTCACTTCATTACTTCATTTACTGAAGTATATTAATTAAAGCTGTGAATTTTTTGTAATTCTTTTATAATTTAATATATATTTAATAGAAAATGAATCTAAAATGTCTTATTTTTTTAATTGCGTTTCTAATGTGATCAACCTTACTGGGTATATTACAGTTTTATAAAAAATATCGATAATTTCATTTGACAATTATTTTTATAAGTAAAATAAATTATTAAAAAAAATTAAATTACCAAAGAATGATGGGGTCCTACAAGGAGGTGTTGCTGGTGTTGATGGCGATGCTGATTTGGCACGGTTGTGTTTTTCTTATTTCCTCCATTCTCCAATCTTGCCAAAACACTTCTTAAGCGTTTGATATCAACATTAATGTGCCCTTTTTCTTCAGCCTGAAATATCAGTTTTAAAATTGTATACACCTGATAGTCTTGGTCAGTATATCAAAGCTTTTTTTCTACTAATTTTTAGAATATTAAATATAACTTCATTTAAACAAAAATTGCAAATGGAATGGATTTAATTTTTTGAAAGTAGATAATTATAAAATTATGTGTTACTAAATGTTATCTCAGGTCAAATATAGTAGTAAATGATGATTAGGTAGCGTGAGTATTCATTAGGAATATTGATCAGTAAATATTGTAGAAGATTCAAATTTAAAAGAATTGGATCAGTCAAAAATTAGAAAATACTGCAAACAAGGAAAGTGTTGGTTGATGAATCATGACAATTAATAGCAGTTTGGTGTTAGTTAAATTATCAAATTTTGATATTCTATGAGTTGCTTCAGGGTCTATTTAATACACAAAAGTAGTATAAGGTGTGACATTTTACATACAAAATGAGAAAACACAACATTATTAGAATCTAATAATGTATTCTTGATTAATTTAATTAACGTTTTACTTGGCATTGATTTCAGTGAATAAAGATGATTTTTAAATTTACAAAAATTGAAACATAATTAACAAATAAGAAATTGATAAAGCAAAAACGGTGAGGTTAAATAAATTAATGAATTTGCACTTTGAGTCCAAACATTTCTATTAGATACTATAATTTATAGGTTTTATTTAATGAATTCATTTTCTTAAAATCGATGTAGCGGTGAGATCCTGTTTTTTTTTAACAAAATATTTTTTATTTATATTAATCTTACCGTGCGAACAAAGTCAGCTAGAGTATCTTCATTAACCTTGTGGTCTTCGCCTTCTACGTGATGAAGTATTTCTTGCAAAGTAACTTGGTCTGGGGCTCTGTTTACTTTATCATCGCTTAACTCTCCCAGAAGCACCAGTGTTCTGAACAGTCAGTTTCAAAATTTGTAATCATTTAATTAAAATATCTGCTAGTGTTGAAACATCTAGCTCTGTTTAGTAAATTATTGCTCCAAAATTATTAGTGTGTATGTGTACTTCTTTTAGCTACTCTAGTAGATTGGTAAAATTGAGTAAAATACTAGATTATATAAATGATAGACAGTAGATAACAGTAGCTTTGGAATTCCAAAGTCAATGTATTCCCATACTAAAGTCCACTACACAAAATCGGGTGGGTGCCAAAAAATGCAGCGTTATCACATGGGCGAGAGACGAGGCATGGATAGACGATAGACTGACAGCCCAATATTCAAACTAGGAAACATGGTTTCCTCACTTTACAGCATTAAATTAGCCATTTCTCACTTGGTAGCTCCATACTTGACAGCGCTAAATAAGCCACCACTGCTTTCTTGCAGTGGAGTTTATATAAGTAATAATTGAGCTGGGTTGTGACATAAATAAATAACTGCACAACCTTACAGTTCGTGTGTAGTTATTTATTTTTATACTAACGTTTTGCCATATTCCTCTAACTTTGAGAGCATACAGAATTGACTTACACAATAGAAATGTTATGGGTGGTATCATTACTTTCCTTTGTCAGAAAAAATGTTTAGTACATTTTACAACTAAACAATGCTATGAGTAAACACAAAACAAGCCGTACAAGAATATAGAAATCTAATATCATTGAACAATGAAAGTGATAGACAGTATCATAAATTTGATGAAGAAAGTTCATGTACAAAGAAGTGAGTGTTCAACACCTTCCAGGTTTATTTGAGTCATTTTCTAAAGACCACTTTTAATGAACATCTAAATTTATCTCACTTGTGTCTGATGTAAATCTTGAATTGTATATCTAATTTATAAACTCTCATATTAATGCTACATAAAATACTTTTGGTCAATTTTTAATAAACCACGTGATAGATTATATTCCGGAAATTACAGCTGTAGTTAATTTCTACAACTGTAAAGATATGGTTTTAAAATAATATAAACCAATTCAAGAAGAAACAAGTTTTTAAACATCTTGCAGTTTTCCAGTTACGCATTCAACACATACTTATATACATTTTGTATACTTTTTACAAAACCGCTCTACAATTTTGCTTCTTATAAAGCCAGACAGGGCTTATGAATCATTGAGTTTTCTTTCTTGATCAATTCTCAAATTATTCACACCCCAATCATAATAAAATATTCAAAATGTAGGTGCATTTCTCTTGCAATACATCTACGATTTTATAGAGTTCTATGATAAAACAACAGTAAATTGAAAAGTATTACAGCTATATTGTAATCACTTGTGTACATTTTAACAACATAGTTATAGCCTTAATTAATTAATAATAAACACCGAAGCAAAATCAATAATTTATTTCTCATATGTGTTTTTATGTCGAAGTAATCCTCTTCTATAAGAATAGCTATTGATACTGATGATGATATCCATTGTTATTTAATGAAATCACGAGTTAACAGAGGCGGCTCCTGCAGGTAGACCCAGGCCCAACCCACAGTTTTATATTTATTTGTTAAAATCCTTCCTAATTGTCAATAATTTAAAAAGATTAGTGTTATCAATCTAGAGAAAAAGAAAGACTCATAGGATTATAGCTAAATTTAAAATGCATCAAACAACAATAAAATAGCAAATAAGTTATTCCCCTTTTTTGTTGCTTATTATATCCAAGAATAAAAATTCCCTCAAACATATCATGTTTGAATATGTTTAAACATATCATGTTTAAATTTTAAGCAATTTCTGGGGGAGGGTGTTAGGCCCCCTAGTAGACATGAAACCCATAAACTGTGCTTACTTAAAAAATAAATCTTGAAGCCACCTGTGCAAGCTAAGGTCAAAGGTTTTGGTATAACTTAGTTATAATTCTTGAATTTTATAGTCCTCTACGTTCGGTTGAATCTTATTAATCACTTAAACAATAGTTTATGACTATCCGAACTTTGAATTTAGTAAATTTGTTAAAACTTACTGAGACAGAACGCTTTCGATCGCTATGTGCCGATCTTCATCAGTGTCTTCTGCTTGGAGATGTCGGGTCAAGCGGTGACGGTTTTAAAGGTAGGTTTTCGATAGTATCAAAGAGTATGTGTGATTTGTATTGTGTTTGTTCGTTTAATATGTTTGTACTTTGTGTTTTTGTGTGTCTGTAAATTTCATATTGTTCTAGTGTATTCTAGATGTGGCCCTTTTTTGTTGATGTGTAAGATAAACTACAAGCACCAGGGATATACAAACTGAACTGCAACGAATGTAACAAGTTCTACATTGGACAAACAGGTCGCAGCTTTAAACAAAGAGTCGAAGAATACAAACAGAACACCAACTCAACATTTTACAACCACGTAAAAGATACAGGACACAAATACACAGACATTTACCAAAACCTAGAAGTCCTACACATCAACAAAAAAGGACCACATCTCAACACACTAGAACAATAAGAAATTTACAGACACACAAAAACACAAAGTACAAACATATTACGAACAAACACAATACAAATCACACATACTCTTTGATACTATCGAAAACCTACCTTTAAAACCGTCACCGCTTGACCCAACATCTCCAAGCAGAAAACACTGATGAAGATCGGCACATAGCATCGAAAACGTTCTGCCTCAGTAAGTTTTTTCAAATTTACTAAATTCAAAGTTCGGATAGTCATAAACTAGTGTTTAAGTGATTAATTAGTTATAATTGTTAAGTGAGTTAGTTTTATCAGTAACGTTCTGTGGTTTATTATTGATGTGTTATTCTTTTTGGTTATATTCTACATCTCAACTAAACTTTTAGAAAAAGATTACTTAGAACAGCTAATTTAATATATCTGTTAGTACTAAAAAGTAAATTGAGTTCACACAACTTACTAAATAAATATAGTTAACAATAAACATTAATTAGGGTTTGATGTTAATTAAAAAATAATTAATAATTGTTATTAAAATATGCCTCTTAGGGCATGATTGCAGACTTTAAATTTATTTAAAAAGAATATAACCAATTTCAGTTAAATTATTATTCCAATCTTACCTTTCATTGATTAAAGACTTATTATGTTCATTGTTTCCGCCATGTGTTGTAAAGTTTAATAAGGACGTGAAATTTTCTTGTTTTCTGCCAGCTGAGTGCATCAGATCAAATAAAGATGTGCTATCCAGTGCTGTTTTGTCATCTTCGGCCGACTCTGATGATTCTTCTGGAATTCTCAGGACTGTCTGTTCAGAACATTTGGTGCAAGTACAGTTTTCAATCACTTCTACTTGCTTCAACATATCTACCCCTTCATACTCTCCAGATGTACATTTTAAAGTCACCTATACAGATTGAAAATTTTGGAAACATAAATGGAATATGCAAATAAAATATGAAAGTAAATATAATTTTATTATTATGAATGAAATTTAGTTGATAGTAGTTATTGAAGACATGAGAAACTATGAACTAAGTACGAAAAAATAAAACTCAAAAGCCACAAATTTATTTATTAGTTTATTTACTATAACACTTGATGTACATTTTAGTTACAAGGTAACCATTTCCTTGTCGTTAGAATTACATAACCAATTTTTTTTCTTTGTATCTGTTGAACATACCAGTAGGAACTAACCTGTTTCCATGTGACTTGTGAAGGCTGACATGAATCACAATAAGGTATCACTTCACCTGGTGCACTAGGTAATGTCCGTGGTATACTATAACTGAAACAAGCCCCAACGCACACATTGTTATCTATTTCCAATGAGTCACAGCCAGGATATGCCACTACTTGCTTGATAGGTGTTGTCTTGCACCACGAATGTTTGTGTGGATATAGCACGATGTTATGTACCTAAACAAGTTCATCAAAGTTATTTTAATTTTATTTTCATGATTACTATCTCCTAAATAAGACAAGAAATTATGGAATAAATTATATAACAAATATCTTCCCTAAAGCCAATCAAATTTCTTTGGGGATATTCCTTACTTCAATACCAATCATTAACTTCACATAACTATCGATATTAACATTACATACTCATACTGTTCTATTTTTTAATAATATTGTTTCTATTTTTGTTATTATATCTATCGAAGTAAAATTGTGGTGTCCACAAATTACTCTACCAAACTTAAGATGGTATAAGTTTTTATAATCTTATAAAAGCACACAAAATGTATCACTCAGGCCAACATGATATTATTTTTGTTATAAACATTTTTTCAACAACATTAGAAGTTGTTTTCTTAAGTGGAAATTGAGAGCACACTTTACACTGATGAAGACAACTTGTGTTGTCGAAACATGAAAGATGAGTAGCCAACTTGTTTTTGGTGTGGGTAATGAGTTTTGTGGGCTTTTATAATGTTAACTTATAAATAGTTTATTACTTACGTCTTTCAAGTTATTTTTTTGGTCAAGTTATTATTCAACAAATGATTTCTTAGCTTAAACAAAAATCTCCTATAGTATATCAACCTTTCTGGCTTAGTATGTAACCCATTTGTGTTTCCACGAAAATAGATTTTACTTTAAGTCAAACTTTCACAAATGTTAGTACAGTAAACTCTCTCTAATCTGGCAATTATGGGGCTGGGATACTGCCAGATTACTGAAAACACTGGAGGGTCCATTTAAAGCACGATGTACATTGAACAATATTTACGTGTATTGCCCAAATATTAATAAAACATTGGAAAATGGACTGTACTTGAAATGATAAGACAAGAATGTACTGGACTGTAATTTACAATAAAAGGTTACCTTATCTTTGAAGCTAGAAAAAAAATTAAATATGTTTCTGTTTACACTGCAAATTGTTCTTTTGCACTTTAATAACAGTCACTGTAATAACTGCAATAACATACAGCTAGAAATCGTTTGTATATCACGAGCTACATAACTAGAACCAGGCGGTATGAAGTGCACTCAGTCACTGACATCAACAAAAAGTGGAAAATATACAAGTTATGTGAACATATTGATTATGTTTACATCTTTGTCCTTGACGAAAACTTAGGATAACTGGAGGGGCCTGATAGTTAAAGGGTCGAATTATAGAGAGTTTACTATATAATCAAAACTTGTTCTAAAAAAAGTTTCAGAAAAACATTTCTTCCTATCTTAAATTGGCAGGATACAAAATGCTCAAAATTTGATGATAAAAAAATGTGTGTAAAATATATATGAATAGTAAAACAAGACTTGTTTAAATAAACATTTTGAGAGCAAGTTTTTTGCACTACAACTTTATTTGAGCACATACCTTCTCTTATCAAGTTCACTAATCAATTTATTATTGTATTATAATTAGCTGACTAGGGTTTTATAATGTTGTGAAATGTATATTATGATTATGGAGATGCATTATGGGTATTTCAGCTGATTATTGAAATGTATTACTTTCTTGGTAATAGATTAAACAAAATTCTTAAGGAAGACAAATAAGTCTTCAAACAACTAATTACGAAAGTGTCAAAAAACACTTCATCTAAAACTACATTCAGTAATTTCTTTGTATCTCTACAGAAAGTGACATTTGCTGTAAAATTTACCTTATGTTCCCTTTGTGCTGCATATAAAGAGTATATTTCTAAGCAGCAAATTATTAGGCCAAGATTTACTAAACGACCCAGACCCATTGCAACCTGTAGGAGTGAGAAAACTCCACAAGATTTCCCTGAAACACAAAGTCTTTTTTTAATAGATTGCCCATCAAACTGATGAGTTACATTTTTAATCTAATATAATTGATGAACTCTGAAAACATTAAAATAATTTACTCTTAAGAACTTTGTTTAAAATCAAAATTTTTAGAAGACTAAATAACTTTTGTTACTGCATTCTGAGTTTGTTCCTGAGTCATTTTTAATTCAGTTTTAAAAGCCAATATTTCAGTGAAATGACAATAGTCTTGATTAAGACCGACCTTGTCAGGAAAGAAGAAATGATACAGTAACAATACCTAAATTACATTAATTAGTTTAGGAAAATAAATGCATCAAAAGTGTGATATTTAAATATTATCATAGTTTTTTCAAAAATGAAATAGGAAAACTGGTCATTAAATATTTTGTGGAGAACAAGCATTTAAAAAATATTTTACTATCACTTCTCTTTTGTTGTCCATTCTTAATTTAGGCTTGTTCTAAATTGTCTTTTTTAATATTTACACAGCATCTAGGCTTTCTTTTTTACTTTAACTGGTAATATTTCTTCAATAAAACATGCTTTGGTATTCATGTTCAATCCATTCTTTAGTGTGGTGAAATCAATCTAGTCTTGCAGTTCTTTTTTTTACCAAATCAACTTCATTCTATGAAAGGTTATTTAATAGTACTAGTGTTTTTTTTTACTCTGAGGGGATTTGTACTCCAAGGAAGTCATGATTCTGTTAATCTCTGTAGAGGAAATTAATATTCCTGATACCCCAGGACAGCAGTTATTCTATAACATATATCTCTACCCTTAAGGGATATATAGTATACATGTATTCATAAAGCATTATATATGGTTTCTCTTTAAAACACAAATAAAGTAAAAAGTGTATGAAGACTAATTTTCTGTTAATTGGACATTATACAAGTTTAGTTATGATTCTAAGTACTGGGCATTAAATTTTGCATAACATAAATAAAAAATTATACACAGAATAAGTAAAGTATAAATTTATGAATATATATTGCCATTGAGACCTCCAGCGGTGATGCAGTCCATAGGAATAGACTGCAATTTACATAAAGCTGTAGGTATCAATGAAGACTTGTAGACCTGTAGATCAGGTTTGGCTAAACAATCAGTTTAACAAGTTGGCAACAAGCCAACACTTCTGGCGAAATTACTTGGTAATCTCTGCGACTTCCGGTCAATAAATCCAAAGACTGCAGACCAGATAAACAAATGCTGATGAGTAAATATTGAAAATTATCAATGGTAATGGAAAGAATGGATAACAGGTCATTAAAAAACTAAATACTCAAGTTTTATTGTAATTTTGCAGGGCAAATAATTGAATTGGTGTTTTATCTGCTGTATGAAATAAAGAAAATCTAGCCTAGGATGGTATAGTAAAAAAAGAGTTTTTCTCGCATTTTGGGGGTTCAACTCATAGTAAAGTGAAAATAACTTAATAATATAAAGTTGCTTTTCCAATCATCTTGAATTCACTGATTAAACTATAAGTAATTATTGCGTAACTAAGTAAATACTTTTGAACTAATTCATGAGTAGAGTGTCACCTTCATAAAAGAAACTTTTATTTCAAAACGCATTACCAAGAAAGTTCAAAAGTATTCACTTAGTTATGCAATTATTACTTTCAATAAAAATATAAATAAAAAAAAATACTCAAAATGTCAAACACTGAAATGATCACAAACATGTGAAATTCAAACACAGACTTGTACATTCTGACACTCTTTCTTTGAATCACATACAAACTGAATGCACATGTTACATAGTAAAAACAAATAAAACACTGTAACAATATTTGTTCTATAAGCAAAAAAGGAGTTGATATTACACAAAAAAAACAAAATATTCTACCCATCTGAATTAAAGAGGAAATATATTTCTACTTTCATATCCAACAATAATATAAACAATATCCTTTCTTTGTAGGAGCAAATAAAGGTAATGAACAAGCAGTTAGAGATTATTATATGAGGGATGTGGTTGATTTATGTGGCCACCACTAAACAAAAATAAAATAGAAAATTATGGGGTCTAAAATTAAATTTTAGTTCCTTTGCCCTTTATAATCCTAGAACTACTGAATTACTGGTTCAGAAGAAAGAAACTTGGTTCGTTTTGTAGTCTTTGGCGTTAAGCAAAACTTTTACTTTTGAACTTAGAAAACAATGACTTGTCTAACTCATAAACTTACTGAGACAAAAAGTCACATTCATCAGACACGGTTTAATATATTTTCAAGTACATTTCTCTGCCTTTCTTAAAGTTACAAAATTTTCCTTTGTTGATGCATTTCAGAATGACTTCATTTTCAAAACTTAAATAGTATTCTCTTTTCAAGTTTTGGAAGTACCATTTAGGTTTCGAAAATAAAGTCTTCCGAAACGCGTCAACAAAGAAAATTATTGTAATGTTAGGAAGGCAGAAAATGTACTCGAAATATATATCCTAGAGAAGTGTAGATATGTATATTGAGAATTTCAACTGTTGAATATCGTTGCTCTCAAGGTCTCATGGGATGGGTTATGCCCACCTAGGACCAAGTCCCGAGTCTGAGGATTCGGCCCTTAGATAAGGCCAACCGAGAGTGGATAAAGGTCCAATTGCACCACCTGAACAGAACTAATCAGACGAGGTATTGAGGCACCGAAACCTAGCCGTTCGGAAAATTCTACCGGTGTCTAGTAGTTCTGGAAAAGCGGTCGAACAGTGATGTCTGATTGGAGTTCGTCTCTTCCCAGGGGCGGGTCGATGAGCAGTCTAAGCCTTACAGCATGGTCGCAAGACTGTTGCATACTGGTCCCTTGGGTGGTGACATCAAGCTCCCCGTCGCTGGGCGCCTGGGCGGGAGTCACAAAAGACTCTTGCAGACTTATACCACGAACCGTGGTACCAAACTCCTGCCTGAAGCAGGACACCCGAACGGGACTCACTAGTTTGAGGTTGGATTCGTGAGGGTAGCAGTTCCATATGCTAGACTGGAGAGGCTCCACAAGGATATATCTTTGTGAGCTTTACGCACTTCCTCATAGCACACTGCCGAATGTTGAATATTCCAAGTGCGATTGAAAACGTTATACCTAAGAAACGGTTAAAAAAAATTCCTTCAACTAAAAGTTTCAACTTGTTATTTTTCTAAGTTCAAACGTTAAAGTAAGCGCTATATACTTCATAATTTTTTATTTTTTTTATTAATTTTCGATTTTTGCCGACTTCTTCACTATTTTTAGTTCTACCCAGGATTTAGCTAAGTATTTCGATTTCAATTCCCCAATATCGAATTTTAAGCGCATTTTATTAACAACTAAATTTAATAAATATTTGGGGGTGGCATTTTAGAGGTTTACATCGCACACAGAAAATTTACCGCAAAGCACTGAACAAATTATAATAATCTGTGTACAACAATCAGCTGTTACATGAAATATATGTCACAGATCAGTTGTTTTAAAGAGTTTTAAATAAATATCTAGGTTAAATAATTGTAAAAAAAATATTTAATTCAGTTATGGTTCTTTATGTAAATGAGAAAGTTAACAATAGTCTTAGATTGAATAAGTTGTGTTTATATTGTTACAATTAAAATTAAAAGGTGAAATAAAACAGTCGATTTGTTATTTGGTGTGTTTAAGTGGCGCGCATTTAGGCTAATATCATAAAATTAGAATTTCTAAGAAATGATGAAAAATTTTTAGAAATCAGGTAAGGTTACAGAAACTTTCAACAGTTTTATACATTGTTATTATAAATTACTTGTAATAATAAACTTATTATAATATTTTGGCGATTGAAAATACCATTAAATTAATAACGATTGTTCAGAATTAAATTGTGGAAAAGGGAGTCACATGGCGTGATATAAAACGTTTGTCAAGTCTATTTTTGCAGATTGTTTATTTTATCCGAACAACATCCTGTAGGTCTACAATAAGCCTATAGTTACAAAAATAATAAAATAAAATAAAAAATATACTCGTTGATTTTATTGCTCATGATGATTGGCGAAACTTTTATTTTACGAATTACTGAACTTTTAATTCAAATAAATGTATGAAAAGCCTTCAATTTATATGATATTCATGTAAACGTACTTTGTCTCAGTAAAGTTTTGATAAATTTACTAATATTATAAGTATGACAAGACGGTAATCTTTAAATACAAAAATGTTATAGTGGTTTGCATACGATAAACTTAAAAGTTCTGCATCGATTGAGCTCAAATTTTTGGCAGACATACAACCCTCTTTAAAAATTGTTTAAAATTATTTTCGCGTCAGTAGCTTTTTAACGGTCAGCTGTGTCCTCAAGCCAGACTATCACTTGCCATAATAGCTAACGACAGTTACATGTGAAACATTACCTGTTCCTAATTACATTATTAACAAAAACAAACGGATCCACTTGCATTCTATTCAGATTGTTTTGCAATATTAATTAAATATCCACCTTAATCGAAGCACTTGAGTAGCGTTGTTCGTTAATTCGTAGGTCGAGGTTACCGTATTTGGGAATGCCAGGACCCACCAGAGCTGCGACTGCTGCATTTGATGTGGATTGGCTCCGTGAGCAGAGATACAACCAGGTGCGCACCCACGGGGGGGGGACTAAGAGGGCTGTAGCCCCCCCTCAAGAAAAAAAGAAAAAAAAGAAAAAAAAAGTTTATGAAGAAGATTTGGAAAACAACAACTTAAACGTGTTGATGGCAAAAATGGAAGTTTGGCAAGCTTTTCTCCAACAACACAATGCACACCATGTCAATGCAATTGATTTTCTAAATATTTGTGATAAAACAATCTTTCCAAACATCCATATCCTACTTAAGATTTTCATCACTATACCTGTATCCACCAGCACAGCAGAGCGCTCCTTTTCCACTCTTCGGAGAATCAAGACATACCTAAGAAACACGATGTCTGATAGTAGACTAAATGGCTTAGCCAATCTTAATATCTACAGGGAAATTCCAGTTGATCCATACTGAAGAAGGCCAAAAGAAGACTCAATTTTGTTTTGTAAGACAGCTGATATAACAAGATTTTGTCAAAATAAAACCTAAAATCTTATTTTATCTGCTGGGTTATATCATTCATTTCTATAGTCCCTACTCAAAACTTGCACTCAAAGAGCTAAAATAAACTTAAAGTAATGCCTTAAAATACCGGTTATTCTTACGAATTTTTAAAAAGTTTTCCGTTGGTTGGCCCAGGGTCTCCCGGCCAGCCCCCCCTTAATTATTTTCTGAGTGCGCCACTGGAAACAACACCGGTGATCTCCAGTCATATGTCTAATTAAGCATTCACAAATTAATGCGTGAACATAAGGGCATTTATGATCGTACAGTGGAATTGATAAATGACAAAGATAGGGGGGGGGGTTTGGCAAACATTCTCAGGAGGAACTAACACACATTTCTTATCAATAACAACTTAGTAACTGTGGTGTAATTTGTACTTATAAATCAATAAAATCTCTTAAACCGCAAAACATTTTATTATGTTCTGATGTACATTTCAATTCCAACAATCATCTTCAGAAGAAATTATTACAAGTCTAACTCTTGAAGTCTTGTAGACAATTTTCGAATTGGGGACACACAAGTATCAAAATGTCTTCGATTTTTTCGTTGAAACGCGGTAAAAATATTGTTTATAAAACGTGTATACATTCGTAAGCGTCTGAACAAACACTGATGTAGATTGTAGACGGATTCAGTTGCTCTCTTGTAAGACTTTCTCTGCAGACAGTAGGTCACGGAGACAAGTAACAGCCCGACAGCCGACGTTCTCTTTTCATACAACCTTGTTACAGAGATAGCCTTACAGAGATCTCAGAGTAATTATTGCAAGTTTAGCGCTGTTGTATTCAAAATCACTTGGAATGACTTTACCTATGAAGGCTTTTCTATTTTAAAATATTTATCTTTTGTTACTATGATTCTACATTGTTACACTAACTGGCGGATTCAGATCGGGGGGGGGGGGGTTAAGAGCTTCCCATAAAGAAACTGATAATTTAAAATAGATACAATTGCATATTTGAAAGTATAGTCGGGACCATTTAACCGTGCACTTGGCCTTGAAAGATCGCAATTGGCGTGGCGAGAGGTGGAGGGCTGCGTTAAGTCAGTATAAATACTTTCCTACAAACATGATAAGGACGGTCAAAACAATGACTTGTATGAGACGGTCGATTAGATAAATTCAATGATAAATTAGCTTCAGTATGAAATTATAATCAATCTTGAAATATGTATATACATATCGGATGCAGAATCTGTTGATGTATTGAACATTCATAACTGTAACATGTTTTCAGACGTGATAGTACACGAGAAAGCGAGAGTGAGCAAGTGGATGTATAAAAGTTAATACTTACTGGTGAAATAGGAGATCACTGTTTAATGAGAGAGTTGTTAATATTATTCTTTCAACTTAACAATATTTCATTACATTGTTGTGATAACCAACTTCCTGTGTGCAGCGCAAACCCCTCCGGTTGGTTTGTTACACAACTGTTGTGTCCCCTCCCAAAAATATGCCCCTGATTACACATGGTTCTAGCAGTGTTAACATGAGCTTTGAACTGGATCCATTTCAAATACTTTCTTGTGGGAATCTGTCCAAACGTGTTTTTCAACGCACAACATGTTAAACTATAATTAAAAGATACTTAACAAAGTGAATACGTAATGGCTTACTTGCTACAGATGCTTTGCTTCGTAAAAGGAACGATTCTTTCGAAACGCGTCAGCAAGTAAGCCCTTACGTATTCACTTAGCTAAGTATCTTTTAATTATAGTTTAATCAGTGAATTCAATATGATTATATCAAGCAACTTATATATTACAACATATATTGCAACTTATATATTGCAACTTATATATTGCACAACATATATTACAACTACTTATCAGAATGCACAATCTCATTGTTTACTATGAATTAAACTGGGCGTACTGACACCTCTTTTACAATGGTATTACAATGGAAATTATTCAGTTATTTATGGATCGCCCCGTTATGATGCAGCAGAAATCTAAGTTTTTTCGGTATTTGGGAACAAAGAATCAGCCCACCCCAATTTCTCCATTTTTACACCTGTTACCAAAGAACACATTCTAAATGATGAACAAATGATTTTAAATGTCACAAAAATTGTGGTTAAAACTTGTATTAATTCAAAATAACTTCACATTACAAACTTTATAAATGAAGGTTTCTTTATGTAACGGAGAATTTTTGCTACATTAAAATATACCTATATTACAATCAGCTAAGCCTATTGAAACAATTCTTGAATTCACATCTCCCTATCAACTTTTGTTTATTTGGACAAAATACATTTTATTAGCCCTGAAGAATACTGAACCAGATCACCGGCTTTTGGGCCAACTGACCGGCGTATTTTTGTGTATAACTTGCATTTAATTTCTAAAATTTTGGTCCATATAAAGTATTCCTTACCCAAATAATCTATTTCAACCCCATCTTTATATAAGTGTTGATCCTAGCACAGTTCTATAAATCTCTCCTCCGGTAGACGCGATCGTTAATCAACCGAAGCCGAGACGAAACTTATCCGATTTATTTAATAGCGAAGTGTAATCGCCCAGGAAAAGGGCAGAGACCAACGTCCCTGGGCTGCAACGGGCGCGTTGCCAATAGTTGCAAACAGCCGACCAATGGTTTGACTAACCTAACCTATAAGTCGTACTAGCTTTGACAGTTATTTCATTTCACTTGTATTGCTACAAAGAACTTGTAATAATGATATTCACGAACACTCTGCGTCTTGTATTGCATGCTTTAAGATGTAAATTGGACGGGTGTCGCTGGTGTTCTCTGTGGATAATGAAAGCAGCGTGGATTTGCTTGATCCAAGTATTTCGACGCAGATAAAGTCTTTTTTTCCGTCAATGGAGGCTTATAATTATGTTGCTTCGATTACGTAACAATCACAGGTCTGGTTTTTTTTTCTAATTATCTTCAAAGAAGATCGTCTAAAAGTTGCAAACACGACAAATGAATAAACAAGTAATATTTTAAAATATATATCAATTCCTACTTAGGTCAACAAAGACAATTTTATTTCAGTTACTTTTTATTAAATAATTACACTTAATAAAAACACAATAACATAACATATGCGTTAAAACACCTGATCTACCACAACCTATAACATGAAATCAGCTGTTTTAGAAAATCAAGTTATCACTTATTTTAATCCAAATGAGACCAAATAACTACCTATTAATCACTTTTACATTAGTTTATGACTATCCGAACCTTAATTTATTTTTTAAATTTGTAAGTTTTTACAAAAGTTGTAAATAAATTTATAAAAACTTATAAATTTACAAAATAAATTAAAGTTCGGATAGTCATTAACTAATGTAAAAGTGATTATTAGAGTTTCACCGAACGTAATAGACTACAAAATTCAAATAACTATATTGTATAACTTGCTTTTTTGTAAAATGTTTCTCCCATATAAAACTAAAATCAATTGATTAAATTTAATTAATGAATTAATACTGGAAAAAGAACTGTATTAACATCAAGTGTCATTCATTACAAGCTTACAAAAATGTATTTGAACTTGAAGGGATGAATAAAAATTATTTTATTAACGATTGAAATTTGGAACAAGATATATAAATAAATACACAGCCTATAGTGGGAGTATGAACTAACAGTAGGAAATGAATAAATACCACCCTCTACATGTAATTAAATTTAATGTACTCTTTCGAATGTATTTAAATTATAAACAATTTTAATTCAATAACTTTATCACCTTGTGTCTAGTTCTAAGTATTTTAGTGAATAAAATAGAACTTTTAAAATTATAGCTTGGGATATAAATTTGCCTCCAGGTTATCCAAAACCTCTCTGTCTGTCAGTCTGTCTCTCTCTCTCTCTCTCTCTCTCTCTCTCTCCCTCCCTCTCAGCTACCATAGCCTCTTAGAAGGGATTAGTTTGTAATCTATTTAACGGTAAAGGTAGCTTATAGGTTTTGCTGGAGTGCTATAACATACCTAACCTAACATCCATTGCTCATTCTTTTTTTCTCGTGGTTGAGAGACACAAAAAAATTTTTAGCTGTATTTTTGTTCACTATGATATATATATATATATATATATATATATATATATATATATATATATATATACAATTAAATGACACTTTAATAAACAAGAATTTGTATTTTATTTTTTTTTCATACATTGAAGCTTTTCGCTGATTGGCAGTATCAGCATTATCAAAATTTTCAAAGCAACTCATAGTTCTATGACTACATCTAGACTCATACATCTAGAGTATACATACATCAGCAAAAAGCTTCAATGTATTAAGAAAACAAATTCTTGTTTATGAAAGTGTCATTTAATTGTGTATGTTTAAAACAAGAATAATTAATTTATCCAAGTATTACTATATATATATATATATATATATATATATATATATATATATATATATATATATATATATATATGATGAATAGTTATTATCTGGAGTACATCCGTTCATTCTGAAGTGCATAAAATCGCAGTTCCGACATTTCGCTAGAATCTCATGTAGCATTGACGAGGTGAACCCAACAACAGTAGAAGAGCGAGTGAAGGTTGGGTTCACCTCGTCAATGGTAGATGAGATTCTAGCGAAACGTCGGAACTGCGATTTTATGCACTTCAGAATGAACGGGTGTACTCCACATAATAACTATTCATCATATTTTTCCATCCGTGAAGGAATACCTATCAGCATATATATATATATATATATATATATATATATATATATATATATATATATATATATATATATATATATATATATATGTATATATATGAAGTTTAATATATTACTATTGTAAGTAATTTTATCCACCATTAAGTGCAATGATTTTACCTTGAGTGATGAGGCGCCTTTCGGTCACTTGACCATTGTCGAATCATGAGTGAAATCATTGCACTTAATGGTGGATAAAATTACTTACAATAGTAATATATTAAACTTCATAAAGTCAGTGCAACGGAAAAACAATGGATAACGTAAAATATCAAGAATATATATATATATATATATATATATATATATATATATATATATATATATATATATATATATATATATATATATACTATTATTGTGTTTTAAAAGTCTATAAAAAGCACCCAACCGACTATACTTCGTGAAATAGGAATGTAAAACCATCTATTCGTATGATGTGTAAAGAGGATGGATAGAACGTGTAGGCGGGATTACGATTTACGATTCTCTCCTAATATTTAGAGGTCCTTCAATAGTGGAAATCGCAGCTTGCACAGCCAAGTCGATAACGGTAAATATTGGAATAGTTCACTCAAAATCTCACATTAGTTTATTAATATATATAGACTAGTTTCAACGACAATTCCACCTTAATCAGTAATTGGCTACTACTGAATCACAGTAGTCAATAACTGATAAAGGCAACATCGTTGTCGAAACTAGTCTGAATATATTATTAATAGTGTGTAGTGAGATTTTGAATGAACTATTTTAATATTGTAAATTTATCTCATCAGTTAAGCTTTAATTAACTTAATATTATGACATTCGATTATCTATAGTTATATATCGTAATTAGTTATAAGGTTTATTTTGTATTTTGTGAAAATAGAAATTTAAAGTTTGCATTTAAGGCCTAGTTACTCCTTGCAAGCATTAAACCTCATTCCCTAAATAAATATTAAATTAAGTGTGCATCTAAATTAAGAACAAGTTTAATTAATTTATTTTGTCAACAAGGATCTAATTTTAAACATTGGAATGGAGAGTCAAATTTAAATTTATTTTCAAAATTTTGAGCGTGTAATTTATCTCTCAGACCCTGGATCTCAATACCCCCTTAGTACTGATATTTATACAATTCAGATGAAGAAATCAGAACGAGTAATATTGAAAAAAATTCAGTTACTATTAAAGTCAACAAAGAAAAATTTAATTTTAGTTACGATTTATTAAATAATTACAATCAATATAAATATGACAGAATAACAATATCAAGGGGCAAAATAGAAAGCAAATTTCCTTCCATTTCTCTCTATATACAATACATAGTGTTCTACTATTATTTTTGTTTGTTACTATTTATTAGCTTTCTTTTTTTTCGTTTCTAAATTATGAAGGCGTTGGTAGTCTATAATTTCTCATTATATCCGTCTCTTGTAATGTTTCATTATTACAAGGAATCTTTCTCTTATAATTTCATATACATTCTCAAGTAATGGATTTCTGGCTATGGGAAATTTGACTCAGTGTCAAAGTGCTGGATTTCAAATGTCTAGTCATTCAGCTCGAATCTGACCAAGACATCAGCTTTTTAAAAGTTAGTTAATGAGTAAATATTAGCAAAACCTGTATTAACATCAATTGTCATCCCCTACGGGTTAAAATAATGTATTTAAACTTGATTCGATTAATAAAAACGTATTTTATTAACGATTGAAAATGTGTATAGAAGGAATTGAAAAATATGTCTTTCTTTTGCTTAATTTGCGGAAGGAAATAACGATAACACCAGAAAAATGCTTCCCCTTTCGATATCTTGTTTTTTAGTGCACAAAAATAAGGTAAATATGGTAAGTATTTGTATTTTGGTTTTGTATTCATTTCCCGTGAAAAATTTAAGGTATTTTTTATTTAAGTTGACTTTTTTTTAATTTAAGAAAACAGGTTATAATTAAGACGATTTCTTCATCGATGTAATCGAACCCGTATACTCCTGCTTGTCACACAAGAACCGTAACCAGCCCCTTCAGTTCTCAATGCATTAGAGGTCTAGCCTTAAGAACTCTGCCAGGTTTGCACTACAGGTTTTAACAATAACATAAATCTGTGACACGGATGACACACTCTAATTTACTACTTACCAGATCACTTCTAGCGGTGACTTTGAGCGACGCACTTCGCAATGGCCGTGTTTACATCGCGTACACATGAATTTCTTTCACTCATTACATCAAAGCAGCAATATAAATAGAATATAGGTTAACATCCGGTCAGATAATGCACGCCACTGGCGCCGGCTAGTTTGGTCGTTTGTGTGCACTGCTTATCTAACGTCGTCGTCTTCCCTGTGCCTCTTTCTGACGCAGTTCAAATAAATTCTGTATTATCATATAAAATTAAATATAAATAAAACATTGCTTGTATGGGGTGGCACACATAGTGAAAAATCCTGTTAATTGTCAATGACCATTAAGCTGGGTAAACTAGCTGCTACCTGGAGTGCACTTCAAACTTTGTTTCAGTAACGGCTTCGGCGGGTAGGCTCGGGCCTACCCAATTTTTTGTAATATTTCTTTGTTAAAACCCTTGTTTAATGTCAATTATTTAAAAATAAATTTTATATATTTACGATCAAATGAAATGCTAATTATATTATAGGGAAATTTAGAATGCACCAAGCAAGAATAAAATAGCAAATAATCGCTCTTTTTTAGCTTATTATATATATTTGCCTTGAGAGTAAAAATGCCCTCAAATACATCATTTAAATTTTAAACAATTTCTGGGGGAGGGTGCTAGACCCCGTCTCGCTAGTCATAAGTCCCCTAAACTGTCCCTGTCCAAAACATAAATCTTGAAGCTTGCTTTGTTTTTTTCATTTAAACAATAGTTTCTTTTGTTGATTACGACCAATTACAGACAACACAATTTGAAACCGTCTCTAATTTTCGCTAAGTTTAGGTTTCGAGCTGGATTCCTCTTCATCAGCTCATGATTAATTATAATATTACCAACCAAACAACAAACATTCAAAACACAAGCAATACAAATCACAAAAATGTCTTACAATACATCACTTAATAAAACCAAATGCCATAGCGTCCATTATAACATACAGCAAGTAAAAAAAACTGTATTAAAATGTCTTGCAACTCGACTCAAACAATAGTTTTCATGGACTGTCTTTGTTAGCTGTTCCATGCTAGACATTTTAATATACAGTAGTGTCTGTCACAATATATTTTACATTGAATTTGATTTTATTATATTGATATAGGTTACCAACACAAGTGGTTATACAGGTTATACAGCCAACACAAGTGGTTATATAGGTTATAGAGCCAACACAAGTGGTTATATAGGTTATAGAGCCAACACAAGTGGTTATATAGGATATAGAGCTAATACGTGTGGTTATATAGAATATAGAGCTAATACTTGTGGTTATTTTAGATATAGAACTAAAAAGTGTGGTTATATAAGATATAGAGCCAACACGAGTGGTTATGTAGCATATAGAGTCAACACGAGTTGTTATATAGAATATAGAACTAATACTTGTGGTTATATAGGTTATAGAGCTAATACATTTGGTTATATAAGATATAGAGCCAACATATGTGCTTATATAAGATATAGATCCAACACGAGTGGTTATGTAGGATATAAAGTCAACACGAATGGTTATATAGGATAAAGAACTAACATGTGTGATTATATGGGTATAGGTAACCAAAACGCTTGGTTATGTAAGATAAAGGTAACCAGCACTAAGGTTATATAGGTTATAGAGCTAACATGTATGGTTATAAAGCTATAGGCAACCAACACGTGTGGTTATATAAGATATTGGCAACTAAAACGTAAAGTTATATAGGATATAAAGTCAATATGCCTATGTGTGGCTACATAGGTATAGGTAAACAACACGTGTGGTTATATAAGATATAGGTAACAAACATGTAAAGTTATATAGGATATAGAGTCAATATGTGTGATTATGTAGGTAAAATCAACCAATACGTGTGGTTCTATAATATGTAGGTAACTAACACGTATAGTTAAATAGGATATAAAGTCAATATGTGTGGTTACATAGGGTAAGGTAACCTACAGATGTGGTTTTATAAGATATAGATAACTAACACGTAAAGTTATATAGGATATGGTAAATCGTAAGGTGAAACGATTTCTGTTCCAAATCCAGCCAGAATTGAACAGAAGAAATTACGAATTCATTGTGATACAATAATGGTTTATTAGTTTATATTTCAAGCCGTAAGACACTCGATCGTTCCAAACAGCTAAGACGAGGGTAACCGCACAATAACAAATTTAACCGTATTTTAGAAGCTAGATTTCAAGATAGCTTTTATTTACAACAGCATCTGTTGTGCGTTTGGTGAAGTTCCCGCGCAAGGACTTGTTAGAGTAAAATCACATCAATCAGCGAACGTATTTACCATCATGTCTGCGACTGATAACGTATTAATTGCCAATCCATTGATGAAGAAAGTCTGTCGGTTGATAATTAATTGAAGCATTATTGCCAGTTATAAATATTAAGCTAGAAATGTGTCTAGACTGTTATCTTGCTGCAGTTCGCCCTCCGACCAACCGGCGACACTTATGTAAACGGTTTGAAACTTTGTAAGAAAGTTATGGAGCATCTAAGGCAACGAATCAGAATCATTGAGAACGAAACGGAACTATGGTTAGTCTGGTTCGTGACCTATTGGATTCAGTACCTTTATTGCCAGGATGAACGTGAATCATTACCTTCACGCTATAGTAAATGTAATTAATTGCTTTTCATACTAAGCTGGACATGATTCATAACATTTCACCCTATGGTGAACGTTATTCGTTACCTCCCACTCAATGGTTAACGTGATCCATTTCCTTTCACGCCATGATGACGTGAATCCTTTTACCATTTAGGCCATAGTGAACCTAATTCAATACTTCTCACGCTATAGTGAAAGTACTGTAATTAATTTCGTTTCACGTCATGGTGAACGTGGTTAATTACTTTTCACGCTATGGTGAAGGTTATTCTTTACCTTCTACGCCTTGGTGAACGTGATTCCTTACTATGCAAACCTTGCACGCTATGGTGAACCTGATCCTTTTCCTTTCACACCATGGTGAACGTGAATCGTTACCATTCACGATATGGTGAAGGTTATTCTTTACCTTTTACGCCATGGTAAACGTGATTCATTACCTTTTACGCCATGGTAAACGTGCATAATTACCTTTTACTCCATAGTAAAAGTAATTCATTACTGTTCACTATATGTTGAGCTTGAATCATTGCCTATTACGCCATGGTGGACGTGAATAATTACCTTCTACTCCATGGTAAACGTGATTAATTACTTTTCACGCAATTGTGAACGTGAATCATTACCTTCCACACTATGGTGAACGTGATTCATTACTTTCTCGCAATTGTGAACGTGAATCATTACCTTCCACACTATGGTGAACGTGATTCATTATTTTCACGCAATTGTGAACGTGAATCATTATTTTCCACACTATAGTGAACGTGATTCATTACTTTCTCGCAATTGTGAACGTGAATCATTACCTTCCACACTATGGTGAACGTGATTCATTACTTTCTCGCAATTGTGAACGTGAATCATTACCTTCCACACTATGGTGAACGTGATTCATTATTTTTCACGCAATTGTGAACGTGAATCATTACCTTCCACACTATGGTGAACGTGATTCATTACTTTCTCGCAATTGTGAACGTGAATCATTACCTTCCACACTATGGTGAACGTGAATCATTACTTTCTCGCAATTGTGAACGTGAATCATTACCTTCCACACTATGGTAAACGTGATTAATTACTTTTCATGCAAATGTGAACGTGAATCATTACCTTCCGCACTATGGTGAACGTGATTCATTACTTTCTCGCAATTGTGAACGTGAATCATTACCTTCCACACTATGGTGAACGTGATTAATTACTTTCTCGCAATTGTGAACATAAATCATTACCTTCCACACTATGGTGAACGTGATTCATTATTTTTCACGCCATTATGAACGTGAATCATTACCTTCCACACTATGGTGAACGTGATTCATTACTTTCTCGCAATTGTGAACGTGAATCATTACCTTCCACACTATGGTGAACGTGATTCATTACTTTCTCGCAATTGTGAACGTGAATCATTACCTTCCACACTATGGTGAACGTGATTCATTATTTTTCACGCGATTATGAACGTGAATCATTATCTTCCACACTATGGTGAACGTGATTCATTATTTTTCTCGCAATTGTGAACGTGAATCATTACCTTTCACACTATGGTGAACGTGATTCATTACTTTCTCGCAATTGTGAACGTGAATCATTACCTTCCACACTATGGTTAACGTGATTCATTACTTTTCACACGATTATGAACGTGAATCATTACCTTCCACACTATGGTGAACGTGATTCATTATTTTTCACTCGATTATGAACGTGAATCATTACCTGCCACACTATGGTGAACGTGATTCATTACTTTCTCGCAATTGTGAACGTGAATCATTACCTTCCACACTATGGTGAACGTGATTCATTATTTTTCACGCAATTGTGAACGTGAATCATTACTTTCCACACTATGGTGAACGTGATTCATTACTTTCTCGCAATTGTGAACGTGAATCATTACCTTCCACACTATGGTGAACGTGATTCATTACTTTCTCGCAATTGTGAACGTGAATCATTACCTTCCACACTATGGTGAACGTGATTCATTATTTTTCACGCAATTGTGAACGTGAATCATTACCTTCCACACTATGGTGAACGTGATTCATTACTTTCTCGCAATTGTGAACGTGAATCATTACCTTCCACACTATGGTGAACGTGATTCATTACTTTCTCGCAATTGTGAACGTGAATCATTACCTTCCACACTATGGTAAACGTGATTAATTACTTTTCATGCAATTGTGAACGTGAATCATTACCTTCCGCACTATGGTGAACGTGATTCATTACTTTCTCGCAATTGTGAACGTGAATCATTACCTTCCACACTATGGTGAACGTGATTAATTACTTTCTCCCAATTGTGAACATAAATCATTACCTTCCACACTATGGTGAACGTGATTCATTATTTTTCACGCCATTATGAACGTGAATCATTACCTTCCACACTATGGTGAACGTGATTCATTACTTTCTCGCAATTGTGAACGTGAATGATTACCTTCCACACTATGGTGAACGTGATTAATTACTTTCTCCCAATTGTGAACATAAATCATTACCTTCCACACTATGGTGAACGTGATTCATTATTTTTCACGCCATTATGAACGTGAATCATTACCTTCCACACTATGGTGAACGTGATTCATTACTTTCTCGCAATTGTGAACGTGAATGATTACCTTCCACACTATGGTGAACGTGATTCATTACTTTCTCGCAATTGTGAACGTGAATCATTACCTTCCACACTATGGTGAACGTGATTCATTATTTTTCACGCGATTATGAACGTGAATCATTATCTTCCACACTATGGTGAACGTGATTCATTATTTTTCTCGCAATTGTGAACGTGAATCATTACCTTTCACACTATGGTGAACGTGATTCATTACTTTCTCGCAATTGTGAACGTGAATCATTACCTTCCACACTATGGTTAACGTGATTCATTACTTTTCACACGATTATGAACGTGAATCATTACCTTCCACACTATGGTGAACGTGATTCATTATTTTTCACGCGATTATGAACGTGAATCATTACCTTCCACACTATGGTGAACGTGATTCATTACTTTCTCGCAATTGTGAACGTGAATCATTACCTTCCACACTATGGTGAACGTGATTCATTATTTTTCACGCAATTGTGAACGTGAATCATTACTTTCCACACTATGGTGAACGTGATTCATTACTTTCTCGCAATTGTGAACGTGAATCATTACCTTCCACACTATGGTGAACGTGATTCATTACTTTCTCGCAATTGTGAACGTGAATCATTACCTTCCACACTATGGTGAACGTGATTCATTATTTTTCACGCAATTGTGAACGTGAATCATTACCTTCCACACTATGGTGAACGTGATTCATTACTTTCTCGCAATTGTGAACGTGAATCATTACCTTCCACACTATGGTGAACGTGAATCATTACTTTCTCGCAATTGTGAACGTGAATCATTACCTTCCACACTATGGTAAACGTGATTAATTACTTTTCATGCAATTGTGAACGTGAATCATTACCTTCCGCACTATGGTGAACGAGATTCATTATTTTTCACGCGATTATGAACGTGAATAATTACCTTTTACTTTATGGTCAACGTGATTCATTACTTTTCACTATATGGTGAACGTAAATAATTATCGTTTACTCCATTGAACACGTGATTCATTACTTTTCACGTCATGGTGAACGTGAATCATTACGTTTCACGCTATGGTAAACTTGATTCGGTAGAGGAAGAGATCCGGCTCCCCTATATTCTCAATCAGTCCCCCGGCCACTATTTATTTTTATCCACCTAATTCGTACCAGTCAATGATACGTGTTTCCATGTATAGTTATCTGAGAACCGAAGAGTGGTCCATTGGTCTTCTTCTTCATAGTGAATAGACGTGATCTGGAGATACCTGATAGCAGTCTACTTTAGGCCAGCGAACCTGCCATCGCGAAGCTATAATATCCCCCTATTATCCCCGCAGGGGTGTACGGATTAATTGCACCTACTAAGAGAGTACCCCAGTCTAACATTACACGACTGACAACACTCCCTTTTACACAATCTCTCTCTCTCTCTCTCTCTCTCTCTCTCAAACACACACGCGCGCGCGCGCACACACACACACACACACAAAACAGACATAGTTTCAACATTTATATAGATCCACTTATATACTCTTACACCTTTATATAAGAGAACCGTGCGCGTTTGGAGTACTGGAAGGATCAGAGCTTTAGAACTCTTATTTCTGAGAGAAAATCCAAATAGTCTTAAGCATCACAAGTAGGGTAAATATCTATTTGCTAAAATAGTATCTCCCGCTTTAGAACAACCTACTTTCCTATCTACACACCCTGCCCAAACGAACCTTCACTTTGTAAAACCGTCTAGTCCATCGACGATTCTTACCTCTAAAGCCTACCTTGAGGAGATAAACTCTCACTACCCTTTTCAGTGAAATAACTACTGCCTTTCTTTACTCTTCGCCTTGAAGAAAATAAAGAAATGCTGAAAAATGATTAAATAGAAAGCAAGTAACTTTTGCATAAACGTCTGAAACAGGTGTAACTAAAATACTGCTGTCGTTGGTTTTCTAATTTGTTAGCTTTGGTATTTTATAATTAACCGAGGCAATATATTCGCAGATTACGGGCGACACTGAACACCTGTTTGAAAAACCTCGCCGGTCGGTCTACGGGCTCCATAACACCAGCCAGTTTATCTACTACGCGACAATCTCGCATACAAGCGTGCTCATATCAAATTTCATACGCGTCCTTGGAGACGAGTCCGACTGTTGAGCAGTAACTTGATTAGCCTTCAATCTCAAAAGAACCTGTTTTATTTTTTGTTTCTCACTTCGCTCAGTTCAAAGTGTTAAATATGTTTACAGTAAATGTCAGCCTGACATAGCCATGTCATCTGGTTTGCAAGATGATGTTCTCCATCTAACAGAATTATCTGTAGTTCACTTATTGTTTGCCATCAGCACCGGGTCTACTGCAGAGAAGATGTATCTATACATCTCTAGGGGTTGCTTCTGCCATATCTACAGAGATTATATAATCTAACCTAACCTATAATACAGTGATCTATAGAGATGGGAATTTGCCAGTTTGATGTGAAAATCGTTCAATAAGAAAAAAAGATGACGAAAAAGAAGAGTTGTAACAACCATGGTATACAAGGAGAGATGCAAATTTTATGGACAGTCTAAATATTTTGGAAACTTGTCTGAAACGCAAAGAAAACTCACGATCGTTGATGAAATTAAGAGAGTCAAGTGGTCAGAGTCCAGTTTGATACCGGTCTACACCTTGGGGAAGTTTGTTGTCTCACGGTACCCCAGTCTAACATGAACAGTACTGGCAAAAGTACTAACATCCTTTTACTGTTGGATTGTCTGGAGATTCTCTTTTGAATACTTCGTTTTCTATTGGGGGATTGGAGTCAGCCTTCTCGTCAACGAGGGATTCTGCACCAGATTCTGATTCCATTGTATACTCCATGCTATAACATCTGTAAGACTTGTCGTCCTTCAAATATACAATCGCTTATTCGGGGAGCAAAGTTTCTTCGACGCATGGTTAGAAACGTCTCTAATTCCTCTTTTAAAGCCCAGGTAAAGATAACAACAATCCCAGTAGTTACAGGCCTATCTCTCTTACAAGCACTTTGTGCAAACTATCGGAGAAAGAGGGTCAACCGCCGTCTTCTCTGCTAACTAGAAACCAACGGGCTTCTTAGCAACGAACAGTGTGATTTCAGGCAAGGACGTTTATCTGTTGACCAATTTGTTTTGTTGGAGTCTGCTATTCAAAATTGTTTTCTCTTGCGTCAAACACTCGTTGCTGTTTTCATAGACCTTGAGAAGGCAGACTATATGATGAAGTTAAGTTTAGTATTACAGAAAATATTACTTATATGAATTTTTACAACTTGTACATAGAAATCCCCTTTTCGTAAGACTTTAACTTACAGGCAACTAAGGTTTTTTCAAACCACTGAGTAACACCTGGCATGAAATCGCAAATAGCATGAAGAGGCGGCAAGGTCGGAAAATTACCATAAAATGTCGTGGTCGTGAAATTAGTTGATACGCGTAGGTTTGTGGTGCGGGCAAAGTTTAGACAAGTTGTCTGCGAGACAGTCATTCAACTTTATTAAGTGCATGAAAATCTAGACAGGCCTTGTCAAATTACGATTTATGCCGTATTAATAAAAAAAACATTGGAATTGTAATTAAAATCCGCCTACAATACTGTCGTTTATTTAAATGTGTGTACAGTTAAAATATTGTAGTGTTTTGTGTTTAAGTGTGCGAATAGATAAAATGTTGTAGTGCTGTGTGTTTAAGTGTGCGTATAGATAAAATGTTGTAGTGTTATGTGTCTAAGTGTGCGTATAGATAAAATGTTATAGTGTTGTGTGTCTCAGTGTGCGTATAGATAAAATGTTGCAGTGCTGTGTGTTTAAGTGTGCGTATAGATAAAATGTTGTAGTGCTGTGTGTTTAAGTGTGCGTATAGATAAAATGTTGTAGTGTTATGTGTCTAAGTGTGCGTATAGATAAAATGTTATAGTGTTGTGTGTCTCAGTGTGAGTATAGATAAAATGTTGCAGTGCTGTGTGTCTAAGTGTGCGTATAGATAAAATGTTGTAGTGCTGTGTGTTTAAGTGTGCGTATAGATAAAATGTTGTAGTGTTATGTGTCTAAGTGTGCGTATAGATAAAATGTTGCAGTGCTGTGTGTTTAAGTGTGCGTATAGATAAAATGTTGTAGTGCTGTGTGTTTAAGTGTGCGTATAGATAAAATGTTGTAGTGCTGTGTGTCTCAGTGTGCGTATAGATAAAATGTTGCAGTGCTGTGTGTTTAAGTGTGCGTATAGATAAAATGTTGTAGTGCTGTGTGTTTAAGTGTGCGTATAGATAAAATGTTATAGTGTTGTGTGTCTCAGTGTGCGTATAGATAAAATGTTGCAGTGCTGTGTGTTTAAGAGTGCGTATAGATAAAATGCTGTAATGTTGTGTGCTTAAATGTGTGTACAGTTAAAATATTATAGTATTGTGTGTTTAAGTGTGCTTATAGATAAAATGTTATAGTGTTGTGTGTCTAAGTGTGCTTATAGATAAAATGTTATAGTGTTGTGTGTCTAAGTGTGCGTATAGATAAAATGTTGTAGTGCTGTGTGTCTAAGTGTGCGTATAGATAAAATGTTGTAGTGCTGTGTGTCAAAGTGTGCGTATAGATAAAATATTATAGTATTGTGTGTTTAAGTGTGCTTATAGATAAAATGTTGTAGTGTTATGTGTCTAAGTGTGCGTATAGATAAAATGTTATAGTGTTGTGTGTCTCAGTGTGCGTATAGATAAAATGTTGTAGTGCTGTGTGTCTAAGTGTGCGTATAGATAAAATGTTGTAGTGCTGTGTGTCAAAGTGTGCGTATAGATAAAATATTATAGTATTGTGTGTTTAAGTGTGCGTATAGATAAAATGTTGTAGTGTTATGTGTCTAAGTGTGCGTATAGATAAAATGTTGTAGTGCTGTGTGTTTAAGAGTGCGTATAGATAAAATGCTGTAATGTTGTGTGCTTAAATGTGTGTACAGTTAAAATATTATAGTATTGTGTGTTTAAGTGTGCGTATAGATAAAATGTTATAGTGTTGTGTGTCTCAGTGTGCGTATAGATAAAATGTTGCAGTGCTGTGTGTTTAAGAGTGCGTATAGATAAAATGCTGTAATGTTGTGTGCTTAAATGTGTGTACAGTTAAAATATTATAGTATTGTGTGTTTAAGTGTGCTTATAGATAAAATGTTATAGTGTTGTGTGTCTAAGTGTGCTTATAGATAAAATGTTATAGTGTTGTGTGTCTAAGTGTGCGTATAGATAAAATGTTGTAGTGCGGTGTGTCTAAGTGTGCGTATAGATAAAATGTTGTAGTGCTGTGTGTCAAAGTGTGCGTATAGATAAAATATTATAGTATTGTGTGTTTAAGTGTGCTTATAGATAAAATGTTGTAGTGTTATGTGTCTAAGTGTGCGTATAGATAAAATGTTATAGTGTTGTGTGTCTAAGTGTGCGTATAGATAAAATGTTGTAGTGCTGTGTGTCTAAGTGTGCGTATAGATAAAATGTTGTAGTGCTGTGTGTCAAAGTGTGCGTATAGATAAAATATTATAGTATTGTGTGTTTAAGTGTGCGTATAGATAAAATGTTGTAGTGTTATGTGTCTAAGTGTGCGTATAGATAAAATGTTGTAGTGCTGTGTGTTTTAGTGTGCGTATAGATAAAATGTTATAGTGTTGTGTGTC
The DNA here is from genome assembly GCA_036971475.1 of Prosapia bicincta. Classification (NCBI taxonomy): domain Eukaryota; kingdom Metazoa; phylum Arthropoda; class Insecta; order Hemiptera; family Cercopidae; genus Prosapia; species Prosapia bicincta. The sequence continues at coordinate 5,302,806 of JBAIZL010000393.1, forward strand.
TCAGTGTGCGTATAGATAAAATGTTGCAGTGCTGTGTGTTTAAGTGTGCGTATAGATAAAATGTTGTAGTGCTGTGTGTTTAAGTGTGCGTATAGATAAAATGTTGTAGTGTTATGTGTCTAAGTGTGCGTATAGATCAAATGTTATAGTGTTGTGTGTCTCAGTGTGAGTATAGATAAAATGTTGCAGTGCTGTGTGTTTAAGTGTGCGTATAGATAAAATGTTGTAGTGTTGTGTGTCTCAGTGTGCGTATAGATAAAATGTTGCAGTGCTGTGTGTTTAAGAGTGCGTATAGATAAAATGCTGTAATGTTGTGTGCTTAAATGTGTGTACAGTTAAAATATTATAGTATTGTGTGTTTAAGTGTGCTTATAGATAAAATGTTATAGTGTTGTGTGTCTAAGTGTGCTTATAGATAAAATGTTATAGTGTTGTGTGTCTAAGTGTGCGTATAGATAAAATGTTGTAGTGCTGTGTGTCTAAGTGTGCGTATAGATAAAATGTTGTAGTGCTGTGTGTCAAAGTGTGCGTATAGATAAAATATTATAGTATTGTGTGTTTAAGTGTGCTTATAGATAAAATGTTATAGTGTTGTGTGTCTAAGTGTGCGTATAGATAAAATGTTGCAGTGCTGTGTGTTTGAGTGCGTATAGATAAAATGTTGTAGTGTTGTGTGTTTAAGTGTGCTTATAGATAAAATGTTGTAGTGTTGTGTGTTTAAGTGTGCGTATAGATAAAATGTTGTAGTGTTGTGTGTTTAAGTGTGCGTATAGATAAAATGTTGTAGTGTTGTGTGTTTAAGAGTGCTTATAGATAAAATATTATAGTATTGTGTGTTTAAGTGTGCTTATAGATAAAATGTTATAGTGTTGTGTGTCTAAGTGTGCGTATAGATAAAATGTTGTAGTGTTGTGTGTTTAAGTGTGCGTATAGATAAAATGTTGTAGTGTTGTGTTTTTAAGTTTGCGTAAAATTTTATGTTTATTTAAGAAATTCTTTAAGATGAATTTGTTGAAGTTTTATTTAAATACTTTTAGTTGCATATTTGCTTGTTCATATATATTGTTCCTTAATTAACTATAAAGGGGTTATTTATAAAAACGCTCTCTTCGGTAAGCGGAGGCACTTCTGTAGTGTCAACAAAACTGATGACTAGTGTTTCTTGTGCTAAATATAAATAGTTTTACTGAGGACGAATTTTAATTATACGGCAATATATTTGTTGTTTTTTGAGTTTATAGATGTTACACAGATTTAGAATTTTTAATTTTATTGGTCTCTAACGCCTAATTTTTCTAACAATGCAACCATTCTTACACATCCGTAGACGTACGACTATAGTAGTTTCACTAAAAGAAGAAACATTAATGCTGTTTAATGGTATATTGATTACTACCCTACCGAGTAAACATTGTGACTGAAAAGGGGAAAACTAGCAGCACAGTAGCAGTTCATTATTATTATTTTCCGTGCGAAATATTTACTCGACCCGGTACTAGTGCTGGTAGTATTCCCCTCTTCGGCCGCAATGTTTACTCGGTCTAGTAGTATTTAATTATGATTAAAGTTTTTAAAGGATTTTCCCCCTAAACCCCTTTCTGGAATTACTTTTGAATTTGCAGGGAACCATGAAATCTTGCGGTCAAAATCTATGTGTATCGTCTAATACTTTTAAAATCTTGGTCTTTAAGCCACGACCCGATTGGAGGCCGGATTCTTACACACGTAGAATCTATCTTTCGTATATCCGTATCTGCGACAAACTAAATCGAGAAAACCTCATAAAAATACTCCTGCTTGCCTATATCGAAAGTCTGCGCAATATTTTATTGTGTAATAAGTCTTCCCTCGTATTTTTTCCATCGGGACCTTTTTTAATTGGATTGTTTCCATTCTTGCAGCTTCTGTTATTGAAATTAGTAGAAAATATACCAGTACACTTAATTTAATAATAGCCTAAAGAACGGCCTAAATGTTTAACTTGAGCGCGTTTAGACCACACCTGCGAAACCTATCGCCGTCAGCTAGGCAACAATTACGTTACAGTTTTCCATTGTTCGATCCGGCAACGTCGCCCCCAATCATTATTCGGATCTGCTTTAATGAGTTACCAGTTAACGACTGCCCAAGGCGCGGATAAATACCTCTTATAATCTTGATTATATCTGCCCAGCACAGCCTCATTCATTACTACATCCTGCTTGTTTCGACCAGTTGTACTTCTTCAATTATTGAATTGCGATCAAATTTTGAGGGAAACGTTGAATGGAGAAGCGAGTTCTTCATTTAGAGTTCAATTTTCTTCCCCTCTGTGTCTGCGTAACTATTTATTATTTTGCCTCTTTATTTCGTTTGTATTTATGTTCTGTTAGTGCAGCTGGAGTTTCCTGTCTAAATTTGTTTTATTGTTCGTCTCAATAACACTCAAACGTTCTATCTATAGTTTACATTTTTTATATCTTCCCTCCTTATTCTCCCGGTTTCTTTGTCTTTCTCTCTTCCTGACTCTGCCCCTTACTATATGTGTTGTGTATGTCTCCTGTCTCTCTTTTTCTCCTATCAGTATATATATATATATATATATATATATATATATATATATATATATATATATATATACATATACATTTAACCCGCAGGGGGGGTGTGGACTAGCCGCACCTACTAAGAGGGGTTTGGCGTCCCTCGCGGTACCCCAGTCTAACAAAACACCACTGACAACATTCACTGCTACAATATATAACACCACACACACACACACACTCACTCACACACACACACACACACACACACACACACACACACACACACACACACACACACACACACACACACACACACACACACACACACACACACACACACACACACACACACACACACACACACACACACACACACACACACACACACACACACACACACACACATACACACACACACACACATACACACACACACACACACACACACAAGCGCATGCATGCAAGCACGTTTAACACTTAAAACTATCAGCACAATTCTACATAGTTATACTAACATCTTCTCTTAGGGATTTTGACTGGTCAGGACCGTTGCGTGTTGGGAATGCTGGAAAAGTCAAGCAGAGAGCTTGGCAAGCTCTGGTCCGGGATGCTGCTGTGAGCTTGCTCTGCAGAAGACGTATGCGTGGTTTCTGGTCAGGGAGTGTCCGCGGTGCACAGGTGTCGGAGCCTGTGCACAGTGTTACGAGTATTTGATTGATGTCCATCCAGTCGAGCTAAGGAGAAAACTATAGGCTTCAGAGTTTTGGGGCATGGAAATGATCTTACGTGATCCATGAGTCCACCCGCTCCTATAGTCCCGCTTGTAACGCCCGACACAATGACTGGTTTTAAAAATATTTATGGATCTTAAAAACACGTAAAACGGTGTTAGTTTAAAGAGGACAGATCAGGATTCACCTGACGAACCTAAAGTTGATGATGGGTGGCAACGTCACCGGCATTGCCATCACCAAAATACTCAATATTTTCTAGTCCCGAAAAAGGGAAGGATTTGTCTAGAGTCTCTCCTTTTCTTATAAATAAGCCCATTACTGCCTGTGCTGGAGGCTTGTCTCATACATGGGATACTGCGTTTTGCAACCAGTAATGTGAAATCGACACGGTCTCTTTTAAAAACTATCTTCTTCCTTAGCCAGGGCAAGGTATCTGTTGTTCCCCATAGATCCTTGAATTTCTCAAAGGGGGCAACACATGTAGGGATTGGATGTAGGCCTACGTCCCGTAAATAAAATAAGGTCTGAACTGTCGTCTCAGTCCGTTACTAATGTTGTGGCTATAATGACATCGGAAAAAGGTGAGAAAATCGCAACAACTTCTTTTATTCTTACTTTTGGGAAACCGGAGATACCTGAATATTTACATTCAGGTTACCAAAGGTTGTCAGTGAGGCCTTATATAGCTAACCCTTGGTCCTGCTTCAAGTGTCAGCGTTTTGGGCACATTAGTTCTGCCTGTTCTAAACAGTTTGTACACGGTAAATGTAGTCTGGAAGACCATGATGAAAAGGATTGCGTTAATACCTCGAAGTGCGCCAACTGTGGTGGTGATCCCCCGGCGCAATCTTATTACTGTCCTCATTTTATCCTTAAAGTGAAGGCAATCGTGGGCATTATCTAGATAACCCTTGGGCCTGCTTCAAGTGTCAGCGTTTTGGGCACATTAGTTCTGCCTGTTCTAAACAGTTTGTACACGGTAAATGTAGTCTGGAAGACCATGATGAAAAGGATTGCGTTAATACCTCGAAGTGCGCCAACTGTGGTGGTGATCCCCCGGCACAATCTTATAACTGTCCTCATTTTATCCTTAAAGTGGAGGCAAACGTGGGCATTATCTAGCTAACCCTTGGGCCTGCTTCAAGTGTCAGCGTTTTGGGCACATTCGTTCTGCCTGTTCTAAACAGTTTGTACACGGTAAATGTAGTCTGGAAGACCATGATGAAAAGGATTGCGTTAATACCTCGAAGTGCGCCAACTGTGGGGGTGATCCCCCGGCGCAATCTTAAAACTGTCCTCATTTTATCCTTAAAGTGGAGGCAATCGTGGGCATTATCTAGCTAACCCTTGGGCCTGCTTCAAGTGTCAGCGTTTTGGGCACATTACTTCTGCCTGTTCTAAACAGTTTGTACACGGTAAATGTAGTCTAGAAGACCATGATGAAAAGGATTGCGTTAATACCTCGAAGTGCACCAACTGTGGTGATGATCCCCCGGCGCAATCTTATAACTGTCCTCATTTTATCATTGAAGTGGAGGCAATCGTGGGCATTATCTAGCTAACCCTTGGGCCTGCTTCAAGTGTCAGCGTTTTGGGCACATTAGTTCTGCCTGTTCTAAACAGTTTGTACACGGTAAATGTAGTCTGGAAGACCATGATGAAAAGGATTGCGTTAATACCTCGAAGTGCACCAACTGTGGTGGTGATCCCCCGGCGCAATCTTAAAACTGTCCTCATTTTATCCTTAAAGTGGAGGCAATCGTGGGCATTATCTAGCTAACCCTTGGGCCTGCTTCAAGTGTCAGCGTTTTGGGCACATTACTTCTGCCTGTTCTAAACAGTTTGTACACGGTAAATGTAGTCTAGAAGACCATGATGAAAAGGATTGCGTTAATACCTCGAAGTGCACCAACTGTGGTGATGATCCCCCGGCGCAATCTTATAACTGTCCTCATTTTATCATTGAAGTGGAGGCAATCGTGGGCATTATCTAGCTAACCCTTGGGCCTGCTTCAAGTGTCAGCGTTTTGGGCACATTACTTCTGCCTGTTCTAAACAGTTTGTACACGGTAAATGTAGTCTAGAAGACCATGATGAAAAGGATTGCGTTAATACCTCGAAGTGCACCAACTGTGGTGATGATCCCCCGGCGCAATCTTATAACTGTCCTCATTTTATCCTTAAAGTGAAGGCAATCCTGGGCATTATGTAGCTAACCCGTGAGCCTGCTTCAAGTGTCAGCGTTTTGGGCACATTCGTTCTGCCTGTTCTGAACAGTTTGTACACGGTAAATGTAGTCTGGAAGACCATGATGAAAAGAATTGCGTTAATACCTCGAAGTGCACCAACTGTGGTGGTGATCCCCTGGCGCAATCTTATAACTGTCCTCATTTTATCCTTAAAGTGGAGGCAATCGTGGGCATTATCTAGCTAACCCTTGGGCCTGCTTCAAGTGTCAGCGTTTTGGGCACATTAGTTCTGCCTGTTCTAAACAGTTTGTACACGGTAAATGTAGTCTGGAAGACCATGATGAAAAGGATTGCGTTAATACCTCGAAGTGCACCAACTGTGGTGATGATCCCCCGGCGCAATCTTATAACTGTCCTCATTTTATCCTTAAAGTGAAGGCAATCCTGGGCATTATGTAGCTAACCCGTGAGCCTGCTTCAAGTGTCAGCGTTTTGGGCACATTAGTTCTGCCTGTTCTAAACAGTTTGTACACGGTAAATGTAGTCTGGAAGACCATGATGAAAAGGATTGCGTTAATACCTCGAAGTGCGCCAACTGTGGGGGTGATCCCCCGGCGCAATCTTATAACTGTCCTCATTTTATCCTTAAAGTGGAGGCAAACGTGGGCATTATCTAGCTAACCCTTGGGCCTGCTTCAAGTGTCAGCGTTTTGGGCACATTAGTTCTGCCTGTTCTAAACAGTTTGTACACGGTAAATGTAGTCTGGAAGACCATGATGAAAAGGATTGCGTTAATACCTCGAAGTGCGCCAACTGTGGGGGTGATCCCCCGGCGCAATCTTATAACTGTCCTCATTTTATCCTTAAAGTGAAGGCAATCGTGGGCATTATCTAGCTAACCCTTGGGCCTGCTTCAAGTGTCAGCGTTTTGGGCACATTACATCTGCCTGTTCTAAACAGTTTGTACACGGTAAATGTAGTCTGGAAGACCATGATGAAAAGGATTGCGTTAATACCTCGAAGTGCGCCAACTGTGGGGGTGATCCCCCGGCGCAATCTTATAACTGTCCTCATTTTATCCTTAAAGTGGAGGCAAACGTGGGCATTATCTAGCTAACCCTTGGGCCTGCTTCAAGTGTCAGCGTTTTGGGCACATTAGTTCTGCCTGTTCTAAACAGTTTGTACACGGTAAATGTAGTCTAGAAGACCATGATGAAAAGGATTGCGTTAATACCTTGAAGTGCGCCAACTGTGGGGGTGATCCCCCGGCGCAATCTTATAACTGTCCTCATTTTATCCTTAAAGTGAAGGCAATCGTGGGCATTATCTAGCTAACCCTTGGTCCTGCTTCAAGTGTCAGCGTTTTGGGCACATTAGTTCTGCCTGTTCTAAACAGTTTGTACACGGTAAATGTAGTCTGGAAAACCATGATGAAAAGGATTGCGTTAATACCTCGAAGTGCACCAACTGTGGTGGTGATCCCCCGGCGCAATCTTATAACTGTCCTCATTTTATCCTTAAAGTGAAGGCAATCCTGGGCATTATGGTTAACTAGAGGATATCATCTGTAGAAGACCAGAAGACCTTTAAAGCTACTAAACCAAAGGTTGTCGGTTAATCACATGCTGCTTCTGTGAGCGCTACGAAGTCTTCATGTTCCAACTATGCAGACTTGAACAAAAAAATTGAAGTTTTAACAGAGCAAGTTACTCGCCTTCTGTCTTTAGTAACAAATGGGCCTTCATTAAAGATAGACAACCAGTGACCATGTCGAGTGATTTGCTTGTACGAAACAAATCATTAGGTATGTCTGTACAGGTGTCTCTGCGCAAAGAAAAGTCACTAATAGAAACAATTGATAGAACTAAGAGCGATAAGTCCTTATCCTAGGGTGTAAGAATAATAAACCTAATCTTACCAATTCGAAAAATGCACCAATTAAAGTAGGTGCAAAAAACCATAGGCCCAAGGAGGCTTCTCCTCATTCTACCTCATCTCCTTAGCCAACAAATTCTTCGGTTTCCGCCACTGCAATAGTTGTGATGGGTGGTGTTGCCATTCTAGCCCGTAACTGTGTCAACGCCGTTCCTGTGAACTTAATAACTCCCTTACAAGCAGTAGCAAGTCAAACAGCTGTCCCGTACGAGCTCACTCGCTGTTGTGTCTACTTTCCACCAAGTGACATCCTAGTAGACATGGTAAACCTGTTACCGACTCCTTTTTTTTATTGGTGGGTGATTTCAACGCCTACCACGTTTCATGGGGTTTACCAGAATGTAACTCAAGAGGGAATTGAGAATATCAGAAAGGAAATGGGTTTATACCTGATAAATGACGGTTCCCCGACACATTTAGCGATATCTACAGGCGGATGGACAGCTGTTGACTTGTCAATAAATAGTCGTGCTTTGGCTACAAGGCTAACATGGTCAGCACTGCCTGATCTACATAGTAGCGATCACATTCCTATTGAGATCACTTTTGTGTGACTCTTCACCCTGTTGTGCTCGACATACCCGTTGGATCTTGAAAAAAGTCAACTAGGAAAACTTTTCCAAAGAGAACCACTGGACATTGATTACCTGGCCCCTATTGATGACATTGTCGATTTATTTATGAAAATGTTTTGATAGCCGCCGGAAAGGCAATTCCAAAAACATCATCTAAACCACGACAACCACCTGTTCCTTTGTGGAATGATAGGTGCACTGCAATCCTTCATTTACGAAGAAAAGCTTTAGACAGGTTCAAAAGACTACTAAGAAGTGAAAACTTGGAGAACTATAAAATCTTCCGTGCAAAAGCAAGGAGAATATTTTGCAGAGTAGGCGTGAATCATGGTCGCAGTAGTTTAGCACAATTTTAAGAACAAATACTCCATCCACAGTATGGAAAAAATTATGATCGGAACATCCATTCCGATCCCATTAATTTCATTAATAATCTGGTTGGAAATCTGACCGCAGACAATGTGGAAATTGCTAATGTACTGGGGGTCATCGTTCTCGAAAGTTTCTTCTTTTGCTGCCTACAACAACAGTTTCCGAGTTTACAAACGTAAACAAGAGGCCATACCTTTCACCTTTGATTTGTCTGGAGATTTTTGTTTATATATCCATTGCTCTGTTGACGAACCAGTCAGTTCCCTCGTCAACAAAGGTTTCAGCTCCAGGCCCGGATGATATAGTATACTCCATTACTAAATATTTACCATCGTCTGTAAAACTATTCTCCTTCAAATATACAACCGTATATTCGAGGAGTATTGTTTTCCCAATTCATGGTTAAAAGCGACAGTAGTTCTTTTTTTAAAACAAGGGAAGGACAAAATTTCTCAGTCGTTACAAACCCATCTTAATTACCAGCTGCTTATGCAAACTACTGGAGAAGATAGTTAACCGACGTCTTGTCTGGTACCAAGAAAGAAATAAACTTATTTCTAACTATCACTGTGGTTCCAGACAAGGACGTTCATCAGTTGACCAATTGGTTTCGTTGAAGTCAGCTATACAAAATGCCTTTCTCTTGTCACTGTTTTCTTCGACCTTGAGAATCCACATAATATGCATGGAGAAGAGGAATTCTGAATGTGTTGAAATCATGAAGTATACAAGGTAACATTCTTACATTCATTAAAAATTAGTTGAATAACAGGTATTACAGCGTACGTCTTGGAGGCACATGTTCTAATAGCTACGAATTAGAGAATGGTGTACCTCAGAGGGTCGTACTGAGTGTTACACTGTTTGACATTGCCATATACAGTGTCACTTCAAGCGTACAGTCTCCTGTCCACTGTTCACTGTCTGTGTACTGCTTTTGTATATATGTGGATGCTAGAAGTATGGCAATAGTGGTAAGACACCTTTAACATATTAATTGCATACTAATATATATTAAATATATTACATGTAGTCGTCGCAGGCAACACCAGGAGCCTATCCTTTGAATTAATGGTATACGGCTTCAAACCGCGGATAGTGTGAGATATTTGGATCTTTTATTGGATAAAAGACTTTCATGGTTCCACCACATGTGCGTGATTTGAGTACTCGATGCAGCAAGATATTCCTGCAGTTAGACGATGGTAATTGGTCATCACAGAAAATCATTCCCCAGACGTAGGCGTCAGGTGGTGTAAAATCAGAAGAATGGACTGGGTAAGGAAAGTTTGTTGGGAGATGAGGCGGTTGATATAAGTTTCTTGAAGTAAAGCAATGTTTTCTATGTCAGTGTTGCTGATTTGTGGAATCATGTTGAACAAAAAGGCATGTTTCGGGTAGGACAAAATCTCTTGAGGTCACCCTTAAAACGACCAAGAATGAACCTATATCGCTTATTCTACTACAAGTGATACTGTTTATTTTGGCGATTACGGTCATTCATATTGGTTAATAGAATGCAATTTACTATTGGGAAAGTATCAATCTTACTAAGTACCAATCAAGTTTATTGGCAAAGTACTGTTGGGTATTTTTGAAAGCTTACAGAGTTTTTACACATTGTTCTCGTTTTTTTTTATTTTCCATTTTTATCTAGGGTAATTGCTTTTTTCGGTACGAACAGACAGACTAAGGTTTGGCTACTTCAGATGTAGGTTTTAGGTTTTAATTTTGTATCAATAAAACTTCATTCGATTACTATATTTTTTTTCTTAACTTTGCGTAAAGCTGTTTCTGTTTCATGGAGCTATATGACGTTCTAGTATTTTTGGAAATGTTTGCACCCCAGGAAGTTTTCGTAAACTTAGAACTGAAATTTATTTATTGTAAAGGAGTTTCTTTCTTATATTTTTTTTTAAATATATTTTCTAAGATGGTAATTTTGCAAATGGGGGTATTTTGTCAATTGGTTTTAAAATAAGAAAACGTATGTATTGAAAGGTTTATGTATTACTTTACCTCAGGGAAGGTGGAACATGTAAATAATGTCTGACAAACTTTACTACTACAAAACTACCTGCTCGCTGCCTGACTTTCTCTACAGTGTAACTGTACTCGCTATCTTGGCGCGCGGCTCGTTTCCACAGCCTTTCATTTCTTGATTTCACTTCTCTATAATTTCTTCGTGTTACGTTTTGCAAGCGAAATATTAAAATGTGCTACACTATAATTTATTTCAACTGGATCTCGGAGTTAGAGGACGCTCTAGGCGGGACAAGGGACTTGTTGGCGCCGCCTACGTGCTCCAGGCAACCTGCTCGCTGCACTTCCTCTCCGTCCGCGCGGTGCATTCACGCACAATCTACATCTTGGCCTCTCGGCAGATCGCTGAACACTTTAAAATGTTAACATTGTTGTGTAATTCGATTCAAGTTTTATTTCCGTCTTCAAGTTCCTTTGGTTCACGTTTTAAACTTCTGGACGAGGAATTTCAATCAAAATTAGTGCAAAGTCAAAAGGAGGATGTCATTACGAAACAATGAATGGTCACGTGACCATTGAGCAGCTGTCACTTGGTGTCTCGTTTTATATATAGTTTATTATACTCTTAGGAAACATAAAGTGAGAACAGTAGCGCAGCAAGAAATCCTTTCTCTTTTTCAATTCCTGCTACTATTTCACCCTCTCCATATATATATATATATATATATATATATATATATTGTTTAAACTTTCAATCGATAATAAAAATACTTTTTATTCATCCACTCAAGTTCAAATACATTTTTTTTACTTGTAGTGGATGACACACTTGATGTTAGTGCAGTTTTTTCGAGTATTACCTCATTAGTTAAACCTAATTAATTAATTTTAGTTTTATATGGGAAGAAATCTTTTCACAAAAGGGCAAGTTATGCAATATAGTTATTGCGTCTCATTTAGCTTAAAATAAGTAATGACATATGATTTTATGTTAAGTTATGTGGTAGAACAGCTGTTTTAACGCAAAAGATATGTTACTTTATTTACATTATTTGTAATATTATTTAATAAAAAGTAACTCAAATAAAAAAAATTTACGACCTAAGAAGAAATTGTCGTTTAAATTTTTATTTATGTTACTTGTCAAGTGTTAACATTCTTGAGGATACATAATATATATATATATATATATATATATATATATATATATATATATATATATATATATATATATATATATATTTGTGTGTGTGTGTGTGTGTGTCACAGCTTAAATGCTGGGATTTTCAATTTTCGAAACTAAAATTCTCCAAAGAAATATGGAATCTACGAGAGTTCTTAGAAAGTTCTTTAAAAACCTAATTTTGTGTTTAAACTATTATCTCACTGATACAAAACCATATCCAGTACATTTAGGTTCTTCGGAAGTTTTATTTCTGGAATATGGGCAAGCGTAGTTGCGATGCAAATTTCTTTTTATAAAATATGAAGCATGCAAACCTTTATATGAACCTGGGAGAAAGAAGTTGGCATAAGACTGGCCATGCAAGCCATAACTGTTCCTTGCCTCTCCGTTTTAAAAGAGTTCACGTCCCTACTTTCCTAGTTGTTATTTTCCTTATCCTTCCCATAACTCTAACCATCGGGAAATGATAATAATACGTCTTCCCCTTGAAATACAAAACACACTCAAATACTGAAAGCATATTTGTATTATGTAACCTTTGGGTACACAGTGAGTCAGAGAGTAACCTCAATTGCATTGCATTCCAGCGGTTCTTATACGAATGCTTTGTACGATTTGCACAATCACCGTCACCAGAGATATGACAACATGGCAGGAGGAAATGGGTAAAGGCAAGGTCACCATCATCAGGTCGGTCCTATGACGTCACATGTGCAACGTTTAGTGTTGCTTGTCGTACTTAATTAGGGATGTTTTCTTTGCATCTGGAGAATATATTAAACAGTTCATTCGGTGTTGTAGTAACAAAATAAGGCCAGCAGGTATGTCTGTGCAGTGCCAAACCTAATACTTGCATGTTCATTTCTTACTTATAATAATACAAATCTTACTTGATTTAAACATATTAAATATATATATATATATATATATATATATATATATATATATATATATATATATATATATATATAAAGAACATAAGTCAAAATACAAATACAAGAATTATAATTGAATTTACAATTATAATTGTAAATTATTGTAATTGTAAATTCAATTATAATTCTTGTATTTGTATTTTGACTTATGTTCTTTATTAATACACAAGAATACATATTGCGATATATATATATATATATATATATATATATATATATATATATATATATATATATTTATGAATACCCTCGAAAATCATTTCAGATACCCCCAAAAAAATGTTAATCTGGCTTCGACCGAAAAAGGTAGTAGCATGTAGTGGGAACCATGCTCGTACCAATAAAGAAAAAGTGTAATGGTTGGCAGTGTATCCAAAGAGGATTAAAAATAAATTCATTTGTATAAACAAATATCGAGAAGACAGTTGTTACGTAAAAGGGAAGTTGAAATTTAGGTGGTTAATTTATAAAGAAAAGGGTATCTATTTACTGGTGTTGAAAGTATCTTGAGCCAGAGTGCCGGATACTAGCTACAGTGTATAGTGCCAGAGTGTCGGATACTAGCTACAGTGTATAGTGCCAGAGTGTCGGATACTAGCTACAGAGTATAGTGCCAGAATGTCGGATACTAGTTACAGTGTATAGTGCCAGAATGTCGGATACTAGCTACAGAGTATAGTGCCAGAGTGTCGGATATTAGGTACAGTGTATAGTGCCAGAGTGTCGGATACTAGCTACAGTGTATAGTGCCAGAGTGTCGGACACTAGTTACAATGTATAGTGCCAGAGTGTCGGATACTAGCTACAGAGTATAGTGCCAGAGTGTCGGATATTAGCTACAGTGTATAGTGCCAGAGTGTGGGATACTAGCTACAGAGTATAGTGCCAGAGTGTTGAATACTAGCTACAGTGTATAGTCCCAGAGTGTGGGATACTAGCTACAGAGTATAGTGCCAGAGTGTCGGATACTAGCTACAGTGTATAGTGCCAGAGTGTGGGATACTAGCTACAGAGTATAGTGCCAGAGTGTCGGATACTAGCTACAGTGTATAGTGCCAGAGTGTGGGATACTAGCTACAGAGTATAGTGCCAGAGTGTGGGATACTAGCTACAGTGTATAGTGCCAGAGTGTGGGATACTAGCTACAGAGTATAGTGCCAGAGTGAGGGATACTAGCTACAGTGTATAGTGCCAGAGTGTGGGATATTAGCTACAGTGTATAGTGCCAGTGTGTGGGATACTAGCTACAGTGTATAGTGCCAGAGTGTGGGATACTAGCTACAGAGTATAGTGCAGGAGTGTGGGATACTAGCTATAGTGTATAGTGCCAGAGTGTGGGATACTAGCTACAGTGTGTAGTGGCAGAGTGTGGGATACTAGCTACAGTGTATAATACCAGAGTGTGGGATACTAGCTACAGAGTATAGTGCCAGAGTGTGGGACACTACCTACAGTGTATAGTGCCAGAGTCTGGGATACTAGCTACATAGTATAGTGCCAGAGTGTGGGATACTAGCTACAGTGTATAGTGTCAGAGTGTGGGATACTAGCTACAGAGTATAGTGGCAGAGTGTGGGATACTAGCTACAGAGTATAGTGCCAGAGTGTGGGATACTAGCTACAGAGTATAGTGCCAGAGTGTGAGATACTAGCTACAGAGTATAGTGCCAGAGTGTGGGATACTAGCTACAGTGTATAGTGCCAGAGTGTGGGATACTAGCTACAGTATATAGTGCCAGAGTGTGGGATACTAGCTACAGAGTATAGTGCCAGAGTGTGGGATACTAGCTACAGAGTATAGTGCCAGAGTGTGGGATACTAGCTACAGTGTATAGTGCCAGAGTGTGGGATACTAGCTACAGTGTATAATGCCAGAGTGTGGGATACTAGCTACAGAGTATAGTGCCAGAGTGTGGGATACTAGCTACAGTGTATAGTGTCTGAGTGTGGGATACTAGCTACAGAGTATAGTGCCAGAGTGTGGGATACTAGCTACAGTGTATAGTGCCAGAGTGTGGGATAATAGCTACAGAGTATAGTGCCAGAGTGTGGGATACTAGCTACAGTGTATAGTGTCTGAGTGTGGGATACTAGCTACAGAGTATAGTGCAGGAGTGTGGGATACTAGCTACAGTGTATAGTGCCAGAGTGTGGGATAATAGCTACAGTATATAGTGCCAGAGTGTGGGATACTAGCTACAGTGTATAGTGCCAGAGTGTGGGATACTAGCTACATAGTATAGTGCCAGAGTGTGGGATACTAGCTACAGTGTATAGTGCCAGAGTGTGGGATACTAGCTACAGAGTATAGTGCCAGAGTGTGGGATACTAGCTACAGTGTATAGTGGCAGAGTGTGGGATACTAGCTACATAGTATAGTGCCAGAGTGTGGGATACTAGCTACAGCGTATAGTGCCAGAGTGTGAGATACTAGCTACAGTGTATAGTGCCAGAGTGTGGGATACTAGCTACATAGTATAGTGCCAGAGTGTGGGATACTAGCTACAGTGTATAGTGCCAGAGTGTGGGATACTAGCTACAGAGTATAGTGCCAGAGTGTGGGATACTAGCTACAGAGTATAGTGCCAGAGTGTGGGATACTAGCTACAGTGTATAGTGCTAGTGTGTGGGATACTAGCAACAGTGTATAGTGCCAGAGTGTGGGATACTAGCTACAGAGTATAGTGCCAGAGTGTGGGATATTAGCTACAGAGTATAGTGCCAGAGTGTGGGATACTAGCTACAGAGTATAGTGCCAGAGTGTGGGATACTAGCTACAGAGTATAGTGCCAGAGAAGGAGAAGCAGCGTAAGTAGAAGTAATGATTAACTGACCCACACTGGTGAGAATATAAGTAACTGTGCTGAAGTAACACATTTATTTTAAACAAAAAAGGCAAAATTTTCTCGTCAATAAGAATATGTTTCAATAATTAAGTAATTGAAATATAGGGGAAAATAAATTTAAAACATATAAGTAATTAAATTATATTTTAATTAACTATTTCTCGATACTGCAATTTCAAGAGGCAAGAACGGATTAACGCCCTGAGAAATAAAGATATAGTTAACCTAAATAAAATTTTACTCAATATAAATCATGTATTATTTTACCTAAATAAGAGTTCTCTTTGAATAATAATAAACCTAACTATAAAGGATAAATTTAAGTGGATAAATGCAACTGTTTTTATATTTAAATCCATTTAAAATTGGTAGTTCCGTATTAAAGGAGTTGTAACCAATTTTTGTTGCTTTATTGCTGTTATTGCATCATTATTGTGCAATTTGTATAAAGAAAGAAGTGAAGAGGAATGTGTTTAAGCCAGGTCATAGTGTAAGACAAGATAATTAAATTACTGATAAAAAAAATTGAACAACAGATAAACTGGCCCCAAACTATTGTAAATAATATAAAGATTTATTCATCAAAGTTAAAAATAACATAATTACAAGTAATATAAGGTTTATATTATAAATTGGCCATGGGAGAAGGGCATAAATATATATATATATATATATATATATATATATATATTTATATTTATATTTATATATGTATATATATATATGTATATATATATATATATATATATATATATATATATAAATGTTTTGTTATTATGTTTAAATTATATTAATATATGTTTTCTTGTATAATAATAAAAAAACTAAATATATTAAATACAAGAATTATTTATTAATTTGTACTATTCAAAGCTTTTCGTTTGCAAACAGTTCCAACATCATCAGGAATAAATAATAATCATTGTTGATGGTTTTGGAAATGTTTGCCAAAGAAAAGCTTTGAATAGTAAATATTAACAAATAATTCTTGTATATATATATATAATCACTTTCACTTATGTACCTAAACAAGAATCTTACTTGGTATTTATGCGAGTTAACTTTCAATGACTGGCCTTGTCATTATCATCGGGCATACTGTATATTATGAGTATGCCCGATGATAATGACAAGGCCAGTCATTGGAAGTTAACTCGCATAAATACCAAGTAAGATTCTTGTTTAAGTACATAAGTGAAAGTGATAAGTGTATACAAGAAAACAGTGTTGCATAACTACACAAATATATATATATATATATATCCCGCTTTATTGTACTTAAACAAGAATCTTACTTGGTATATATGCTAGTCAACTTTCAAGAACTTTAATTACATATCCTCATTTTAGAGGATGAACTGAGACTAAGGACTTCTTGTAGTGAACAGATAACAGTGGGATTTCCATTGTGGAAATACTTTCGGAACCTATAATATGACTAAATTTATGAAAAAGTATTGAGACAAAGCTCTACTGAAAATCTCCTATCGCGATAGAAAAGGTTTTGTCGCATTAAATGTTTTATAAATTTATTTAACTATAAGTTTAACAGACTTTTATTTACGTTTGTAAAAAATCACGTATAAAATAAATATAAATACATTAGCTGAACAGTGTTTTACCTAATTAAAAGTAAAAGAAACAACATTTTTTAAATTCAAATCTTACTTAAGTTAACAATAAAAATTTTATTTTAGTTAATTTTTGTTAAATAATTGCAATTATATGAAATCATATTGCACTCATTTTAAGCCAAATTAAATATATTGAATGCCTTCTTCCTTTTGTGAAAAGTTTCCACTCGTACAAAACAAAAATAAATTCATTAAATTTAGTAATTGAAATAAAATTTGAAAAAACTGTATAAACATCAAGTATAACCACTACAAGTTTAAAAAAATGTATTTGAACTTGGGGCAGTGGTCACGTCCTCTGAGTCGGTTCGCCACGTTTATGGACAGGGTTGTTAAGCAGTAAATTTGTAAAGAGGTGTTTTTATGCTCGCTGTCAGTTAAGATAACACTCAAAATGTGAGATATTTATTGCAAACGGAAAGGTGCCCATTTAGGGTCGTTTATTGGCTCTATACACGACCAATTACAAAAAACTTAAATAGTTAACTAGCTGTGGAATTTTGAAATAAAAATACATACGTATTTCGTACCCATAAACAGCTGGCAGACTGTAAATTTGTTTGTAAGAAAAAGTAAACCACAGAATATTGAAACACGAAACTATCTGCTGAATGATTTCGTACCCCGAAGCAGCTGGCAGACTGTAAATTTGTTTATAAGAAAGAGTAAACCACAGAGCATTTAAACACGAAACTATCTGCTGTATAATTTTGTATCCCGAAGCAGCTGGCAGACTGTAAATTTGTTTATAAGAAACAGTTAACCACAGAATATTGTAACACGAAACTATTTGCTGTGTAATTTAGGAACACGAAACAGTGACCAAAAGATTTATGAACAAAATATCAAAACAAGGAATTTAAAAACACCCAACTTAAGATGTACAAAACATTTTCAAACACTATAGACCACATAAAGAATTTCGAAACCAATGACAGAATAATTTTGAAACACGATACATGTGTCCGAAGAATTGGGAAACACGAAGCCGTTACATGAGCAAAGTATATCGTAACACGTAGCAACTGTCAGGCAGAATAATTTTGAAACACGATACATGTGACCGAAGAATTGGGAAACACGAAGCCGTTACATGAGCAAAGTATATCGTAACACGTAGCAACTGTCAGGCAGAATAATTTTGAAACACGATACATGTGACCGAAGAATTGGGAAACACGAAGCCGTTACATGAGCAAAGTATATCGTAACACGTAGCAACTGTCAGGCAGAAGAATTTTGAAACACGATACATGTGACCGAAGAATTGGGAAACACGAAGCCGTTACATGAGCAAAGTATATCGTAACACGTAGCAACTGTCAGGCAGAAGAATTTTGAAACACGATACATGTGACCGAAGAATTGGGAAACACGAAGCCGTTACATGAGCAAAGTATATCGTAACACGTAGCAACTGTCAGGCAGAAGAATTTTGAAACACGATACATGTGACCGAAGAATTGGGAAACACGAAGCCGTTACATGAGCAAAGTATATCGTAACACGTAGCAACTGTCAGGCAGAAGAATTTTGAAACACGATACATGTGACCGAAGAATTGGGAAACACGAAGCCGTTACATGAGCAAAGTATATCGTAACACGTAGCAACTGTCAGGCAGAATAATTTTGAAACACGATACATGTGACCGAAGAATTGGGAAACACGAAGCCGTTACATGAGTAAAGTATATCGTAACACGTAGCAACTGTCAGGCAGAAGAATTTTGAAACACGATACATGTGACCGAAGAATTGGGAAACACGAAGCCGTTACATGAGCAAAGTATATCGTAACACGTAGCAACTGTCAGGCAGAAGAATTTTGAAACACGATACATGTGACCGAAGAATTGGGAAACACGAAGCCGTTACATGAGCAAAGTATATCGTAACACGTAGCAACTGTCAGGCAGAAGAATTTTGAAACACGATACATGTGACCGAAGAATTGGGAAACACGAAGCCGTTACATGAGCAAAGTATATCGTAACACGTAGCAACTGTCAGGCAGAAGAATTTTGAAACACGATACATGTGACCGAAGAATTGGGAAACACGAAGCCGTTACATGAGCAAAGTATATCGTAACACGTAGCAACTGTCAGGCAGAATAATTTTGAAACACGATACATGTGACCGAAGAATTGGGAAACACGAAGCCGTTACATGAGTAAAGTATATCGTAACACGTAGCAACTGTCAGGCAGAAGAATTTTGAACACGAAAAGGCAGACCAGATAGTTCTGTAATACGAAACATTTATATCACCGAAATATTTCGAAGCAAATAGCCTGAAGGAACAATTTTGAAACATCCAACAATAAGACTGCCACACATTTCTAAACAAGAGACAGTGGAGCCAAGAATTTTGCAACTCTAGATAGCCAGCATTTTAAGACGATTAGTTGTTACAACTAATACCGCCTAAGAAGGATTAGAAAGAATTGTTCATATTGATAGGAATCGTGGCTTTATGAGAGCTGGGTCAAATGGGGCCTAACTAAAATAGGCCTGCTTACTGTCGACGTCATAAAGAGGTAGCTGGCGGTAACACCCTCTTGTAAGAAGAAGGACAAGAAAGGGAAGATGGGATTAGGTTGGACTGAGGACAGGACATTACGACCACTGGTAGTGGTATTGAGGCTAGAGGTAAGTTAAAGAACCAGCTATCTCCAGGGTCAGCCAGCACCGGAGGAATATATGACTACGTTCCATACATTTATTCACCCACACATCACACCTAAGAGCAGTTAGTGCATTTCTCTTCTAAAGTGTAATATGTACAAAACATTGTTTAGATTTACTTTTTTATAATATAAATGCATTAATGTTTGTTTTTTTGGCGAAGTAAGTCGAGTTAAAGATAGTCAGATTTCAATGGCTGGTTTAGCCAAAGATTTACTCCAACGACAGTTGATATTGTTTAATATTTGTACAAGAAGTATTCCCTCCCCATATTTTTCAATTCCTTCTATTAGTTCATACTCTCCTTATATATTTATCTTGTTCAAATTTTCAATAGTTGATAAAATACATTTTATACATCCACTCAAGTTTAAATAAATTTTTGTAAGCTTGTAGTGGATTGCAATTGATGTTAATATAGTTTTTTTTCTTGTAATAATTCATTAATTAAGTTCGATGAATTAATTTTAGTTTTATATGGGAGAAAAATCTTTCAAAAAAGGGGCAAGATATGCAATATAGTTATTTCGTCCCATTTGGCTTAAAGTAAGTGATAACAAATGATTTCATAAATAACTGTTTACATGTTATAGGTAATGTGGTAGAACAACTGTTTGTTTTAACGCATAAGCAATGTTACTTTATTTATATTAGTTGTAATTATTTAATAAAAAGTAACTAAAATAAACATGTTTTTACCTAAGTAGGAGTAGACATTTAAAATTTTTTATATATTACTTATTTTATTAATCACTTAAACAATAGTTTATGACTATCCGAACTTTGAGTTTGGTGAATTTGTTAAAACTTACTGAGACAGAACGTTTTAACAAATTTACTAAATTCAAAGTTCGGATAGTCATAAACTATTGTTTAAGTGATTAATAAGATTCAACCGAACGTAATGGACTACAAAATTAAAGAACTTATCTTATATTACTACCTACATTAGTATATAAATCTACATTGCAACAAACTTACAAAATCTCTGGTTAAATTAGACTCGTTTATTATAAATAAAACTCTGGAAATGGTTCAATACTCATAGGCCTATGTGTTTATATAGACGGAATACTGCTACCTTGACAGTGTTAACGGTTGATTACTTGTACAAGATGTATATAAGGAGAGTGTGAGGTGATAGTACGAATATAATAGGTAATTGGTTTTATTGTAGGCCTATACATTTCTTTATAAAAATTAGGTTTTAGTCTTTAGAAAGGCTATGAGCAGTATAGACACGTCAACAGGTATAAATAAAGTAAATCGTCTCTTATTTCATCAGAATTTTTTTTTTCAACTCCTACTAATAGTTCACACTCTACTTATATTTAACTTGTTCAAATTTTCAATCGTCAATAAAATACTTTTTATTCACTCAAGTTCAAATATATATTGTTTCAATTGTAGTGGATGACACTTGATGTTAATACATTTCTCTCAATCATTTGGTAATAAATTTAATTAATTAATTTTAGTTTCATATGGGAGAAAATATTTCACAAAAGCAACAAGGTATGTGGTCAATTTGCCGAATTTGACTTAAACTAAAGGATAACTTATGATTTCATAAAAGAGCAGATTATATAGGGCTATTGAAGGTTATGTGGTAGAACAGCTGTTTTAACGCAAAGGTCATGTTACTTTAATTATTTTGTAATTATTTAATAAAAAGTAACTCAAATAAAATTTTTCTTTGTTGACTTAAGTAGGAATTTACTCGTAGGAATTTACTTTAAATTTTTGTTTACATTAGTTTGGTTCCGATATTTTTTTCAATTAAAAGTAAACATATTTTTCTTTTTGATGATTAAGTAAAAACCCGTATAATTAAACACTTTTTAAAACTAGAGAAGTGATGAATTCTTCAAGTAACATTACTTTTTAGAGGGTGTAACGACCCCGGGCGCGGATCTCTTATAAGACGGGTTCGCAGTTAACGAAAACGTTCGAGTCACAGATCGCATACCACAATCCCGAAGCCATCAGCGCACGCTTTATTTAAAATGACGGGCGGTTGGTTTATTGCCGTCAGCCCTTTTTATAACCACTGAATTCTTACAATTTCTTCGACCACTCGAAGGTGCAAATTGCTATCCACTCAGGCACAGATCTCATACGCTTGACCACATTCTCTGATCGACCCATCGTAAACCAAGTCGATCCGTTTCTTATCTGATGGTTGCAATTCGGATCGTCTCGAAGAAGCATGCATTCCTGTCTCACCTGTAACGACCATTAACTGGACGCTGCATTCCTGTTAAGCAGATCTTAAATCTGGATTTATTGTGGTCAAATTGTCTGACTATAGCGTTTCGTTGAGTGAAAATGGAAAATGTGATTTTACATCATGGGATGATTCCTTTCGATCGTTAATTTCCATAGGAATTTAAAACATTCTATAAACGTTGACAAAATTTGTGTAGGCCTACTTTGTTAGCACTTTCATCTAAATGAATGTTTTAATATTTATAAAGGATGGCTTACTGAACGGAAACTTCTTACAACACACAAGAAATATTACATGTGATTGAATTGGTATGACGCCGCCATCAAATAGGAATTCACACGAACATGTACAAGAACACGAATGTCAACGAATTCTTCCGAAAATTCCGAAACCTAAAAATGGCGTTAAATTAACGATAAAGCTGTTTCCGCCTTTACTTACAGGTTGTTTGGAGGTTATGTTTAGATAGCTTTCAAATGCAATTTTCTATTTATTTAAAAATATTCTATTTTTGATTAAAATATACGATTATGATTTCTTATAGTAACTGTTTTTATTACATGTAGCTTATGTTACTTTATGCTTTGTATTATATTGTAAATGAGTTAAAATCAATGGCTAAGCGAATCAAGATGTTTAGAAAAATTATTTATATCCCCAGTCATGTTTAAATTATTAGAATGTTCATATCTTTATATTATACACACACACACACACACACACACACGCGCGCGCGCGCGCGCGTGTGTGTGTGTATGTGTGTTTGTGGTGTGTGTGTGTGTGTGTGTGTGTGTGTGTGTGTTTGTGTGGTGTGTGTGTTTATATATAGTATTTTTACTTACGTATGTTTTTGACTTATCAGGCATATTAGTTCATATATGCGAGTTATTTTAATTTAGCTTATATTAAGTAACAAGGTTTCAGCCTGTGTTGTTTATGTATATTCTCGAATTATTGTATCATAATTAGACAAAAAAGTAGACAAAATAAACCTTACTTTTTCACTTATTCTCGCTATTTTTATTGGTATTTTCGGTAATTGGATTCTATTTTTTCAAGACGAAAGAACAGCATCTATGTCTTTCTCTATTATTTCGTCTCTTTCTCTGTCTGTCATTCTTTCTGTCTCCAGAGGTGGCTCTGTCTAATGCTTTAATACCGTCTCTATCTTTCTACTCTCTCTCTCTCTCTCTCTCTCTCTCTCTCTCTCTTTCTATATATATGTCTCCTTGTCTTTCTTGTCCTATTTTTTCTCATTCTTTCTATGTATTTGTCTCTCTCTCTCTCTCTTCCCCTCTCTCAATATATATCTATCTATCTCTTTCGCCCTTTTGTCCAGTGTCTTAATGCTGGCTTTGCCTTTCCGCTCTCTCTCTCTTTCTCTACCTATCTATTTATCTTTGTCTCTCTCTTACTCTCTTTGCTTTCCTCGTTCTGTCTTTTTATCACTCTCTTTTACTGCTTCTCTCGCTCTACTGTCTGTGTATATCTCTCTAAACCTTTATGTGTGTGTTTTGATCTCTCTCTCTCTCTTTTTTTAACCTTCACGACCCCACGTCTAAGATCCACTGTTGTAGGCTGAAATTGTCATGAATGAAATTAAAAGTACGGTGTGTAGTAAACAATGACAGCATTAGTACAGGCAGAGAATGTTATTGTGAGGTGTTTACAAATAAGCAGAGTCGATATTAACAAATGTAATACCTGCGGAGCAATCATGAATTCAAGTGATATGTTTGTATAAATAACAAAACCATTGAAAGACGTAACGATGTAAATATACTTCTTCCGAAATAACACATTTCCTGTGTGTTACTTTGTAATAAATATTTCAATAAAATTTCGCCCTTCCGTGCGATGCGGCCTGACCGTGTTGGGAAACCGGTCGATGGGATTGCATCACTGAATTAGGCCGAGAGGACATCGAGGGACACCGTATCGCCGCCTTTCGAACAGTAATTTTTCCTAATTTGTTTCTCTCATCGTTATAAAGACAGTAAACAATATTTGTTTATCGTATAAAACAAGTAATACAAGCAATTAACCACAGCTAAGCTAATAAAATAAGTTGGGAGGGTATGTATGTGGAGTGAACTGCAACTAGTAACATTAACTATAAGTAAAGTAATAAAATAAGTGGAGATATAAATGTAAGTGAGGTGAAATAAAACTAGTAACATTAGCCCTAGGTAAAGTAATCAAATAAGTGGGAAAATACAAGAAAGTGGAGTGAACTGCAACTAGTAACATCAACTATAGCTAAGGTAATCAAATAAGTGGAGAGTCACATGTAAGTGGGGTCAACTGAAACTATTCACATTAACCACAGGTAAGGTAATCAAATAAGTGGAGAGTCATATGTAAGTGGGGTTAACTGAAACTATTAACATTAACCACAGCTAAGGTAATTAAATAAGTGGAGAGTCACATTTAAGTGGGGTTAACTGAAACTATTAACATTAACCACAGCTAAGGTAATTAAATAAGTGGAGAGTCACATTTAAGTGGGGTTAACTGAAACTATTAACATTAACCACAGCTAAGGTAATAAAATACGTGGGGAGATTCATGTATGTGGGATGAACTGCAACCAGTAACAATAACTACAGCTAAGGTAATAAAACAAGTGAAGATATAAATGTAAGTAAGGTAAAATGAAACTAGAAACTATTAACCTTAACCACAGGTATAGTAATAATATAAGTGGGAACATAATACGTGGTTGTTTAAACTGAACATTTGCAACCCCGGAAATTTGAATCAATACAGCAAGGAGAAGATAAACATCACAACGTTGCGCCACAAATGTATCATTACGTTTAGACGGTGGGGTTTGACGGGGATGACAGTAGAACCATGCTTTGGGATGCTTGCAGGAAGATCGTCAAGTAAAGGATCACCAGGAAGGTCTGCCGCATAAGGCAAGGTAACGTTAGGATCTGTCTAAATAGGGTTTGAAGACGAACAGGTTCTGGCACGGGTTAGACATAAATGGGGAGAATTGCTTTGAAGTGGGCATTGAACTATTGCGTCCTATAAAGATTAGTTTGCCAACAGTTCAACAAAAGTCTACGCTTACTTTATTGTACATATTACTGTAATGGCTTGTATATTGGTAATCTTGGGTTTTACTAGTAAATGGTATGGTAGGATTTTTAAATAAGAGGTGATTTTTCAGGCATTTACTATTCGAATTTTGGAGATGGTTTTACCAATTGCGGTTGGCTCTGGGATTAAAACAATGAGTATTTTTCTTTATAACTTTCCTTGCTAGCAAAAGCCATGTTTATACAATCTATCCTCAGCTAGCCTATCCCAACCTAACCTACCATATCCTAATCTAATGGTCTTATTTGTTAGATTATGACATGTCTATTTGCCAACATTTACCGTGTCTCTGAGGTAAAACCTAAAATTTGCCGAATTAATGATGGTAAACATTCGAAATGAACGATGATCACAGAAGAGTTTGAACTTTCACCATTAAGAGGTAGTAACTCATTTTTTTCTGGTATATTTAAGACTTACCAACATGAGTTGGTAAATATAAGGATTTATTCATAAGATATGACTTATCGAGGTTTTATCATTATATTTTGGAAGATTCTAGCTTTTACCAATTACGGTGGGTAAATGTTGGTTTTGGGAATAAAACAATGAGAACGTCTTGAAGTTTTATCTTGATAGTAACGAGGACATCCATTAAGATTAGGATATACCAGGTTAGATCAACTGTGGTGTAATTTTTAATTTTAAATAAATTTAAAAAAACGATTCTTGTAATAATTTTCTCTAAAGAGTATGGCAATGCAATCGAAATGTACATCAGGTTTTAAATAAAAAAGTGTTTGTGGTTGAGGTTTTATTTATTGAAAATTTTAAAAAAAGGTTAGGTTAGGTAACATTTACAGTGTGAATGGTTGGGTAAAACCAAAGACTTACCGAGTGAATAATGGCAAGTAAACGTTCGAAGTAAACGATGATCACAGAATAATTTTGTTATCATTAGGAGTTGATAAGACTTGGGTTTTACTGGAAAATCTTTAAATATTTACCTATATACAGGTTTTTAGTAACATATAAAAGTTATTAAAAAAACAGATTAAATTAAATATTGTAAGCAATTAAATATTCAGTAATGAAAGTAACTAAACGAAAAGAACCAGGTAAGTGTAACGGGACAAAAAAAAATGGCAAACATTTTTTCATTGTTTTAATCCGTAAAATATTTTTTAAACTATAAATTCAGGGTTTTATATAATTTTGTAAGAAACGTTTAAAATAAAGAGCCAAAATGTCTAGCTTTGTAAACGTTTTTAAATTGAAAAGTCATGGTTTGTGAGAATGTCTATAGTTTGAATACTTTTAGCGAGATTTCTCTATCCTAGGTTAGTCTAGGCCGAACATGGGTCCTTTCCCATCAGAAATGGACTTTAAAAAAAAAAAGTTTTCGAAACTATTTACACTGCAACTCAGGGCGAAGTCAATGAAAATAATAACTATCATAATTCCTTTGAGTTAAACAATAAAACGTTGATTCCTTGAGGTTTTAAATAATAGAACAGATATTTCTTGAAAACCTTTTAATTAAATTATATTTTATATTCAATGACATTTTAAAATAAAATAAAAAAAATCCACATTTGAAGTTAACACTGGTATTTTTAAACTGAAAGCGTGTACATTAGTTTAAAAGACCAAATGACGGGCCCAACAAAAAGGCCAATCTACTGACCTAAATTATATTCTAGCCCAGGCTTGGAATTCTGCACAGATGTTCGAAATGAATGACAAACGAATCGCTGATGACGTAGAAGACTATGGCGGATGTTTCCTGGTCACGGACACATGTTCTGTGGTAGATTTATCGCGAAAACAGAGAATCGTTGAAATAGCAGAGCAAAACGGTCGCACAGATGACCTATATTATTACTAGAAAGCGTGTTAGCACTCACCTGGGCGCGTGGACAAGACTTGCGATAGACCAATGGCAGGAAACACACTCTCCTCCGTACGCACATTTACACTGACTGAAACTTGAATAAAAAGAAGTTTAAAGAAGTAATGAATAAAAGGGTGGGGAAGAAACAGGTCTTGGCTAGGAGCGAGCTGTCCCTACCAAGTGCCCAGTGCCTCACTGGCTCGGTTGCTCGCTCAACACATGTAAATTACTGAAACTAGTAGCAACCCGTCTTTGTCTACGCAGATGTTTAGCAAAATAATAATAATTTAATTTAAGGCAAAAGAAATTAATAATATTGCATGTAAAAATTTCTAATCAAGATTATCAATCAATACACAAGATCAATTACAAAAACGACTGTTTTCGTAGCTTATTTGTTTTCATATATAGGACGCGTT